>CM076082.1:35100000-35372500 GCA_038088235.1 Zacco platypus | reverse complement strand
ATTGTCTAACTTCAATGTTCATTAAGAATGAAATAAGGCTTCTTAAGCCTAAAATCATCTGACAGTGTGAAAAATAAGTCTTATTTCTGTGTGATCATACATGTCATGTCAGAGCACTTGCTAACCTGTCATTTCTTCTTGTGTAGTATGAGAGGGGATCAGTTACTAACTACATCACCAGGAATAAAGCCCGCAAGAAGCTGAGTCTGAGTCTGGCTGACTTCAGGTCAGTTAACAAAACACATCTTCTGTCCTGATGTTTTGGTCATGTAATAGTAATTGCCTGCTTTTTAACTGCTTCTACCAAATTGCAGCTGAATTTGTGCTGCCATTCTTTAGAGTTTGATTGGACACGTGACCTTTAATAGAAGCATCAAATGGTATTTAAAAGTTGCTTTTAAAAGATAATAATAAGCTATTTATTTTGTGGTCAACTCAACTATGTACACTATTAAAAAAATAAGTGTACTTTACGTATTAAGGATACTAATATCAGTGTACTTGTAAGTGTACAATTTTAATACTCTGTATGACTAATTTGGCTCACTTTTTAACGTATAAAAATATGCTTTTAAGTGTAACAGTTGTAACTATTTTACAACTGTTTTTCGTTTGTACTGCAACTACAAGCAAAATTATAAGTAGAGTATACTTACTAGTTACATACTTATAGCACATTTTGGTAACACTGTATTTGTCATTGTTACATATGTTACATGCAGTAATAACTGTAAATTATGTATAATTACATGCAACTAAACTTAAACCAAATCCTAAACCTTTAGTAAGTACATGTAGTTGCTTAATATTACTCAGTACTTAAGTGTGTAATTACAGTGTAACAGAGACACCTTAAAATAAAGTGTAACCCACATTTTTTAGTTTATTAAAGTACACTTTGAAGTGTGTATATACTACTAGTTTAGTAGTTTTATTCTGCAAGTATACTTAACATCATACTTATGCTATATATATGTTATTTTTGCACTTTAAGTGTTCCTATGGAGGTTTTAAGTTTTATACTTGAAATATACCAGTAACTTTACTTTGAGTAGATTTGACTGAAATTTGATTGAAATTCAGATACTCTGAATTAGGAACATCTATTTTCTTTATAAGTCAATTTATCAAACTGTGTAAGTGTATCAGACGCATGTTAAACTGTGGAAAAAAGTATTTAATAGGCTACTCAATAAAAAGAGTAAACACAATTACAAGTCACTTATACTTAATTATAGTTTTAAGTATATCTTGATCAAGAGATTGAAAACAAGTATAGGTTTTTCTGTCAGTATAGGTCATACTAAGTGTAAATTTAACTATTTCTGAGAAGTACGTAAAAAGTTGACTGAAAGTAGTAGAGATGCACGATATGAAAAATTTTAACCGATAATTAAGTCCTTCTCATTGCCGATATCTATAACCAATAAAGTCATATTTTTATATTATAATTTCCATATAATCTCCAGTTTGTGCACCCAGGAGAATAGAAAATCTAAGATGCACTGATGAAACTGATATTTTAGTAGTCCTGGTCTAACTATAATAGCAAACATCAGTCCTGATTCTTCAAATGTTTCTGTTTTTTGTGTAAGGCATCAGGATATTTAGTAACAGAAAGGGTTTAACAGAACTATGACAGAACTAGGTCAAATTAAATTCAAAATCTATCAAATCTATTCAAATTAAAAAAAAAAGTGAAAGTCGTGACATATTGTATATAGACTAAGTCACATGTTTTTCAAATACATAATAAATAAAATGCATGAACATATGTCAACCTCGAAAAAAAAATTAACAACAAAATTGCATCCTCATCAAAAGAGCATCGGGCGTAGTTGAGATTTCTCTGAAATGATACAGTTTTTATATAGTTCTCTTCACTGTCAGTTCTCTTCTGTCTCTATTGAATGGAGACATTGACGCTCCGTGTTTTAGGCTTAGTGCTAGTAACTGCTGCCACGACTGCTGCATATTATTTTAAGGGGCCGTTCACATATCGCATCTAAAAACAAAAGCCGCGCTGTTTTCTCCTCCTTTCCAAATCACTTGTGCTCCCTTGGTGTCTGTCGTTGATTTGCAACCATGAATAGACGTCATAGGAGAGCAAGTGCTTTGGAAAGAAGGAGAAAACGGCACGGCCACGGTTTGCACGCGTTTTTAGATACGATATTTGAACGGCCCCTAATACAGCTTCACCATGATGACGACCTTTCACCTGAAGTATAAGATTTGTTGTGTTATAACATTTGTTGCTAAACATGCTTTGTAAATGGCATTGTCCTCCGCTGCCACCGAGAAAAACTTCCAGACCGGCGAAGTGTTCACAGATAATGATGTAATGAGCGCGACACAGTTTTAAAGCTGCAGTCACTTGCAATCGGAAAGTGGATGAGACTCGGATAAATCAGACAGATTGATTTACCAGGCAGCGTACTTTAGTGTACGGATTTCATTTATTTATCGTAGCGATAAAAATGTAATTTTCACCCATATTGGCCGATAATTTACTGGGCCAATAAATATCGTGCATCCCTAGAAAGTAGACTGTATTATTTTTAGTTTAAATAAAGGATATTAATTGCACACTTTTTGTAAGAGCGTGTTATGCAGTTAGTTGCACTTTATTATTTTAGTATTTCTTCAGTGGTGTTTGTGAACCACAGATGGATGTACTGTAACCTGCTGTGTGTTTCATATTTATAATTTTAAAATTCATTGTGAATTTATACATGCATCTCATTTTATAGGCGATTATGTATATTGAAAGGAATCTATCCTCATGAGCCCAAAAACAAAAAGAAGGTCAACAAGGGCTCGACAGCCGCTAGAACCTTCTACCTGCTGAAAGACATCCGCTTCCTCCTGCATGAGCCCATCGTTGGGAAGTTCAGAGAGTACAAGGTAAGAACTGTGGTAAAGCTAAGTTATCTCTAATCCTTTTTCATATTTTAGTCTTTAATTACTTTACATTTTTTAAAGAAATGTCGATGATAATGTGTCAAAAGATGACACATGCTCACATCATGTGACATGACGGTCAGCTGTGGAAAGTGAGACAGAGAAATGTAAATAATGTGTGTTTTTTTTTTTTTAAATAAACATTTACTTTAAAGTTTCTTTTAATTACTTCAGTTATATAATAACTACAATTTTTAGACTTTTTAGTCAGTGTTATATTAGGGTGTGTTCACACTTTTAGTTCGGTTCTTTTGGTCCGGACCAAAAAAAAAGAAAATAATACATTTAGTCCTGGTTTTCTTAACACTCACAATGTCATTTTTAAGACCCAACCTGAAGATTAAAAAAAACAACATATTTTGCAACGAAGCTTACTGAACATCCAAAACAACGCTGTGTATTTTTCACAAAGCATTATTTTGCATCACTTCATCAATGATAAATCCATTCATCCATTCTTGCATTGCGTGTTTGTGCATTTTGGGGGCGGAGCAATGAAGGGAGGGGTGTGTTTGATTGGGTTGATTTCAAATATAAATAGCGTTTCTCAGAAATCACTTATTGCACCTTTTAATATTGAGTCGTTTACACTTAGCATTGTTAAGCCCCTTTCACACAGCAACATTGATCCCAGAAAATTTACAGAGTGTCTTCTGTGTGAACGTAAACATGTCCCAGGATTGATTCCGGGATGAGGACCTAGTAACATTGCCAGGATCAGTCCAGGAACGTGGCATGTGTGAACAAAAGCTGTAATCGATGCTGTAAGGGGTGTGTCGTAGACGCTGAAGTTGATCGTTCAGTAGCCCCTCACTGCAGAACATTGGATACAGGGGGCGGAAACAGATAGGTTTGGGATATGTAAAGTGGGAGGAGTTTGATCTGGCACTCGAAGTGCTAGTTTATGATCGAATCCGAGGAAAAAATGCACAAGCGTGCTCTAGAGCAAACTTAAGACGCTGTGGAGACCATACTCTTCACACTGATGTCACGTGTCTTTACAGGATGTTTGTGAACGCACGCACAGATTCCAGAAAATCACTGGCCGTGTAAATGAACCAAAATCAAACGATCCCAGGGAAAAAAAAAAGAATCTCTGTGTGAAAGTGGCTTGCTGTATGATAGGCACAATGAAATTAAGAACCCACTTTTTATTAGTTGTTACTAATAATACAGATAGTAACTATAGATATTAGTCAGAAATTACTGAGAAGTAATGCTTTACAAAACCTTTTTTTTTCTTTTCACGCTCTGTCTGTTTTATTGTCTATGAAGAGACATCGCAGACAGGGTAAAAAATGTACTTTTTTGCCACTTATGACAAGAATGGGTGAATTGGGAGATTTATTGGCCATAAGTATTTTTTTTTTACATTTCATGAAATTGTATTTTGCACTTCACATAAAAAACAGCACGTCATTGTGTCAGTCTAGCCAGCCTCTTTGTGAAATCTCTCAAAAAATATTTACACACTTGATTCTTAATGCAAGTAATGTCACATAGTTGCCACATGAAATTCTAAAGGAAAAATTATACAGTTCTGATTTTTTTTTTTTTGTTTAAGTTTAAAATGTGCAAGAGTAACTTGTCAAACTCTGTAGCTTCGCAAACAGAACTTGTCTAATGCATACAAGAGGCATCCAACATGCATCTTGCTTTAAATTATTTGGGTTTTTTTTTTTTATTGAATAATTGAAAAAAAAAAAACTGACACAAATGTACCCAGTTGACAATTAATAAATGATCAGTGTTAAATATCAGACCTTTTCAATCTTATTGCCAATATGGCATTGAATTTGATCGGTGCATCAAGTCGTAACTTATGCCGTTTTATTTGCACAACCTCTGACAGTCTGTGAGCTCACTGTATATTTCTTGAATTATAGATTTTTGTACGGAAACTGCGGAAAGCATATGGCAAGGCTGAGTGGAGCGGAGTGGAGAGACTGAGAGAGAACAAGCCTTCGTACAAACTGGACCACATCATCAAGGAGAGGTGAGGGTAAATGCAGTGCAGTCTGTGGCCTGCAGAGGACGCACTTCAACTCTCTGGCTCAACAACAACATGCTGTGAAAGAGGTTTCTGTGTGTCCAGACAGTGTTATGTGATAAGCACCTATTTGTGTCCAAACACTGTTGTGAGTCTGGGAAGAGTCTCAGTCCCTGTCCACAAAACAGATCAGTTATGAGAAATCCAAAAATTCACAAGAATATGATACTTTAATTATCTTGGCTCGACTCGCTGTCTCGTAGACCGTCTGTCTCTTCATCCGTCCATCTGCCTTTGTTTACAACTGTTGCATCAGCAGCATTGGACTTGCACTTGCAATTTATAACTTTTTCACTAGAAAACTCCATGAAGTAGCTTAAGTGCAGCCTTCTTTCTGGTTTTCCTTACTAAAATCTGCTGGAGTGGGGAAATGTTAAACATATTTCCATAAAATGTTAAATCACCTATAAAATCCGTCACCATATTTAGCTTTTATTATCTCAATGTTTGCTAAAATGTTTTGTTCAGCCACAATGTTGACCAATTTCCTCTATTTTTCTGAGTGGACTGTCATCTCCTTGTGTACTAAAAGGAGTTTGTTTTTCCAGATATCCCACGTTCATTGATGCTCTTCGAGATGTTGATGATGCCCTCTCTATGTGTTTCCTGTTCTCTACGTTTGCTCGCACGGGAAAATGCCACGTTCAGACAATTCAGCTGTGCCGGAGACTCAGCGTTGAGTGGATGAACTACATCATCTCCTCACGCTCCCTCAAAAAGGTATTGCATATGCAAAGAGTCAAAAGTGTAAATTTTAAAAAGTAATTTAAATGATTCATGAGTGTTACAGCTAGAGTATTCTCTGACACTTTCATTATTTTTTCTTCAGGTTTTTCTTTCTATAAAGGGCATTTACTACCAGGCGGAGGTCCTTGGGCAAACCGTCACATGGATCATACCATATCAGTTTGCCCATGATGTGAGTATAAAATATATATTGCACTCCCGAGGCTTGTTCAGCAAATAGTTTTTTTATGACACACTGTGACATTAATATTTAACAGAACTGTAACACTTTTTTTTTTTTTAATTAAATGAATTGTATTCAACAAGGACACTTTTAAATTGATCAAAAGTGACAGTAAAGATATTTATAATGTCACAAAAGATTTCAGTTTCAAAGAAATGAACTGTTTATCAAACAATTATCATGAAAAAAATGTATCAGTTGTCAGAAATATTTTCAACACTGATAATAAATGTTTCTTGAGCAGCAAATCAGCATATTAGAATGATTTCTGAAAGATCATGTGACACTGAAGACTGGAGTAATGATGCTGAAAACATTTTAAAATACTTTTAAAGTTGTAAAAATATTACTATTTTAACCAAATTTTTTGATCAAACGCATTAAGTCTTGTTGATTATAGGAGACTTCTTTCAAAAAGAGTGAAAAATCTTACCAACCCCAAACGTTTGAACAGTAGTGTATGTTGTAACTTTTTGCAACGCACCAAGTTTGCATTTTTGGGTTGCACAAATGAGGTGTAGGTGATGTTTTTCAAATTAAATAGGATGACTTCATTAAATGGAAGAAGTTTTGTGATTTGTATTATTATTGTAATTATTTTTATTAAGTAATTGGTATTATTAAACATTAGCATCTTTATCATATTGCTTTTGCGATGTTAAAATCATGGATCATCTGGATCAGTGTCTTAGTACGATGTGGTATTTTGAATGCTGTGGTCTTTCTATAGATTATTTTATGATGACTGTTCAAAATATCATACTCCTGTCCACTCTTTCCTCAGCACCCTACAGATGTGGACTACAGAGTGATGGCCACATTTACTGAATTCTACACAACGCTGCTTGGCTTTGTCAACTTCCGTCTTTACCAGACTCTCAACCTTGTCTACCCGCCCAAGGTATCGCACACAGAATGCGTGAATGTGCTTCCTTTAAATGCATTAATATTATGCAGTAGCAGAATTCCAATTTGGGAATTGAATCTTTTTTTTCTTTGGCTGCATGTTAGCTTGATGGACATGGAGAGGTCAGTCTCAAATCAGAGTTTGAAGAAGATTATGCCCTGGAATCAGAAAGCTATACTGAGGTACAAGACTTAAGTCATTTTATCTTTTCATATCAACATTAATTTGTGCCAAATGTTACAGTGTGTTTAAAGACTTGCCTTTTACATATTCCTCCAGAAACTGTCAGCGTTGAGTGCCAGTCTTGCCCGTATGGTCCCAACAGTGGAGGAGGAGGAGACACAAGTGGACGATTTCCCTACTGAAGGGGTGAGCGAGTGACAGCTGTCTTTATTGTTAGGGATGTCACAGTGAGGACATATTCCCACCGGCTAATAAACGTGCGACAACACTGGTGTTACCGATTACACCAGGGGGTTGGGGATGTTATTGTATATGATTTGCCGCCATCAATATGCACAGTATTGAAATTGCTTTTGAACACGCGCTCGGATTCGCAATCACACATACTGTGTGTATAGGGAGTGGCGGTACTGACCCCACATTTTACAAGATGAGATGTTTGTCAGTGATGCTCAGGATCTGTTGCACCCCAAATCCTCCGCTATCGTCTTGTCAGTCATGTGATTAGTGAAGTGAAATCTGACTCCTCCCGCACTGTGCTGTATATATGGAGCAGAGCAGATGCTTTCAGGTTATGATTGTAGCATCGTTGTCCTACTCAACTAAATGATTTTTATTTCTATAAAAAGCAAAAGGGCGGTGGGTGAGTATGGTAACAGCAAACCTATTTATTGTGAACGTCTACAGTGACTTAGAAAAATTACATGTCGATAATGAAACCTATAACACTTTTGGAAACATTGTAGTTAAAGTCTAAGTTTGCAGATTTTCTACCCACTTTATTGTTACAATGACAATATTTACTCTTTCTCCATGTTATCTGGACCGAAATATCATTTATTTAAAGATTATTCGTACACATTTTTGTATACATTTTCGTATTTTGTGTAACTGATGGAACGGCAGCTTCTTTTAGATTTTTCCCATCCGTTTGGCATAAAACACTGTTCGTAGTCATCCAATTTAAAAATGATGACTACGGAGATTTTTCTTGTTAGATTTTCCATCACGGCGTTCTCTCCATATTGCCGATTCTTTGCAGCCTTCAGCCACTGCCTACGTCGTGCTGGATCCCTCACTGGTAACCGAAAGCAACTCTAACACTGCTAAACGTTTACTCTTTGAATTCTTGCACCCGGGAACAATACAACACCAAAGTTTGCCAAGAATGATTTCCTACTCGAGCAAGGCGTTACTCTGGTCAGTTGTATCCGTAGCAGTCTGGTGAGAGTGGCTTTGGAAGGTGCCCAGTGCATTGTGGGTGTTGAAGTTTTCCTACCCAATTGACAAAAGGAAAGACAACAGCATTTTTTCTGTTTTCTCTAGTCGGGTATCACCGATTAAAGGTTTTTTTTTTGCCATTCTACCTTACCGGCAGCAAAGTTATTAAATGCTAACATTTTGCTCTTCAAAGCCTGTAAATTACTATAAAAAAAATGAACCCGTGATTATTTGGAAAGGAAATATAATCTATATTAATAACCATTGTTATTTAGACATGGTAATAGAATTATTATTATTATTTTATTACCATGTCTAAATAAAAACAGTTGAACATAGTAAAATAATTTTATAAAAAATATTATTTGAATTTATAATAAAAAATAATGATAAATTATTATAAATTCAATTTTTAAAAATTATTATAAATTATATTACCTTTTTCAAATAAACACAATAATAATTATTATTTTTATTAATTGTATTACCATGTCCAAATAACCACGATTATTTTTAGTATTATTATTACTGTGCTTGTTTGGACATGGTAATAAAATTAATAATAATAATAATAATAATATATTTTTATATGTGTATAAATCAAATTACCATGTTATTATTATCACAGTACCACAGTGGTTTTTTTTTTTTGCAGGGCTATATAAAACAATATGGGGGAAAATGGCTAAAAAATAGTTTGAGACAATGAAAATATGATACAAAGTTTGTAAATTTAAAACTAATAATAAAGTTATTTGTAGAGCGCCTTTTATAAAATGCAGCTCAAAGTGGTTCAAAGCTCAGAATAAAAAATAAGATTTAGCAGAGCTGTATTACAGCAAACTCGAAGCTGTAAATTCCTCTCAGCTTGCAGAAGCACTTGTGACTTCTGATTAATGCAAATGTATGACTCCACAATAACTTTCCACACTTCAAGTTCACTAAAAGAAAGTGTTATGAGACACTTGCTGTTTAGTCACACATCATAAAAGATCAGTGAAGCATTTAACCCGTGGTTTGATTAATTGTTGTTTTGGATGGACCTCACATCCTCATGTTTCATGTTCACTGAGGGAGACTGTTACTATGGTTACACGGTGAAGGTGTTAAAAAAACATTCTGATGAAACCAGCGTGACTGCAGGTGAACTTTATCCTCATTATTTAATGCAGCTTTTAAAGAGCTTTATTTATATATGCACCTTCAATTACAGGAGGACCTGGAGAAGATGGAGGTGAGAGAGAAGATGGAGCAGGAGCAGAACAAACAGAAGAAGCTCTTCGAGGGCCTGAAGTTTTTCCTAAACAGAGAAGTTCCCAGGGAATCGCTGGCCTTTGTGATCAGGTGAAGGAGTGTGACACACCAGCTCAGTTTCATCACGCATCATTCTATCTATGGCGCTTTCCTTAAATAGGGTACAAATTGGTGTGATGCTTTTTTAAAGCTGTGAAGGCACAAATATTCTTTAGAGTTCTTTGTTACTGCATAGATTTGTCCTATAGTAAAAAATGCAACATTCTCTAATATTGTAACATGCAGGAAGTGACATCATTTGTACAGCATGGTGGTAACACAAAGGAATACTCGAATTTTGTTAACTTTCATTCGTCAAGCTCAACTATTCAACCCTTTAATCAATATTATTGTAATCAAATAAAGATATATCATCAATATTTCTTTAAATTATTGAAAATATAATTTTGTCAATAACTAGTGTGTGCATAAAATTATTTATATATATATATATATAAAATCTTATTGGGGATAATACATAATTTATTTATTTTTACATTTATTTTTATTAGAAAAAAATTAAAAAATTAAATAAATTAGGTTTTAAAATTGCAAACCTTGTATAAAATAAATATAAAATAGTTATATATATATATATATATATATTATATATATAGTTATATATATAATAGTTAATATATAAAAGTTTGACCACCTGGGGGAACAAACAGCATTTTAAAGGGTTAATTCACCCAAAAATTAAATTTCTGTCATTTATTACTCACCCTCATGTCGTTCCAAACCTGTAAGACCTTCGTTCATCTTTGGAACACAAATTCAGATATTTTTGATGAAATCCAAGAGGTATATGACTCGTCCATAGACAGCGATATAATCAGCACTTTCAAGGTCCAGCACTTTCATCATTTTTTCACGTGACTCCAGTGGTTCAAGAATACTTTTTGTGTGCAAAAACAAAACAAAAATAACGACTTTACTCAACAATTTCTTCTCTTCCCTGTCATTATCCTTACGCAGTTGACGCAGTAAGCACAGTGATGGCTTCCATGTTTACGGCCAAATGCTGGTTCAGCGTTTGCCAGCGTTCAAGTATGAGAATGTCAAGTCGGCGTTCGTATGAGAATGACACGGAAGAGAAGTTATTGGTGAATAAAGTTATTTTTGTTTCGTTTTTGCGCACAAAAAGTATTCTCGTCACTTCATAAAATTAAGGTTGAACCACTGGAGTCACGTCGACTGTTTTAAGTGTTTAGTACCTTTCTGGACCTTGAAAGTGCTGATTATATCGCTGTCTATGGACGAGTCGTATACCTCTTGGATTTCATCAAAAATATCTGAATTTGTGTTCCAAAGATGAATAAAGGTCTTACTAGTGTAGAACGACATGAGGGTCAGTAATTAATGACAGAATTTTCATTTTTGGGTGAACTAACCCTTTAAAAAGTACTTTTATTTTATGTTGCTTTGTTTTTACCAAAAGCCGTATTTGTGGAAAGTGCCATACGTTTACAGTGTGTTTGGTTTTACTCTACAGTGACTAAGGCTATAGTTTGTGTATGGAGTTTTACTTTACCAAAAGATGAGTTTTTGCTTATATATAAGAATGTCTTGCGTTGTGCAGGTGTTTCGGTGGACAGGTGTCCTGGGATAAATCACTGTGCATCGGCAGCACATATGACGCCACAGATGAAACGATCACACATCACGTTGTGGACAGACCCAGCATTGACAAACAGTATATCAACAGGTCCGATACAACTCTCTAAATAATAAAGTATATTAATGTATATACTTGTACTTAATGCGTTTCTCATCCTTGCAGGTACTACATCCAGCCGCAGTGGCTGTATGACTGTGTCAACGCTAAGATCCTGTTACCTGTAGAGGAATACTTCCTGGGAGTTACACTACCGCCCCATCTGTCACCGTTCGTGGAGGAGACAGAGGGAGATTATGTGCCTCCTGAGAAACTCAAGCTCATGGCCCTGCAGAGAGGAGAGAAGCCACGTGAGGGGTTTTGCATTCTGTTTTTGGTATGATTATGTGTGAATGTTGAGTGATTGCTGACTTCACAAATGGACTCTTCACAGAAATGGAAGATGACGAGGAGGAAGAGGAGGAAGATGAGGAAGAAGAGGATGATGACGATGAGGAAGATGTTCAAAGTGAGGAAGAAGATGAGGCTGAAGATGAAGCGAATCTAGCGGAAATGGAGCAGAACAGAACTCGGGGAAAGGTAAGATGGATTTCAGTTTGAAGAAGTCATTTATGCCGTTTGGCTTTTGACACCATTGATGCAGAAATTACACTCTTATAAGTAACATTTATGAAGTCTACTGTGTCATATCCCCTCCACCCCACACAAACACAATAAAAAAAACTAGAGCTTTGATCATAAAGCTGAGCATTTAAATATCATCTTACTAAGACATTATTGGGAGATATTGAATGACAACTGATGTTTATGTGCATTATATTAGTAGTCTGCTTTATTGTTATAAAGATCTCAATGATTTACATTAGCTATGAGAATTTCATCTAACTTTTTTAACTTATACATATCAGCAACTGCACCAAATTGCACATTTTTGCTCTGTTTCTGCCTCTGAATGAAATTGAGGTCATATTATATGAGCCCTAAAAGCCTAAATATGATACTTTTGTC
Organism: Zacco platypus; assembly: GCA_038088235.1. Classification (NCBI taxonomy): domain Eukaryota; kingdom Metazoa; phylum Chordata; class Actinopteri; order Cypriniformes; family Xenocyprididae; genus Zacco; species Zacco platypus. The sequence continues at coordinate 35,360,289 of CM076082.1, read as the reverse complement.
TAAAAGTTCATTAAACTTCTGTTTTAAAACATATTTTACAGTCGTATGTCAGGTTTTACAGGGTTAAAAAAACATTTTGATTCTAAATATGGATTATTATTATTATAGCAGAGGTGTAAAGAAAACCATACTTGAGTAAATGTACAGATACCTTACAGTGAAAATGACTGCATTACAAGTTACCAATTCCACTTGAGTAAAAGTCTTAAGGCCAAAGTATACTTCACTTTTGACATTTATGCGAGGGTCAGTACATGTAGTCAAGTAAAGAGTAAAAGTTGCCAATATCTTTTGAAAACTACAGAGTGGCCAAAAGACACTCGAATACAGTAACTAATTACATTTACTTAAGTACTTTACACCTCTGTTTTTTTAGTTTGTTGATGCACCTTAAATATAAAATATAAAAAAGTACTAAATATATTTAATATATAAAATAGTATACAAACTTGTCATGTGCTGGTTGTCCCTCAGAAATTGTCAGTGAAGGTGACTCCTGGTAAAGTCAAAGCAGAGAACCGTAAGCGAACTGCAGAGGAGGAGAAAGCAGAGGAGAAGAGGCTGGCCATCATGATGATGAAGAAGAGGGAGAAATACCTCTATGACAAGATCATGTTTGGCAAGAAGAGAAACGTCAGAGAGGTAAGCCTGCTTAGAAACGGATGTGTCTGGTACCATTTTACAACCGTATATACTCTCTTTTGTAAATTTAAAATTGTATAAAACCAGACCCATCTTACTACAATAATGAGCTTCATGTTTTTTTGGTTTTTTAAAATTATTTTCTGCTGTTAGATAAAAGTCTTTGATTTTGAAAATGTGTGCTTTGGTTAATGGTTAAACAAGTAAACGTAGTAGTAAATCAGCTGGCACAGTGGCTGTTAAAGCCCTTTAAAAGGTGTTTGACCTATATTTGGCTCATTATTTAAGCTCCAGTGACCTTGATCAACTTTGATCTAATGCACACTTTCCAACAGGCTAACAAGCTAGCTGCTAAGAGGAAAGCTCATGATGACGCCACCAAAGCAGACAAGAAGAAGAAAAAGAAAAAGTGCTAAATGACATATTTTTATGTGTTAAAGTGCTTCTTGTGCTGTTTCCCCCTCTGTTAAGAGACTTGGAGGAATGCCGTTTCTCTCATTTCAGCTCATTGCATCATTTAATGGGGATTGTACATGATGCGCTGTCATTTTAGTTTTCACACACTGGTTTTCAGTGACTGCCGAGCTTTCATTCTGGATTTCTTGTCTGTCTTTGTGTAACAGGCCTAACTATGTTTGACACATTTCTAATAAACAAAAGATGATTATTATCTTTAATGAATTAAAGTTTCGTTTCTTTTTTTCTGCACATGTTTCATGTGAAATGTATTTACTAGCTGGGATAAAAGTTTATTTGAAAAAATGTATAAATGCAATTGCTATTTCCTTTAATAGCCATGGCATAAGTTATAAAATGGTTGTTTATTATACTGTACTATAATGAAATGTTAGTTCAAAATTTAAGATTTAAAAATAAATAAATAATAATACTTTTATACTATACTGCAATGAAATATTACTTAAAGGTATTTTTTTTTTTTTTATTAAATGAAATAAATAGAGTGAGGATGCATTGATTTGAATAAAGTTGACCGTAAAGACATTTATAATGTTACAAAATATTCCCATTTGAAATAAATGCTGTTCTTTGAACTTTATATCAAACAATCCTGAAAAAGTATCACGATATCCTCAATGTTGAGCAGCATGTTTTAACACTGATAATAGTTTCTTGAGCAGTAAATCGGCATATCAGAATGATTTCTGAAGGATCATGTGACACTGAAGACTGGAGTAATGATGCTGAAAATTCAGCTTTGCATCACAAGAATAAACTTTATTTTGAATTATATTTAAAAAAAAATCTTACCAACTTCAAACTTTTGAATGCTAGTGTGGTGATAACATCAGATGGCTTGTATTTTGATTAGAAGTGAGTTGAAGGAAGGTTTGTTCTGTTATCATATATTTTCAATGCAAGTAAAATTTGCATTAAAGGACAGTATTTTGCATTAAATTGAGTGACCTATTTAAAATCAAATTGTCTGTGTTACCACAGAGGGTTTTCTTATCGTTCTTTATGTGAATAAACCTTTTGTTAGACTTGATTGTTTTGTTTCTAGTATAAATAGGATTTGATACCCAGGGGCAAACAAGTTTAGTATGCATTACAGGTTCCCGGAAGCACTCGCATTATCAAATTCCTGAACTAAAAAACAGAACAACCAGTGACACTCCCTTCCCTAAGGACTGTACTATAAGACATCACAACACAGTGTCTTTCAACATGAGGGTTTTCGGCTCGCTGCTGCTGAAAAGTTATTCTGCTTGTTCTCTGCGCATATTGCTGTTGAAGTTTAAGGCCCTCTGAGAATTTCTCCTCGTGTCTCTGGGGTCAGAGTACGAGCTGTTAAACCCTGTGAAACCTTGCAGAAAGAAAGTGTAGTTCACTGGGGTGTAACCAAAGTCTTTGATGTAACTAAGATAGAGGGAACTATCCCTTAGAATTATCTCAAGTCATTATAAAAAAAACTAAAATTTTTGCGATTAATCCTGCGTTTTCAGATTTCGAGGTTTCACACTACGTTATCTGTGGTGTCTGTATTTTTGAATGGACAAACTCAGTACGTGGCCTGTTTTGTCTCGCTGTTGAGAACTTAACCATTGAGCTTATTTAACCGTATCTTTGGCATTTTTGATTTTTTGAAACACGAATACGACGAAAGAACCGCATTGTGAATGTTTCTGTGACAAAGTGCACGTAATGAGGCAAGTCCTGTTCAGTTTGATTGATCAACCTTTTTTTGTATTGGTTGTTGGTTGTTTTTTCTTTGTGTGTGTTTGTATACAGTATATATAGCGGAGAGTGGGGTAAGATGAGCCAGTGGGTAAGCTGACCCACCCCCTTTTTCTTGGCAACCGTACACTTTTATTGCCAGGTGACTATATATTTTGAAACCACTCATAATTTTTTGCCAGACTGTGAAAAGGAAAAGCACATGGGAGGACTGGAAGGCACCCATTTACTTTAAAAAATATTTTTGGCTTGTCAATGTTAGTATAACAGATATAGTGGCTTTTGCATCAAAGCAAAATAGCCTAGATCTAAAAATATTTTTGATCCGTATTGGTGTACCATGCAAACTGGTAAGCTAGCTAGTTTTGTCCAAAAACAGCTATGGGGCAAAGTGAGCCAGTGTCTCAACTTACCCCATTATGTTATGTTAGCTTTAAGAAATATGACTTTGTGAAGTGTAAATTAGTTTTTAAAAGAGATAAATGATTAAAATTTCACATAGTTTTGATTCAGATTTAGTTAGATGGTCAGTTTACAGCTGGTGCAACTTACCCTTAACCTGGGGTAAACTGAGCCACAGGAACACTTTTTTTTTTTATGAAGCCATATTTTTAGAACCCTTTGTGAGAATGAATACTAATCATTTAAAATGATAGGACAAATCCTGAAATTACTGTAAATACTTTATTGTACTTCTGCCTGTTTCTCTTATTTTGAGGAACACATAAGTAAAAAGTGGCTCATCTTACCCCACAATCCCCTTTACTCTCTCTCCTAAAACGAGACAGATCGGAACAGCATGTGTAAATCTCATTTGCATCAAAGCAAAATAGCCTAGATCTAAAAATATTTATGATCCGTATTGGTGTACCATGCAAATCATTTAGCTAAATAGTAGCCTGACTTGGTAAGCTAGCTAGTTTTGTCCAAAAACAGCTATGGGGCAAAGTGAGCCAGTGTCTCAACTTACCCCACTATAAGTTAAGTTAAATCTCTGAAGTATAAAATGGTATAATTTTAGTATAGTCTAATATTTTGTTTATATATATATATATATATTCCTTTCCTAAAACGAGACAGATCGGGACAGCATGAGTAAATCTCATTTCTCACAGATCTGCACAATCAAAATGAAGGTAATTTCTTTAAACTAAATCTTTTTTTCAAGTAACTAAAGTAATGCATTACTATTATAAATTATTTATTGACTGACACATCTCCTATCCCCATGCAGAGAGAAATGGCGAGTAAGTGAGTTTTGTATGCTGAGTGAACATGATAGTCATTGTAGTTAAGCATGCATTTACTCATCTCAAAAACAGATTCAATATTTCAGTGAATAAAAACAATGAGTTGCAAACTCAGAATATTACTCAAACCTGCAATAATTAAATATGTTAAATAGCTCACTTTATGTATTTAATCTCACTTTTGATCTAATTCAATCAAGTTTTTCTTTCTTTTTTTATTGCTGAAGTAAGATTGTTGAACTGTCTTCTCTTCTTCTGCAATCCAGAATGGTTGCACAGTTGAAAGGTTTATTTTGAGCTACACATTACTGTAGAGACTTGAATTTGCATTTCCTTCAGCCTGAGACTTATTCATTTCAGTTTGGATGTGTAAGAGCCAGATGAGAAAGTGTAACGCAAAAGTAACATAATGTAACACATTACTTTCCATAAAAAGTAACTAAGTTACTTCACATTTTAGTGAGAAACGCAATATTGTAACACATTACTTTTAAAAGTAACTTTTTCCAATATTGTATAGGCCTATGTCATATTTATTGTTAATTAGGTCACATTATTTCTATTTTACATAATAATTATGGTCTTTGTAAAAACTAACCTCATATATTTTCCAACTGGCTTCACTTCATTGATAAATAACTGCAAACCATAACCAATGGACATGAGCAGTGTTGGGGGTAATGCATTACAAGTAACTTGAGTTATGTAATCAGATTACTTTTCCAAGTAAATAGTTAGCATTACTTTTTCAATTTACAACAACATATATGCAAGTTACTTATTCACATTTATTGACTGACAGCTCTCCTGTCCCCATGTTGAGAGAAATAAAGTGCCGAGGTGTTGTGTGTGCTGTGTGAACATGATGGTTATTGTAATTCTAGAATAAATGTGAACATGTATTTATTCATCTCACTTGCATGAAAACATCCCTCAAAATGAATAAAAACAGTTTGTTTGAGCTGCGCCCTGCAATGTACAGGTGTAAATATGCATTTCCTTCAGCCTGAGGCTTATTCATTTAATTTTTGGTGTGAAAGGGCCTTAACATTTGCCCCCCCCAAAAAAGAGTAACGCAAAAGTAATGTAACACATTACTTTTCACAAAGAGGAATTCACAAGAATGTAACGCATTACTTTTCATAAAAAGTAACTAAATAACGCAATTAGTTACTTTTTTGGGGGAGTAACGAAATATTGTAATGCATTACTTTTAAAAGTAACTTTCCCCAACACTGTACATGAGACAAAACATTATAAATCTCACTTAATATCTAAAATGTGTAACTTTCAATGGAAAAACTGATATATTGGGAAATGTAATTTGAGTTTTATCGATTTTCAAATCCACTGAAAATGAAGGTTGATAGGAGAAAATGGACATTTCAGATTGCATTGAATTCCTCATTGTAAATTTTCAAGTAGTGAATGGAGTCGGATTCTCCTGGTTTAGGATGGCAAGCTGAATTATTTAGCTCTGAATGGTTCTCCAGTGTCCATTTCAGTCCTTTGTGACAGAATTTGATTATGCTAAGGTTTTACTGCCAAAAACGATGAAGGGCAGGCATTGTGTAAACCTGAATCTTCTTTGAAGATTTCAAAAGTAATCCACTCTCTTTTATTTTGTAAGCATGTGTATAACCCGCGACACAGTCTATCCCTTTGTATGTCACACCCAGAGAACCATTCAAACGTGTTTTTATTGTGTATGGTGTTTGTTATCAGTGAAGCCCTACACCCTTGGTAGCAGCTTTGAATGTTTGCGCTTTCCTTGTATTTGTGGTGGGAAGTTATGACGTTGGTGTTCTCGATGCTGTGTAACCCCTGTGGGCTTTAGGCCAGGCGACTCCTGGCCTTTGATTACTAATTCACTTTCACGCACAGAAGCATGCAGTGTTTCCCACGTTACCGATCTGCATTCCGGTCATGTCGATCTTACACTGCCTGGCACTGGCATGACATTGTGTGTCCGTGTGTGTGGATGCAGACAATGAGCTGAGTGTTTAAGACCAGTCAAAAGGAGATTCGGATGAACAGAATATCTTGTGCTAAACAGTAAGAGACATTGAGAAGTGAGCAAAATAAAGAGAATGGATCGAGAGATGTCACCCAAAAGGAATGTAAAGATATAAAGAGTAACAAGAGAAGAGAGAGAAATGTATTTTAAGTTGACATGAAATGGAAGTCGCGATAGTCTTTTCTTCTATATTGTAACGTATATCGGGGTAAAATGGCTTCCCGAACAAGAAAAAATGAAGGACAGGGCTTGATTTTGTACATCATGAATTGATTTTATGATTGTGGTTTGCTATTGGTGGATCTGAGGTGAGTGACAGGTTGTCCCGCCCTCACGCCAGTATACACATCATCAGAGAAGAGATGGTACTGCAAGAGGGAGGGCAAGTTATTTTGATTAAAGATGAGCGCACATGAATGAAAAAAAAAATGTGTGCACGGATAATTCATTTTCTATAAAAATAACAAAATTTCACAGTGACAGCAGGGGTTATTGAGTGGGGGGTTCATTAATTATTGCTTGATTGACTTTTTTGATTGACTGTTCAAAAGTTTTGGATCAGTAAGGCTTTTTTTATTATTAATTTTATTTTTAGCAAGGATTATGTGTTACAAAAGATTTCTATTTCAAATAAATGCTGTTCTTCTGAACTATCTCTTTAAAATCTTTGTACAATAAAGAACGTTTATGTCAAAGCATCAATAAACATGAAATATTTTCATATGATAATCAATACATTTCAAAGCCCCATTCAACTCTGTGGCTAACTAAATGTAACATGGTCACTCTTTTTCCGAGTGAAACTGCAACTCTGTGTCATGAATGTATGAACAGGAGTTTGGTCTCATTTTACTGGATGGGTTTCATTTCACTTACCTCTTACCTTAAGCTCTGCCTTTTCTCAGCTTCACTTGAACCATGTCAAAGACTTAACATTACAAATAATTGTTATGAACACAACTGTGCAGCACCTGTGTTGTTATTGTTAGCGAAATCTAAAAAAAAAATGTTAATTGAACTAAACCTAAAATAAAGTACAAATAATAGAAGAAAAACTTGGCAACCAACTTAAATAAATTAAGTTTAAGTTCGAAGCTCGTAAAATTACTAAAAACAAAAGCTTTCATGCCGTCATTTTACACTGGACTGATCACAAACGAGAGTCAATTCAACGCTGGATTTGCACTAAATATTAACATGACGGCACATGCTAGTCAATGAGTTGAATCAACTCCGCAGCAAATACATAAATTTATCCACTAACCATTCAGAAACGTCCAGTTTCATTCTAAAAGTTGTAACTTTTTCCTGAGTCTCTCCATCAGTGACAACCATCATTTTGGCTGTATGAGATTCTTTAGCTTTGTTATTGTTGAGCAGCCGAAGCCTGAGCTGTTAAAGCTCCGCCATATTTTGGAAAGGGGGCCGGGAGCAGCAGCTCATTTGCATTTAAAGGGACACACAAAAACTGCGTGTTTTTTTCTAACACAAATGTAAGGTTCAAAACATCTTGTGCCTGTCTACTGATGACCATGTGTTCTGTTCTGATGACTTGAGACTTTTTCTTGTGTCTCATTGGACAAATATCTAGACATTGTCTCATCTTGTTTGCCCCTCAGACTAACCCAGAAACCATGTGATTGTAATCATGTGCTTATATGTATTTCCAGTTGCTAGACGGATGGTTTCACTTCTTGTTTTTCTACCTATAACTATGTACCCCTTTTGGACAATAAACTGTGTCCATGATTGAACTACACTCTGTGTCAGTCTCATTTCTTGGCACCCGGGATCGATCCTGCATTCGATCCTGTATTTCTTGCTGCATTGCTCAACCTCAAAAGGTTTCTTGAAATATTCAATATCCAAATTATTTTTATCTAACAACAAATAAGGGCAAATTTGACAAGCTATAATAAATGATCTGTGGAGTATTTTAAGATGAAACTTCAGACACATTCTGGGTACACCAGAGACTTATATTAAATATTGTAAAAGGGGTATAATAGGTCCCCTTTAAAAAATGTTCATATATTGTCTGGAAGTCTCAGGACCAAAAAATGTTTGTCTAATAAAAAAAATTAAAAAAAATTATGTTATGACAGGATTTAGGACACACCAAGTAAAAACCTTAGGAAGCTTGTGTTTAATTGAAGCTGCCATTCTGGGTGTTTACCCATAAATCCACATGGTACAAATCTCTGTATGGAAACTCATATAGCAAGCAAACATTGAGATAAGAAGGGATTCTTCCCATCGGTCACTAAAGTAAACACCCAGAAAAGGCAGTGTGGATGAAACACCATCAAGGCACATTATCCAGCAGGTTCTTCCAGAGCTCATCTACTAGTTCCCAGGGAGTTTCTTTATAGAGATATGTGCACAGGTCACTAAAGTTCACATGAAACTAACCAGTCATGCAAAAAATACACTTGACTGTAAAATATATTCATATGCAAACAATTCTAAGACGTCTTAACAATCATATGGGCATTCATTTCAAGTTTAATGTGTTTCTCTCAGTTTTAAAACTATTTTATCTGTGTCACTGATTTTTATGCAGTTTTACCTGATCCATGCTAACAATGTAGTTTTGTCCATACTTGGAAATGGAAAACAAAGCAAGTTGGTTCAGTTTGGAACTTTGTGTACCTGGAATTTCGTATTGGCCGCTCTCATGGATTTAACTTGCAACTTTTCCACTTCAAACCAGCAATCTGTTCTCAATAGCTCTCGATTTCCACCTTGAATAGATCCCTCCTCCTTTCTTTTGTTCCTTTCCCTTCCTCTCACTCATTTTCTCTCGCTTAACACTGCTTTGAATCTCTTTCCTATCCTATCTCTGTCTATCTTTCTCTTTCTCGTCCACTCTACTCTGCTGTACTTTCATTCACATATGCAAACAGACACACAGAGTGACAAGTGAAGATCCCCAGACACTGGTCTTGCGTCACAGGAGCACAAGCCGAGCCTCTTTTCTATGCAGTTTAGCCAGCTCAGCTGTACAGCGTGCAGACGGTGGAGGATGAGAGGAGAGGCGGGGGCTTCAAAATCATCAGGTGCGCAGTGTGTGTGTGTGTGTGTGTGTGTGTGTGCAGGGTGAATGATCGCCTGGATATTTCACAGAATATAAGAGGGATACTGACCTGCTAACCTTGGATAGCACATCTGGACAGTTAACTGCGAAGGAATCAATGTTTTTCCAGTCTCTATAATGCATCTTTGTTAAAATCTCATTGTTTTTTTTCTGCCAATCAAGCTGTGAGAGGGATATCTACATGATTTGGTAAGTTACCGATTCTTTTAATCCTTATTATTAATTATATTTGGAGAAAATATAATATCATTGTCTGCCGTGCCTTCAACTCGCTGCAAAAGTTGTTTTTTAGTCTAAACATCCTCACAACTAAACATATTTCTTAAATTAAGTTCCAAATCATGTTTTTGTGATTTAAGCATAAACCTCACTAAATTCTGTTATATTTACTGAAACACAAAAGTAAAAATCACTTCCATTCTGGTAGGAAAAATTCATTTAAATCCAGATGTTTTCTATGAAAGTCTTAACAGTTAATGCAGTTTAGATTCTCAAGTAAATTTAGCTTGTTTATGGATGCTATATATACCAAATTATTTTATTTTATTGGTTGCACTTTGTTTTACGGGTAGGTATAGGGGTAGGTCCAGTGTTAGTACCAAGTTATTACCCAGTTATTGCAATTATTATAATAAGTACATAGTATGTACATGGGGAACAGGACTGTAAAATAAAGTGCTACCATTTTAATTTTTAAATAAAGTGCTCAATCTATAAAGAAACACTGTTTCATTCCTAAACGTTCCTCTCTAATCTGACTGCTTTCTTGTGGCAAAGTAAAAGAAACCTTTATTCAGTTTGCATCCCATCATTAAACTCTTATCTGTTATGAATTTTCTGAACACCCATGAGTAAATACAACATTCAACATCTCTAAAGACTTTATACACCGATACCTCAAAAATACAAAAACCCTCAAAACTGGTGTGTGATGGATGCAATCATGACTTTTATCCCAAATTAGGAGCTGCAGCTGCTGTAGCAATTCTCTGTGGTTCTGTAAAATCCTCATTATTCGTGACCATCAGCATAACAAAGATGATGTTGTTAGTGTTTTTTGCTGTCAACAAAGGATGACTTTGAAAAATGCAGAGTTAGGCTTAGAGATTGCTGCAAATAAGAACAATGGGTTCCTTCAGACTTCTTCTAGATTTAGTCATGCTGGTGCTTTGTTCCGTTGGCCTCTCTCTCTATCTTTTGGTGTTGTAGTCAGTTCTTCTAACATGCTGTCTTGGTAGTATTAAGTTTTCCACCTGTGGCCCAGCACCACAGATATCTGATACCGGTCTGTGGGGCATGAAGAGATGCGGACAGTGTCACTTTTCTTCTGAATGCATAATTCATTCGCTGGACAGCTGGCCCTCATAATGAACCCCACAGCCGTCATTCGTCTCAGGATCAGAATATCAAAAATGTCATGTTTTTATTTGGGAAATGCTTTTTTCATACACCTTTTGGTACAAGTTCTGTGTTGTTGACAAGACATGCAAAGCATGCCCTGATAAGTGATAAGGCCTACTGAAAGGCTTTCCGGAATAATATATATTTACATATATGGTGTTTATTAAAAGGTTGTCCGCTAAAACTGATTGTGATTGGTCAATCACGTCATCCAGCGCTTATTTCCTAATATTCGCCATCGACAATGAAACTCATCTGAGTAACTGCACTACATCATAATTATAATTACTTAAACGTTTTTATTAAAATATTTTCTAATAAGCACGCCCTTCATATTACATCGCGAGCTCGCGTTTTGAAACCAAGGCAACTCGCGCCATCAAGCGTCTCAAAGATCGATTGTTGTGAAAATTTTAAGATTTTTTTTAACGTTTTATGGGCTGTTTTTCTTCGCGTGAACTTTTAAGATAATATACAGTTAAAATACTTTAAGATAATGTACAGTTATAATAATTAAAATCAAACATAAATAAGCATGTATGTATTTAGGCTAGTCGGCGGGATATAGGCCTACTGTCATTTTTCATTTTACTTGTTATATTTATTATATTTTACTTGCAGCTATATGACCTTGATGAGCAGACATTACTTTAAATATTTTTATGTTAATCTAGGCCTAAATATTTTTAATTAGTAAACCATTTTCTTCTTTAAGAACGACATATTTAACTGTAAGATAAAAATAATTTGGATATCGAGTACTTCAAGAAGACTCTTTGAAATTGAGCTTGAGCAATGCAGCAAGAAATGCAGAATCGATTCTGGGTATCAAAGATGAGACCAGCGCGAATGCAGTTCAATCTTTGACACAATTTATTCGCTGTCCAGGGGTACAAATTATAGGTGAAAAACAAGAAGTGAAACCATCCGTTTCAACAACTTGAAATACATATAAGGACTGTTCGTTAAGAATCACATGATTTCTGGGTTAATCTAGGGATAAGCAAGATGACACAATGTCTGGATATTTGTGATACAGGTTACAAGAAGAATCAAGTCAGCAAAAACAGAATCACATGATCAACATTGGAAGACAGGGCACAAGATGTTCCAAATCTTACATTAACAAAGGTAAAGAAGGTGAAGAGTTTAAACTAAGAAAGGCGACTGTGAAATCTTCATGATTGCAATTAATTGTGCCTTGATGACAATGACAACAAACTGCCAAATGTCTTCTTTCAAGCAAGACCTCATATGCTTATGACAAGCCGTTTTGACTTTTGTTCATTTTCAGGATATGAACTTGTGATATCAACAATTACATTTTCACTAGTTAAAATGTTAATTCTTGATATCAGGAATTAGATTTCCACTAGTAACAATTGCAATTTTTGATATCAAGAATTATATTTCCACTAGTAACAAAGTTCATTCTTGATATCAACAATTCAATTTCCACTAGTAAAAACTATAATTCTTGATATCAAGAATTGTATTTTTACTAGAGAAATCTCGCCATAGGCTGCCATTCAAATTCAATTGTTGATATCAAGAATTAATTTCTTACTAGTTGAAATTCCAGTTTCACATATCAGAAATACAATTCTTACTAGTAAAAATGCACATTTATGATATCATGAATGTGATTGTTACTAATAAGGAAACCGTTTTAGATATCAGAAATTATATTGATATCAGGAATGCATTTTCAGATATCAGAAATGAACATTTTTACTAGTAGCAATTCAATTGTTGATATCAAGAATTGACATTTGCACTAGTAACAATGTAATTGTTGATATCAGAAATCTGCATTTTTACTCGTAAGAATTGTATTTCTGATATGTGAAACTGGAATTTCAACTAGTAAGAAATTAATTCTTGATATCAACAATTGAATTTGAATGGCAGTCTATGGCGAGATTTCTCTAGTGAAAATACAATTCTTGATATCAACAATTATAGTTTATACTAGTGGAAATTGAATAGTTGACATCAAGAATGAACTTTGTTACTAGTGGAAATCTAATTCCTGATATCAAGAATTAACATTTTAACTAGTGAAAGTTCATATCCTGTAAATGAATAAAAGTCAAAATGGCTTGCCATATATGCTTCTATTTTAGTTTGTTTATGCCATTTCTTGGCTTGGGTTAAAAATGGGGACTTTAATCTGATAAATACTTTTTAAAAATCATTTGTAAGCCTACTACTACAAAACAACTTATCTAAAAATAGAGAATATCTTAAAACAAACACTGACCTGTCACGTGACCGAATGAAAATATTCTCTCTCACAGCTGAATTACCTGCAATGCCACTGCAAATCCACTCAAACGTACATGTTGAGCAGATGTAGATCAAATGGCTGAACTCGTGGGAGAAAAGCAATTAAGTGAGCAGCAGTGTACCTAAATAATTGGGCACTTGAGGAAATGGTGACGAATGTCTCTTAACACTAGAAATGCTTCATGCAGCACTAGAGGACTCTGCATACGTAAGCACAGTGCATACCGCAGCACATTTACACTATATTTACATAAAGGGCCTTTGAAGACTCAAGGTTAACAGCAAATTAAAGTTTCACTCAATTGTACCATATCATTATTAAAGATTCTTTCGCTTTTTTTCAGGGTTTTCTTCCAGGGTCCAACCAGGCAGCTATGATGGTTGGAAAGCCAGTCAGGCAGTGGAGGTCCATCTGTAAGGGACTGATCCTGGGTGCGCTGCTGACCACCTGCATGATTCTTTTGTACTGCCTGTCGGCCCCAGAGGTCCAATATGGCCTGCAAGAGTGAGTCCTTTCATCTATTTTGAACTGGAACAAGTCAGTTTCATTGAATTATAATATTTTGCAACGAATCTCGTTAAGAAAACGAAGCATTGTGATGTTATTTTCAAGATAATTTCATTCTTGTTCCATTCTATCTGGAGTCCGGACAGGAAACATTTTTAATTATAATTTTATTTAAATGCAGTAAAAGAAATATGAAATTGTCATGAAAATAATGTCAAATAATGTTTTCTTAATATATATATATATATATATATATATATATATATACTATATATATATACATATATATATATATATATATATATATATATATATATATAATTATTATCATTATTATTATTATTATTTATTTTTTTATTTTTTTAAAATAATTTCCTTAATTCTTCTTTTGATGTTGGGGTAAAATATGGACATAGATTTTCACATTCAGCATTGTGATGTTATTTTCAAGATAATTTCATTCTTGTTCCATTCTATCTGGAGTCCGGACAGGAAACATTTTTAACTATAATTTTATTTAAATGCAGTAAAAGAAATATGAAATTGTCATGAAAATAATGTCAAATAATGTTTTCTTAATATATATATATATATATATATATATATATATATATATATATATATATATTATAGTATATATATATATATATATATATATATATATATATATAATTATTATCATTATTATTATTATTATTTATTTTTTAATTTTTTTTAAATAATTTCCTTAATTCTTCTTTTGATGTTGGGGTAAAATATGGACATAGATTTTCACATAGCAACATTATTTTGCTAGGGAATATAAATATTTGCATATAAAAATACATGTAAAATAAATTCAAATGACAGTATTTTTGTCCATTTTTGTTTACAGAGTCCCAGTGCCTTACTCATGTGCTCATCGCCCTTCTGCCGCCCACTCCTCAACAATCTCAAACGACTCCCATCATGCCTCTGGGCAGGGAATCTGCACTCCAAAAGTGGACATCATGTTCATGAAAACCCATAAAACGGCTAGTAGCACTTTTCTCAACATCCTCTTTCGCTTTGGTGAAAAACACCACCTCAAATTTGCCTTCCCCAACAGCCGCAATGACTTCTTTTACCCCTCCCCTTTCCATCGCTCACAAGTGAAGGACTACAGGCCTGGAATGTGTTTTAACATCATCTGTAATCACATGCGTTTCAACGCTGCTGAGGTGGCCAAAGTGCTCCCAGCCGACACCTCGTACATCACAATCCTCCGGGACCCGGCTGATCTCGCAGAGTCCTCGTTCCACTATTTTGGACGCATTGTACCTCTCACGTGGAAGATATCTGGGGACGATAAGCTGAGAGAATTCCTGACAGATCCAAAGCTTTACTACGACCCAGAAGGATTCAATTCGTTCTATCTCAAAAACTTGCTTTTCTTTGACTTTGGACAGGATAATAACTTACATCCAGACGACCCAAAGGTGGATGAGGCCATTCACGCAATCGCCAAGCGCTACAAATTGGTAATGCTTGTGGAGTATTTTGAGGAGTCGCTTATCCTGCTCAAGGACAGCCTCTGCTGGGACATGGAGGACTTACTTTTCTTCAAACTCAATGCCCGGAAAGGTTCAACCATTTCGAAACTGACTCCAGAGCTCAGGGCCAAGGCGCTGGAGTGGAACGCCATCGATTGGAAGCTTTACCAGTATTTCAACGCCACCTTTTGGCATAAAGTGGATGCTTACGGCCGTGAGCGCATGGCGAGAGATGTCGCGGAGCTGCAGCGCAGAAATGCAGAAATGGCTTCCATTTGCATTGAAGGAGGCCATGCCGTTGATGCAGGAAGCATCGTGGAGACTTCCATGCAGCCATGGCAACCCATCGGTGAGAAGTCGATCATGGGATACAATCTGAAAAAGAATGTCGACAAAGCTCACCTAAAACTCTGCAGGAAGATGCTCACACCAGAACTGCAGTATCTCACCGATATGGGCGTCAACCTGTGGATAACGAGACTGTGGGGTCACATAAGAGAGATCTTAAACTGGTAGATCAGAGGAAATGTTTTACTTTTAGGTGAAAGGTCAGCGCTGACTTAATTGTATGCAACAGACCTAAAACCTGTTTTTCTGTGTCAGAAAGAAATAAAAACATTAAAAGGCATGACTGAATAAAGCATTTTCATATTTATATGAATCTTACCCAAATAAGTGGTGACAGTCACATATTTAACCTGTTAGTTTTGTGTTCATAAATGTACTGTAAAGGCCCATTGACGGCAAGAACGATAACTATAATGAAATCTATATTAGCATCCACACCAAATGCATTATAACGTTGTTTATTATAGACGCGTCTTGGAGTTATGTTGTCTGCTGCTTTAAAGCGTTAGTACACCCAAAAAATGAAAATTCTGTCATTAATTAGTCACCCTCAATCGTTCCAAACCTGTAATACTTTCGTTCATCTTCAGAATCGGAAAACAAATTAAGATATTTTTTATGAAATCTAAAAGCTTTTTGTCCTTCCATTGACAGATGATGCAACTACCACTTTCAAGCCCCAGAAAGCTAGTAAAGGCATCATAAAAGTAATCCATGTGTCCCATGTTTGTGCAAATAAACATAATTGACTTTATTTACAAAATATTAATCTCCAATTGGAAATAAAGTGTTAAATGATGTTTTTGTGCAAACATAACACTCGCGTTGCTTCTTAAATTGGGGTTACACCACTGGAGTCACATGATCTACTTTAACAATGTCCTTGCTATCTTTCTGGGTCTTGAAAGCAGTAGTTGCGTAGGCTGTCAATGGAGGGACAGAAAGTTCTCAAATTTCATTAAAAAGATCATTTGTGTTCCAAAGATGAACGAAAGTCTTACAGGTGTGGAACGACACGAGAGTGAGTAATTAATGACAGAATTTTCATTTTTGGGTGAACTAACCGTTTAAAATTTGCATGAAACTGAAGTTGTTTTCTTCCCTATTGTGATGGATATCCTTCTTGAACAAGAAAAAATGTGGGGCGGAACTTGATTTTGTCCATTGGGGATTGATTGGATCTTTCGATAACTGTTGTTTGCTATTGTTGTGAGCGACGGGTTGTCCCGCCTTCGCCCCGAAAAGCACATCGTCAGAGAAGAGAAGAGATTTTGCCGCAAGAGGGAGGGGAAGTTATTTTGATTAAAATATACGAGTGCACATGAATTTTAAAATAAATAATGATGTGCCTGGATAAATCATTTATAATAATTACTGCAATATTCCATAAAAAAAACAAAAATGTCCATTTTGATTTCATGGTGAATCGATGCCAGTATCGATATATATGTGGTGTGGATTCTGTTATTCTTTTAAATTTAGAATGATTAAAACTGTATCTTTATAGTTATTGTCCTTGGTGTGAACGGGACTTAAGTCACCACTATGTGTTACAGGGGTGTCCAATCATGCTCATGGAGGGCCACTGGCCTGCAAAGTTTAGCTTCAACCCCAATTAAACACACCTGAACCAGCTAATCAAGGTCTCACTTGGCATACTAGAAACTTCCAGGCAGATGCGTTAAATACTGCAGGACACTGGTCAGGACCGTGTTTGGACACCCCTGATGGATTACGTAGTGTGTGGGTGCTTGAGTCAATCATAAAGTGAATCAACTATGCTTGTTACCTGACCTCATACTTTGAAGCTCTTATTGTGGGTGCCAATGGCCATAGCAATAATTTTCTTATTTCTTAAACTTGTTTAGACTCATTCAGAGCTTTACTGTTTTCATCACTTGAAGATGAGTAACTCCGGCTAGAATGTTGAGTGTTGATTTTAAGATGAAATGTGATGAAGTATTGGGCTTCCTGTGGAAGAGGCCTCTGTGCAGCCCAAAAGATGACAAAATAAAAACTTTATGTAACATACATGTGTCTTGTTCATGTTTCATCATTGCATACTTACACAAATCCAGTCTTTTAGAGTTCCAAATGGATAAATGAATAAGCACATTGATTTATTTTGTTTATATTGCATGGGAATGTATTTGTGCAATTCATGCTAATTTTCTGACCAGTGATTTGTGATTAAAAAGACTATTAAAAGACCACTAAATATTATGCCATTTTTGGCTTGTCCCATTTAAAAAAAAATAAATAAAAAATTGCCCAGGAGTGTATATTATGCGCATCTTGCCAGCAAACTGATAAGAAGAACCATTTTGGCGTTTCAAGGGTAATGAATTAGTAATTCGTAATAGTTAACAATAAACAACCCTGGCTAATCCTTAAAAGCAAAGATAAGCGGGCCTGTACATTAACACACATTTGAATGCAATGTTATTTTCCAGTCAACAAACACACAATAGTTATAGTAATAGTTAACCAGAAAAATAATTATTTATAATTTATATATTTGGCTATATATATATATATATATATATATATATATATATATATATATATATATATATATACACATGCTATTTAGCTTTAATGCAACACACAATAGTTATATATATATATATATATATATATATATATATATATATATATATAGCCAAATATAATAATTATTTATAATTTATATATTTGGCTATATATATATATATATATATATATATATATATATATATATATATATGCTATTTAGCTTTAATGCAACACACAATAGTTATAGTAATAGTTAACCAGAAAAACAATTATTTATCATTTATATATTTGGCTATATATATATATATATGTATGTATATATATATATATATATATATATATATATATATATATATATATATATATATATATATATATGCTATTTAGCTTTAATGCAACCCTATAGGGCTTTCTATAGATTCACTTTAAGTTCATAAATTTTTTTCATATTTTAAATATCTAAATTAAATATCATTATTGATAATTATTGATCATTATCATCACAAACAGATTGCTGTTGATACTGATATAATATTGTTTCAGGCAGGATTTCCGCGCCTCGCCCCCTGGTGTCCTGCAGCGGGAAGCTACTGGGATTCCGGACCGAAGAGGCGAAATAAATACGCTCTGCCGTTTCACATCGGTCACATTTACTGTCGCACTGAACGCCAACCGGAAGTGTGTGTTTTAGACAGTCGGAGTTTTTGTGTTGGTTGTTTATGCGTTCATAAACTTTTATTCTTTTATTTGTATCTACCTCTTCATCCACAAAAATGGGGAAACGACAGCATCAAAAAGATAAAATGTAAGTTGAAAGGACATAACGCGAGATAAATGACATGTTTGACTATCAGGCATTATATTTTATTATCTGGTTGTTTATAATACGTAGATTATTTATTGTGATGACGTCGTGTTATGTGTTATCTGAGGTTTATAATATATTTGCCTTAACTGTTTACAACCCCAGCGTCTAATTGCTACTGCTGTATTTTATTTTGTAGTTATTTATGTTTTGGCGTTGTAATAATATAAATATAGTGTCTAGTAGTGAGCTGTTGCCCAAATCTTTCTTATTGGTTCATTTAATTCTTCAATAAGTATAATAATAGTGTTTATATCTGTCTGTTTCAGGTACATCACATGTGCAGAATACACCCAGTTTTATGGAGGGAAGAAATCAGGTACTTTCACTATTAAGAAAACATCTGTGTAAAAATGGAGTAACCAAATGGTGTTTTACAGGAAAATAAAACTAGATTTGTGCGGTTAGTTAGTTAGTGCTCAACCATAAACACAAAGCATTGTTGGATACATATTACAATACGAGTAAAACAAAGGATGAGTGTACATTTGTGGTTTAGAAGCAATAAGTCATATTAGAAAGTAAAACATAGTGTCCTGTGGGGGAAAATATGCACGTTACAGATTGTTAAACTTGAAATTTCAGGGTTTCCAGAGTCTGACTGAATAAACAAATAAAGTTCTCGGACTCTGTACGCTACCGTTCAGTAAGATTTTCTGTTTTGAAAGAAACTTCAGCAAAGATGCATTAAGTCGATCAAAAGTAACAGTATAGATATGTTATAAACAATTTATTTCGAGCTTTATGTTCATTACAGAATCCTGAAGATGTATCATGGTTTCCACAAAAATATATTTTATACGAAATAAAAATGTATGTAATGCTGTTGTTTGTTTTTTTTGTCTTTCGCCACATATAGACTTATTTTGTGCACTGTAGATTTGAAATTGCTGATGCTTTTCCTCCTTTGTTGTTTTGTTTATAGAAATCCCACAAGCCAATTTCAGACGTCTGCCCTTTGATCATTGCAGGTGAGATTAGAAATGCATAACATTTCTTTCATGTTTGATGGAAAAGTCCTTTGTGTTTCTTCTTTTCACTAATTTAGGTCTAGTACAATAGATGCTGCTTTCATAAGTGCTGATCTGGGGTTTCAAATGAAGCTGTAATTGCTTCTGTTTGAGGTAAAGCTGCTGTGTGTCATATCTCAACTTCTGTTTCATTCCGACGTTGAAGTGTTTGAAATGGTTTGGTATTGGTTAGGCTCATGTGAGTGACGGGTTGTCCCGCCCTTGTACCAGTAAACACGTCTTCAGAGAAGAGATGTCACTGCTAGAGGAAGTTATGTTGATTAAAGATTACGAGCGCACATGAATAAAAAAAATAAGGGGCATGGGCAACTCATAGCTTAAAAAAAAAAAAAGCTTTTTTGTTTTTTGGAAACCTTTTGGGGGCTCAAAAATGACACACAGCAGCTTTAGTGTAATGCTGTATGTATGAAATTATGATTTTTATTTTATGTTCATCTCTTATCCCTCACATAGTTTGTCTCTTCAGCCCTTCGAGTATCCCATGTGCACAGTGGATGGGGTGGTTTTTGACTTAATGTGAGTATATCATTCTCACCAACAGCAAAATGAATCATTTGTGAATTATTCATGATTTTATAGTAACCAACATGTATTTATTATGTATTTATTTGTAGTATCTTATATTTATTGCTACATAGACTACTGTTCAAAAGTTTGGGGTGAGAATATAATGCTTTTATTTAGTAAGGATGCATTTTTGAACTTTGTATTCATCCTGAAAACAAGTATCCAACCAAATCAGCATATTAGAATGGTAATTGGAATCAATTACTTTTTAAAATATAAAATAAAATAATTGGTTCTCTTAAACTTTAATAATATTTCACTGTATTACTGATTTTATCAAATACATGCAGCCTTGGTGAGCAGAAGACTTCTTTCAAAACCATTTAAAAAATCTTAACGACTCCAAACTTTTAAAAATACGAAATGTATTTCACTACAGATTACAAAATACATGCTTTAAAAAGTAATTTGTAACGTGTTTCGTTACATTACTCAAGTTTAGTAACTTAATCTAAATACTTTAGAATACTTTGGAATACTAATAAGTGTGGAATAAACACAAAAAAGGTCATTGCAAGATTTTATCTCACAATTCTGACTTTTTCCCACAGAATTGCGTGATATAAAGTTGCAGTTGTGAGTTATAAAGTCAGAATTATGAGATATAAATTCGCAATATTGAGAAAAGTCAGAATTATGAGAATTATGAGATATAAATTCACAATATTGAGAAAAGTCAGAATTATGAGATATAAACTCATACTAAATTCACAGTTGCAAGAAAAAAAAGTCAGTATTGCAATTTTGACTTTATAATTTGCAATTGTGAGTTTAAATCTCGCAATTCTGAGAAAAATAAGTCAGAATTGTGAAATGCAAACTCACAATTGTGAGGGAAAAAAAAATAATTGTGAGGAAAAAGTTGCAGTAACCAGTGAATTATAAAATGACTCACAAACAACTATCACAAAACATGAAAACAGTCGTGGATCAACAGTTTTATCAATTTTTTTTATAAATTCAGTCATTTTGTCTTGTTCAGGACAGTACTAAATAAAAATAACAAAATTTTTATGATCCCTCTTAAAAGTATTAAAATGTTGGTGAAACTGAACTCCACTTTTTCAGACTGTCAGAGTCAGAGAATCACCAATTGCTGTTTAAATGACATTAAAATTCAAAGTAATCACTTTGGTAATCTAAAATACTTTTCAGATGTAACTGTAATCTGATTACCACCCATTTAAAATGTACCTGTAATGAAATACAGTTACTCAAATTTTGTATTTTAAATACGTAACTAAGTTACTTGTATTTCGTTACTCCCCAACCCTGAAAATGATTGCCGTTTGTTTCCTCTTTAGGAGCATAGTGCCTTGGATTAAGAAGTTTGGTACCAACCCCATAACAGGAGAGGTATTTCACTTATTCCAATTTATTTATTATTTGATATATGTGATGCTCACCAAAACACTTTTCAAAATGTTTGGAGGTGAAAACTCATTATCAAATATCCTGTATGGTTTAAACCACTAGAGGGCGTCAGACTCCATTTAAGGAGAAGCAAAGGCTGATGACACCAAGTAAACTGCAACATCAACTCCAGATGATGCTATCAGTGCACTTTCGCTTTCATCCTAGAGAAAATAAAAAGCTACAAACCAGAATCTCTTGCTGTACGCATGCTATAAAGAGCGCTGCGAGTGTATTTGGAAGAAGAAACATATTTAGTGGTGTTTTCTAGTGCAGTGGTTCCCAAACTTTTTATAGCGGTGTCCCCCCTGAGGCATTTAACATCATTCCGTGTACCCCCTCTCTTCCACTTAGACTGCATAGTCCATTAACGGACAATATTTGCCCCTTTAAATTGATTTTCAGGTGCATTTCTTACCTTTTTATAAATGCAATGTTTTTTTTAAACCTTATTTAATATAGGTTTCATGTTTTGTCAAATTCTTAAAATTCCATTAATATAATAAATAAAGTAATTAAACTTCCAATCAAATGAAATCAGTATCAACAAAAACCGTCTTTGCACTGCAGTGGCACAAGCCACATGTAGATGCATTTATAAAGGCTGTTTAATGCTGCTCAGAGGTGGCCTGAATGCAATTACAATGGCATAAATAATGTTTTAAATAAAAATTGTTCAACAGAGAAATATGAAATGATGGTAAAAAACTAAAACTGCCAGTAGGTGGCGGTAAGTCGCTGTCTTAGTGAGTGAGTCATCGAGTCATTAATTCATTGGGGGCATTAAAATAACTTAAAAATAGAAACGAATTTAAAATATTAATGAATACTATAATGGAATAAAAATAATACTAAAAAGAAACCCCTAACAACAACCTAGAAGACTTTATCCGCCGCATAGGAATGTTCTAAAAACCATTCAAAACACAGTATACCATACTTTTGTGTGGCTTCGGTAAGATATTGCAAATAAAATGTGAACATAACCAAAAGCCTTTTATAGTCATAATTTCATTTGCCAAACAATAGGTTTAGCTTTTGCTTTGAGAGTTTTATTTTATTTTTTGGAGAATAGTCAAGATTCAGAAATTCACTTATGTGTCGCTTAGAGGGAAAATACTCTATTACTGTACCCATCTGGAAATCGTTATTGAGACTATATGAAGATAATTCACAGGCCTGCCGATGGTGGCTAACAGCGTTCAGTGTGCCAGGAGTGGATGTGGGTGTAAATTGCTGTATAATCAGTTCACTGGACGCACATCGCTGCACTCTTAATTTATGGAATAGGAGTTATAGGTTCTCTGCGTGCGCATGCATAATCAGTTTGCGCTTGCAACAGCGAAAGTTGCGTGAATGTTTACAGAGTGTTTCTTGGGTGTGATGCGAGATGTCCTGTATTTACTTGCTTTCAGAATTCATATTTAGTGTCCATTGAAGCACATGGCTGTCATCTGTAATTCATCTTTACATCTTCACAGCTATGCGTCTGAGTGAGCGCATGTCTGGACATGCCTTTGTGATTGTGTGTGTGTGTGTGTGTTTCTGTTCATACACACAGTTTGACTGTGTTATCTGAAGTATTCATGATTGATTTGCCTCGCTAGATGGAGAGTAAGTGCTGGAGATGATGAGGGGTGACTGTGTGAAAACAGACTTTCTCTGTGTGTGTGTGTGTGTTAGTGACTTTTACTGAGATCTTCTGGACATGCCAGGACTTGTTCTCCTGTGCAAACATTGTGTTCTCATATGTTCTTCTGTACAGTTTTGTTTAAATGGGTAGTAGCGAGGCATCAGGTAGTCAGTTATGTGTTATGTTGTATCAGTGCTACTGTATATATTGTATTTTTGAAATGCCAGTTTAGGTTTGTTAGGCAAGTTTATTTATATAGCACATTTCAGACACCATTGTAATTCATAGTGCGTTACATAAAATTGATTTAAAAATAATCACAACAGATGTTTAAGAAATAAAATGTATATGAAATAAAATGATACTAATATAAGTGATGAAATATAAACATTGATTTACAATGTAGTTAAAAACAAGTAGAGACAATTAAATGCGAAAAAGTAGGACGCAGCACAGTGAAATCACAATTGACCTCGTTTGTTTGTCTAATAAAAAGACCTTTTACTGTGCAAAATCCATGAATGCACTTTATTCATAATCATTTATCAGAGTATAATGCATTCGTCTGCCTGTTCTTCTGATTTAAGCAA
This sequence comes from Zacco platypus, assembly GCA_038088235.1. Lineage (NCBI taxonomy): Eukaryota > Metazoa > Chordata > Actinopteri > Cypriniformes > Xenocyprididae > Zacco > Zacco platypus. The sequence goes on along the minus strand of CM076082.1, from coordinate 35,336,396 downwards.
GGCTGAAAAATAATATTAGCCAATGAGGATCCAGTTAAATCCTGTAATGGATAAAATATATTCAGTCAAACTGTAGCAACTTGGGATTTCAAGTAGTTCTTGCCATTTTTGTGTCCAGTATCCATCAGGAGGACCGCAAACAGTCTGTAGACTGAGGCGGAGACTTGTAGTCAGATGCCCAGTGTTTTCATCACACACCAGTTACTGGGTTAACCGGGGAGGGAGTGGCTTGAAGACAAATAATCCTGGGGGATGATGACCTGTCTCTTACACAGTCTGAATCACTGTGTCACTGGATCACGGAGTGGTCAGTTTATATGTATCCCGCAGGCAGAACAATCCACGTTCACCAAGTTTAAACCATCAAATAGACTCAACCGCGACTGTTTTACTTACAGTTCACCTGAATAATAAGATATATTAGCATTAAAAAATAACTACCGTTCAAAAATTTTGGGTTGATTTATTTTTTAAATATTTTTGAAAGAAGTCTCTCACCAAATCTGCATTAATTTAATCAAACATGCTGTAAAAACAGTGAAAGTTTATTAAAATTTAAAATAACTGTTTTCTTCTTTTTTAATATTTTTTAAAATATGTATTCCTGTAATGGCAAAGCTGAATTTTCAGCATCATTACTGCAGTTTTCAGTGTCACATGATCCTTCAGAAAACATTCTAATATGCTGATTTGCTGCTCAAGAAACATTTCTAGTTATTATCAATGTTGAAAACAGTTGTGATGCTTATTCTTGTTGAAACTGAGATACATTTATTTGCAACATTCTTTGACAACAGCGATTACAAAAGAAACTGAAATCTTTTGCAACATATTAAATGTCTTTACTGTCAGTTTTGATCAATTTAATGCGTCTTTTCTGGATAAAAGCATTCATTTTCTTCCCTCATCACCTTTAAATATCGTTTTATGGTTTTACTTTATGCTAAAAAAAAAAAAAAAACCTGGCCAGCACTAAACAGCACTTTAGCCAATTAACTGAAGTCTTTCTTTGCTGTTATCTCATCTATGGTTCATTAGACAGGATTTTACTTTTTCATTTCTCTAAAACCATACTAGCGCCACAGCATTGCATGATGTTGAAAATGAGTGACATTCAGGTACTGCCGTGTTTCATCATCGCCCAAACCCGTACTATATGAATCAGCAAATTCGTGCTAAATAAACACAATTAGACATTCACAGGGTGTGATTACATTATAATTGAAAATGTAGGTGTGTCTGAGAGCCAATGTCTGACAGATATAGTCACAAACTCACTAACTTCCTGTTTCTCTCTCTCTTTAGAAGCTTGAGGCTAAATCTCTCATCAAGCTTAACTTCAGCAAAAACAATGAAGGTAAATATGTTTGTGTGTGTGCGCGCTCTTGATCCTCTTACCTGACCTGCGTCAACAACAATATGTGCTAATGACCAGAGATAATGGATTGAAGTCCTCTTCCTCGCCTGTATTTTAGGGAAGTACCACTGTCCTGTGCTCTACACAGTGTTCACAAACAACTCCCACATCGTTACCAACAAAGTCACAGGGAATGTTTTCTCTTATGAGGTAAAACATGCTACATCATAAATGTTTTTAAAGTTTTCATATGCAACTTAAAGGGACTATATCTACACGTCTGTAGTATTTTATACCCCCCCCCCCCCCCAATGAAATCCCCTTATGTTTTTCAAGGTTTGTTGCACCCAAAATGGTCATAATTTTGTTTGATCCATTTAGGACCCTTTGAATTAAACAGCCTTTATTGCTACTAAAGGAATGGTTTACCTAAAATGAAAGTAATCATTTTTACTTATAAAAATTATAATATAAATATTTATAAATGTGAATTGTTTTATTATATTAAAAAAATTGTAGGAAATTATTATTTTATTGTAATCATCAATGTATAATAATTAATGTATTCACCCTCACGTTGACAAAGTTATTTCAGATTTTTTTTTTTTTTTTCATTGAACACAAATGACAATTTTTGGATAAGTGAATGTTGAACTCCAAAATAGGATCATAGAAGTAGTTTGTTTGACTCATGAACTATATTGCAAGCCTTTTGAATCCATATTATGAAATTTAAATCATTAATGTGGTTGTGACATCACATCCATGATTTCTGAATTTCCTATTTTTGTAGTCCATGAATGGAAGAAAATGTAGGTCTACACTAAAAAGCCAAGAAAATCTGTTTGTTCATGCTCCCTTTAATATCATACTGACATTAATATGTTATAATCAATGCATTAACCTTCTTTAAAATGTATAAATATGTGCATGAATGGTTAAAATCCTGTGAATGGGTGTTTTGTTTAGGCAGTAGAGGAGCTCAACATCAAGACAAAGAGTTATAAAGACTTGCTGACGGATGAACCATTCACCCGCCAGGATCTCATCACACTTCAGGTGACGGACACAGAGAGTGTGTGTTTAAGCAGTGTCACTTGAGCGCTGAGATTTAATACAGCTTTTCTATACAGAAGTTGGTATCAAGCAACCCGTTTCAGACAGCAATTACCCTGTTCGTTTGTAGTCTGTATGTGGCTGTGTATCAAAAACCCTGTGCTTTCTGTGTGATTTCAGTGTTATGAAATGTCAGGTTGAAGCCGGTTCACATGCACTACAGGGTTTAACAGCTGTGACTGAGAGAGACAGTCTGGTTGATCCTGGTGACTGACTGACAGATAGGAATTATTTACATGCCACAGTTAAAAATATCTGCTCAGCTATTGTAGTATTTATACTATTTATTCATATCCTGAATGGGCTTTTTTATCTAGGTAGAACACTAAAGCACATACAGAGGATGTCTTGGGGCGAATCATTTAACTGGGATAAATGTTCAAATGCTCACCGTTCTAAAATAGCCACATGTTAACAAATGTCGTTAAATGAATCTTTAAACTCCTGTCATGACTAATGAGCCCATAAAGCCTGTAAACCTACTACCTTTTGCAAGGATTACAGAAACTGACAGAAAAATTCACCTACGGGAATGACATCCGAAGCATCTCACCACTAAAGGATGTTTGGACAGCTTTAAAGCTGAAATAACCAAGGCTCATTAGAAAAAACATACCTCAACATTTTTGCAAATAACGTACATATCACTGCAGTTTCTAAGAGAAATAAACACTAGGGGCAGTAAAACAGCAAGCACGTTTAATCGTTTTCACACACAATTATGACTACAGGGCCAGATTATGGATTAATAAAGACTTGTTTTCACGCAGCTCCAAGCACAATTATGACCTCAAAACACTTTTTACTATAGTGCATGATTTGTTAATGAATATATTTTGGAGTTTGCATCACTTACTTAGTTCCAGATGTTCAGTTTTGCTGATTTAAGTTCCTCGGTAGCTCAGAATTGTGCTTGCGATACGAAGAACTCGGGTACGAATCCCGTGAAAGGCGAGTCACGGAAAAAGAGCTCAAAGACAAGTTGAAATGCCCATGGTTACCATTGCGTTATCATGTCGCATTTGCTTTTGTTAACAGTATCGGGTAGGTTTAGGATTTAGTGTAGGTCTATGTTATTAAATGTGATGGAGTATTACGCTTTTAGCGCCACTCACCGGACATTTCAGTGATACGTACAGACTCCAACGTAATAAAATGTTGCCATATTCATGTTAATCTGTTCTGGAAAAACCTAAACACACTTTTAGCGCCATTTGCTGGACATTTCACTTTGAAATTTTATTTTGCGTTTTTTAAAAATGTTGACATTGGTACGTTTTTCTAATGAGCCTGGGCTGGGAATAACATACATATTATATAACATAACATACAAATAACACATTATTGTATGGACAAATTAATATAAGCTCTTTAACAATAATATTATCATTTCTGCTTTGAAACCTTCTGGAATGACTTGCCCCATTGACTTCCATTGTGAGTGCATTACTTCAAACACAGTCCCTCAGTTTGTGAAAATAAAAAAACATCAAGGTTAAGTTATTGAATGTGGCAGTTGGCAGCATGCCATCGATATAGCTAAACTTGTACTCAACCCCAAAGATACCTTTTAAAAGCTTCACAATGTGAGTTTGTACTTTGCTAATGAAGAAGGCAATAAAGCACAGATCGAGAAACTGCCCAATTTATGAATCAAACACAGCCTGTTTCTGAATAGATGGGATTAAACATTACAGCAGCATGTGGCGACTGTCCAAAGTTGTGTTAAGCTTCGCTGTAAATCCATTTGAGTGTTAGAAAGAACTTATGTAACCAGGGTCAGATTTCTATCAACAAATCTATACATGGCATTAGCATGTTAGCAACTGTGTAGTAGGTCATGTACACTACCATTCAATAGTTTGGGGTCAGTAAGATTTTTTTTGAGAAAGAAAATGAATACTTTTTATTCAGTAAGGATGCATTAAGTTGATCAAAAGTGACCGTAAAGTTATAAAAGATTTCAGTTTCAAATAAATGCTGTTCTTTTGAACTTTCTAACAGAACAACTGTTTTCAACATTGATAAGTGTTTCTTGAGCAGCAAATCAGCATATTAGAATGATTTCTGAAGGATCATGTGACACTGAAGACTGGAGTAATGATTCAGCTTTACATCACAGGAATAAATTACATTTAAAATATATAATACAAAATAAATATATGTAATAATATTTGACAAAATTACTGTTTGTTGTTTTTGAAAAGTTTAAAAAACATTTTTTTACAGATCCCAAATCTTTGAACAGTGTATGTTCAGACTCCATACAGTTTTATGTTTGCATTTCCTGTGCATTTTTATGCAGCAATATGGAAATAAATAATCTGTTATTAAGACTGACTGACAGCCCTTATATAATTATAGAAGTCTATGGGATGTCTTCCTTCAAATAGCCAGGGAAACGTGGGTGTGTGTGAAAGAAACTGGAAGCTGAATCAGTGTTTTCTGTGTGTGTGCATGTGACCCACTGTGTCCAGTATTCATAGAAAGTCCTTCCATGCTTTATTTTGGGTCAGGGAGAGAGTTGATGGGTGTTATGGGGGTGTTCAGAGAAATAGAAAGGAACTTAGAGTTATTTTAAGGTGAGATTAGGCCATATATCTCAGAGTGGGAGTTTTGGACATGTCTATCCCTGGAGCTCGAGGAAGGGCAGGTCAGGGAGGTGTCGGGCGGCGTGGTTTAAGGGTTAAAGAGTTTTTGAGACAGACACAGAAGTTATTTTGGGTGCCATGTGGGATGGGAAAGCTGGGGGAGTTTTAAAAGGATAGGGAGGAAAGTATTTGAAACAAGAGAGATTGTTTGGGAGTGGGAGTTTAGCTGAAATAGCAGGACTGAAATGGGCTGAGGTACAGTTTCACTGTCTGACCTATTTGGAACGGATACTACGGTGGTTCAAGCAAAGAGTGGAGGGGGGAGAGAGAGAGAGATGAGAAGGGCCTGAACTCTCTTTTGTTTGTGTGTGTGTGTGTGTGTGTTGCAGCAGACAAGCCCCCAAACTGTCTAGCGAGCAACATTTACACTAAACTGATAAAACATTGCCAAAACAAATTCATTAAAGAGTGTTTGCTTGTCTTTCTATTTAGGGAAAAAAATGATATGAGTTGTTTTATAACACTTGCGTGTGTATATAATCTGTGTTTCATTTGTCAGCAAATCTGAAGTTGTCATATAACATCTCATTTTGTCACTTTATATCCCAGGATCCTACAAATCTGGATAAATTCAATGTCTCCAACTTCTTCCATGTGAAAAACAATGTGAAAGTCCTTGACCCTGGTGAGTTCAGTGTTTTAAATGGAGTACAAAGAGTTCAGTTATTTTTAAGCTAGGATTTGACTCTTTTGGGAACGGCATACTATTCTTACTCGTCGTATGAGGTATATAGTGTGCAAATTGTTTTAGTGTTGATATTGTTAACCATTATTAGAAATAATTTCTGTTAATTGAAATGAAATAAAATACAAATATTAATGTAAAACTCAAAAAAAAAATGAGAATTTTTTTCATCTGATATTTGCATAAAAGTGCTAAAACTAAAATTGAAAAAATAAATAAATAAAATAAATGACAGCTAAATAGAAATATGGAATATAAAAATAAAAAAATGACAAAATTACACAAATTAAACCCCAAAGTAAAAATGAAAAAAAAGCTAATTCAGAACATTAATAAATATGATACTAGTAAATAAATACTAAAATTACACTGATGTGCAGTTTACAGCAGAGCACACTTACTTGGTAATCTATTCCACAATTACAAAGATTGCAAATGAATAATTGAGAAAAAAAACAAACTGTCAGTCCGTTACGCTTTACCTGTGAGAGTTAAATAATTTAGCTCCAGGCTCAGGTGTGCTATTTTCACATTACAGTCACCATTACTTACATTTCATTATGTAGCCCTATTACTTGCATTAGCCCAGCTGTGATGATTTTAGTAAATTAATTGGTTAACGAGGCAGAACTTCGTGCAATTCGTTATTGATTCACATTGCATACTGAATTAACTAAAGGAGTGTATAAGTGTTGTGAATTTATACTTGAATCCCTGAACATAATATACTCAAAAGGCCATGAAAATAACCATCATGACAGGAATGCAAGATGATGTGCGTGCATGTCATCACAGACTGTAGTCGCTGACCAGCGGCCTTAAAATAGCTGGAGAGATCCATAACACTGTCTGCGCTGTTGTTATAGCAGATCTCATGATGTGGCCGGTTTACTCTGTGTAGCTTAGACATTTTAATCTCAAAAAACCCAGAAAAGCAGTTTTTATTGAATCCTGTATAGTGCATTACATATTCTTTATGCATTAAAATGGTATTCATAATGTCATATAGTACACAGTTTAATTCATTGTCTTTTTTTATGAAATAATTGTAACCACAGTTAATGCGGTTTTATGAGCCCGCGTCTATTTTTTTCTTCCTCTACAGATGAAGAGAAAGCCAAACTAGACCCAGCATACCATCTGAAAACCACAAACCTGGAGACGCGAGAAACCCTTGCAGAGCTCTATAGGGACTATAAAGGAGATGAGCTGTTGGCCTCCACTATGAAAGAGCCTGCAACCAAAAAAACAGACAAGTTCAATGCTGTGAGTGTTACATGACAAAGTGTTTTAAGATATTGCCTTTCTAGCTATAATCGATGACAGATTTTTCTCTCTCCTCTTTGTCTTCATTGATTAATTTCTATTTTTTTTTATTTGTCATCATTTTGAAGCGCTTATAAATCATAGAAAACACACTCTAATATTTTTCTGAACTGGCTGTGCTTCACAACCCACATTTCACATTGGACATCAAATGGTGACCCAACACTGACAGAACCAAAATTGTTTCTCATACAGAAGAAAACAAAAATGATATCCTATCATAACTGTCAACATGTTTAATTCTAAAAGGTAAAAAAGATCGCTGTACAATTACAGCTGCATTTGGTGCAAGGAATCTTGATATTAATCTTTATTCAGCAAGGACACGGAGTGTAAGTTTGTTGAAAACTATACTGTTATTGTCTCTGTGTAAACCACAAAAACTAAATTGGTGAAAACGGTGACGTCATGCGCATACGTATTACATGTTCACTCTCTATGTGCGTAATGTTTCTTTACTAAGTGACATCGCCAACAACTGGCATGTATAAGACATTTAATTTAATCATTTTTTTTTTCATCTGTGTGAATGGGGTTCAGTTTAACAACGTTGTCATCTGTATGTGGAAAATGCAGAGAACTTGAACATAATCAAACTGAAACAGAAAAGGTATCTCAATCTAAACTTGTCTGTGACAATCATAGTTTCCACAAATATTGAACAGCAAAAAAAATTTCAACATTGATAATAATAAGAGTTTTTTGAGCTGCAAATCAGGATATTAGAATGATTTCTGAAGGATCATGTGACACTGAAGACTGGAGTAATGATGCTGAAAATACAGCTTTGCAATCACAGGAATAAGTTACATTTTAATTCATATTAAAATAGAAAACGGTTATTTTAAATTGAGATAATATTTCACAATATTGCTGTTTTTACTATATTTCTGATCAATTACATGCAGCCTTGATGAACATTACAAACATTAGAAATCTTACCAAACCCTTACTTTTAGTGTAATAAAAGTAAGGGGTAATAATGTGTTCTAATGGGGTCTCCTGCGAGGTGTTTGGTCAGATAAAGCAGTTCTGGGTCGCAGTGAAGTGTCCTGGTATGTGTGTGTGTGTGTGTGTGTGTGCGTGTATGTAAAAGTGTCTGCGCATTACGAGGTGATTTGCCTCTCAGACTCTACCACCATCACACAGCAACTGGAGCAGAAGAAAACGCCTTGCAGGATCCTCATCCGACCACACACACACTCGGCAAGAATTTTCACTGAATGTCATGTCAATTTTTTCTAAAATTATCTTACCAATTACTCACTTCCTGGGAAACCTACCCCACCGCACCAATACCTTGTATCTAAGTCATGAGTTTTTCTTCTTTACTTGCTCTGCGTTGGTTCTAAGTGCGTTTGTGACTGTGTCTCAAGTCTTCTTTTAGCCCAGGTTGAAGTGTGTCTGCCCTGTGCTTTCAGCTATATTAGCTTTGCTTGCTCAGCCCATTCACAGTGCAGGCATTGAGTGTAATTGGCTCGACTTTTGGCATGAATGCCAGTCTATTTCAGCCCTAGCCATGCTGGATTGGTATTGTGATGCTAAAATAGACTGGCATTCAGAGCCACTCTCCTACTGATTTAGCTTTGCTATTTCTACACCATACTAAGGCAACTATAATATCCCAAATATTACTCGGTTTTCAATATTTTTTTTTATTTTTTACTTCTAGCAACTGCAAACCAATATGCTAAAACCACTTAAAACACTGTAGCACTGAGGAGGTCATTTGTTATAGAGGAAATGTAAAAGTCGAGTACCCAAATTATTATGTTCCCATATTTATGAATATACACTTATTAATTAATCATTTTATTCAATAAGGATGCATTCAACTGATCAAAAATGACATTAAAGACTTGCATTGTTTAAAAAAAAATATATTTCAAATAACTGTTGACTTTTCATCTTTTTGTAAAAAAAAAAAAAAATGTATCAAGGTTTCCACAAAATTATTAAGCATTAAACATTGATAATACTAGGAAATGTTACTTGAGCATGAAATCAGCATATTAGCATGATTTCTGAACGATCATGTGACACTGAAGACTGGTGTAATGATGCTGAAAATTCAGCTTTGACATCACATAAAACTATATTTTAAAATATATTTAAATAGGAAATGGTTATTTTAAATTGTAATATTTTATAATATTACAGTTTATACTATATTTTTGATCAAATAAATGCAGACTTGATGAGCATAAGAGAATTTTAAAAACATTAAAAAAAATTACCGACCCCAAACTTTTGAGCTGTAGCTTAGTTCATCATTCTTTCCATTAAAGGTGCAGTGGGTGATCTGGGAAATGCTAACCTTAGCCTGCTAGCATTGAAAGCATACAATCCCACCCTCCCTGTAAATCGCGGTCCAAAACTACACCTCCTCAAAAACATAAGAAGGCGCGCACACACACACACACAGCTGCTCTTGGCAAAGTGTCACAAGAGACGGGTTAAACTACCGCATGTCTCAAAGCATTACAATAATAATGAATGCAAACAACTTGGAGAGCTTGTACCCGACTGCTGCAGATTAATTTCGGTGTTGATACTGTTGACATGGATACGCATAATTCCGAGTCTGACTGAACAGCTCCGGTTAGAACGTCACAGGCCTCCGTCTCTTAATTACGGTAGTTATGGTGTGAACACAGCATATGCTTGCTGTGCTTGTTGCAAACAGGGTGCGCGAGGGTATGTTAAAACATAGGCAGGTTGGACTTTGTACTATTTCATTTGGACCGAATATAAAAATTGGATGAACATTTTATGGTCTTACACCTTCCACAGATGATATACATTTAAAAAAAAAATGCATCTAGACCATTTAACATGGTGATTTCTGTAGAGAATCACCTATTGCACCTTTAAAATGCAGAAAATGTAAAATTGTAGAGAAAAGCCTATTTTTTCACTATTAATTTAAGGGTATTCAGTCAGCTGGGAACACAGACGTGTTGAGAAGACACATCTGCACATAGATGCATCCAAAAACACCCGAATTGCCCCACAGGAATCAAGAAACGTATCCTTCTGTCTTTACAAAGAATGGGTCTATTATTAAGTGTGATAGACACTTTAGGTGGTGTAAGAGTGATGTCATGCATATAAACACTATTATTAAGAGTGATGTCATGCGTGTGAAGATCATTTAGTCATTTCAGTTGGAGGTGTTAGGGCTTAGTTAGTCTTATCTAGAGAGTCTTATCTGTAAACCATGTCTGTCTCTCTTCCTCCAGGCTCACTATTCCACTGGAAGAGTGTCTGCCTCCTTCACATCTACAGCTATGGCTCCAGCCACCACCCATGAAGCAGGTAATGGAAATGAAACCCTGCTTACTCATGCCAAACAAATCCGATAGGAACCGATTTTTTTTTTTTTTGAAATATGCATGTGTCAAGGTTGATGCATGATCAGTATATGGCCATATCGTGAACTTCCCTTCAGGCTTCTCATGGTTCCTTCTCTTTGTTACTGTCCCATTTGATTCTGATTGACTCCATTAGGTTATGCTGCTGCTGGTAATGCCCACATATCTTGAATGCGCCAAGTCGCTGTGGGTAGAAGCATTTTCTAAATGTGCAAATGTAAATGTCATCATGACTGGTGATGCACACACCAAATGACACCATTTCCCTTTTTGTTTATGCTGGGAAGAAGTTGCATGCATTTCATAAAATTGCATCATTGCAATACCTAAAACTCCTGCAAAGTATTAGTGCCGGTTTGTATTTTACGCTCATTTTCGAGTGAGTCTGGCTTCAGTATACCTCAGGAAACCATTTGGCAGCTGTCAAATCTGTCCTGCATACCTGTTCATTCTCTTTCAGACTAGTTTAAGGCTGTTATGATGCAAAAATGCTGTCAATACTGTCGGCAGGGGAGTCATTCATAAATGTATAGAATGAAAATATTTGTCTTTGTGTTTCCAGATGCTATTGCAGACGACACTGTTCGCTACCAGTACGTTAAGAAGAAAGGCTATGTACGCATACACACAAACAAAGGAGATCTGAATGTGGAGTTACACTGTGATAAGGTAATGAAATGTTGGGCACTAATAAACATGTTTGGGCATGTGTTGGTGGATTTAAACTTTTTCATGCAGTGAGTCCAAGCAGAACTGTGCAAGGTTTTCTTTTCAGACGTTTTATATTTCTGTAAACATTGTTTTGCTTCTCATCATTTGTGTTCGTCATTTAAATGTGATTTTTCTGGCTCTGTTTGACACCTTGTTTTGCTGTCACACTTAATCAGAGCAAGGTCAGAGCTTACTAATTAGAGTGAAGGAATGAAAAAAGAATTAATCAGTATGTGATGCCCAAACAACCCAGCTTATATACAATGGTCCAGTTTTGGACATTTAAGACAATTATTTCTATTAATTATATACAAAATATGGAAGCAAGCAGCGTCTGCAAACTATGGAAGCTTGTTCCTGCGACTGAATAAAAAAAAAAAAAAGATAATTGTGAGGAAAAAAGTATAACTCGCAGTTGTGAGTTTTTGTATAAACTCAATATAAAAAGGTAAAAAAAACATATATATTGTTTATATTGAGTTTATATAAAAACTCACAACTGCAAGTTATAAAGTCAGAATTGCGAGATATAAAGGTGCAATTCTGACTTTTTTCTCACAGTTGCAAGTTTTTATATAAACTCTATATAAACTTTTATATAAACACTATGAGTTTATATTGCAGTTCTTTATAACATGCACTTGCGAGTTATGAAGTCGGAATTGTGAGAAATAAACTCGCAATTCATAGAAAAAACGTCAGTTTTTGGACATTATAACACGCAATTGCAAGTTTATATCTCACAATTCTGAGAAAAAAGTCAGAATTGCGAGATATAAACTCGCAATTGTTTTTTTTCTCCGAATTGCGAGATTTTTAAATCTCAAATTTGTGAGGAAAAAGTCAAACTTGACTTGTGAGATAAAAGTCAGAATTACCTTTTTCTTTTTTCTTTTTTCTTTTTTCTTTTTTCTTTTTTCGTGGCAGAAGCAAGCTTCCATAGCAAACAACTAACGTGCCATTTCTGTGCCACTTTTTCAATTATTTTTAACCAGTTGGTCTCAAGGTGTCACAGCAGATTAACCCCATGTAATTCATCATATCAAAAATAAAACATGTTCTACAAAGTTTGATAGTATAAATGTTTTCATATATTCAGTTTTATAATCAGTAAATCAGTATAATAATCAGTATAATTTATAATCAGTAAATGGCCAAGTCACAATCTATATTTTTTGTATATATATATATATATATATATATATATATATTTTTTTTTTAATTTAAATTGTAATAATATTTTGCAGTTTCACATTCACAGTTTTACATTAAAAACCTTTAAACACCACTTTTATAATTTATAATTTATTTCTACATTTCGAAACCTAACAAACTTTGCGAACTGGTTTGGTTGAAAAATGTTCTTGTGCTGTGTTTCTCTAAAATTAATGGTACTTGCTCTGATACTTTGTGTGGTTCGTATTTTGTAAATACATACGTATACTTTTTTAACTGTGGCTTAAAGGTGCAGAATTTTGGCATAAAATGTGCACAAAGCACAGCTCAGACAGAGGTTACTTTCGAAAGTAGCTTTCTATTGGTCAATGCAGCAAATGTAAAATAAAAACAAACTCCAATTCAAACTTACTGCAGACACTTGAAAAAAATACAGACTGGTTCTGATATTTGTGGACTGGGCAGGTGTGTGTGTGAAATGCACTTGCTCTTTGTGTGTAGTCTACAAGTCTACATGCCATCTTGTCTTTACATAATATATAATTCATCAATTCTGAGTGTCACCGTACGACTGCTGACCTATATAGATTGACTCACTCCTATTTTCTATTTCTCCTCTGTTTCTCATTTTTATGTTGTCTTGTTTTCCTTGCTCAGTTTATTGCTGTTAATGTCAGATTCTTTTCTTTATTCTATGTGTCCTTCTCTAATGTGTTTCCTCTCTACTCATTTCTTTTCCTTGATGTGCTCTGTATCCCACTGAGCTTGTAAAATCATCCCTGCCATAAAACACTTCCTCTGAAAAATTGTGTTCATTCTGGCCTTGTGCTGGCAGTAAAACTTACCCATAGTTCACTCTCCTCAGCGGAGCAGATGCAGCTTCCCTCTTCTTATTTATGTGAGAGCGTGTGCCAAGCTCTCACTCCTGGGTCAAAGTCACACATGAATCACTTTATATCTGCCATTTAGTGTTTCACTTTAACACAGTACAGAGAAACTGGTGAGCTTGGTCTTTACTCACTTTAATTACATATATAAGTCTCTGTACATTTAAATCACTTCACGTTTTTTGAATTTTAGTAATATTTTATCACTTTCATGAACACTTTGGCTCAATGTCTTGCACATAAGCAGTAGATTCATTAAGGGGATAGTTCACCCAAATCACTTACTCACCCTTCAAGTTGTTCCAAACCCGTATGGATGTCTTTCTTCTGCTGAAGACAAAAGATGATATTTTGAAGAATGTCGATAACCAAATGGTTAATGCCGTCCACTGACTTCCATAGTATTTTGAGAGTCATCACCGGTTTGGTTACCCGTATTCTTCAAAATATTATCTTTTTGTGTTCGGAAGAAGAAAGAAATTCATACATGATGAGTTTTCAGTTTGGGGTGAATTATCCCTTTAAACCTTTACAAGGCCACATGATGATAAACTAAATTTGGTTAGAAAATTCCTTGAATTTTAGATTTATATTTAAATTTTGGGAACACATTGTGATTTTAAAGCTGAAGACCTGAACTTTTTGTCCTGTTCCAGCTTAATGTAGAGACAACTAGAGACACACCCTTTATAAGTGTGTGTGTGTGTGTCAGTGTGACTTGGGAACCAAGGTAAACACTGCCTAATGGACACAGAAGCAGCATTTCTTGGCCTTCACAGTCCTAGTAACTAGCTGCTATTTTTGTGTCTTTTCATTGGCTGCGTTCTTGCCAAATCAGGATAAAGAGAAGAGGTCACATTGATAAGAAAATTACCCTCGTTTTTTTTCTTCCTCTCCTCCACTCCCTCCCTCCTGTGGTTTTTCTTGCATCTGTGATGATTCTATTTGTGGTGCCATTTTTAAAAATAAGCATATTTTTAAGTTATTTTGCTTTTTATAACAATTAAGCACAATTTGTAACGTATTACAGTTAGAAATATAACAATGACTTTATACAGTGACTTCTTAAATTGTAGTCTATATAGGCTACATATGGTATTTGTTTAATTTTAAGTAATATTTATTTATTTATTTAGCATTACTGTAATAAGAATGGGATTTTTTGGCATTGTGGTTTTGAACATTTTGAGGAAAATGTGCGTAGTTATTTTGAAAATAGTCAATAATAAATAGTCAAAAGTAAGCAAAATATTATTTCTTATTTTCATTTGCCTAAATACAAATTCCCTCTCGTCAAGGATTCACAGTCAGCTATTCTTTCTGTTAGTGGCATTTAGGTTGGAATGTCGTTGTGGGCAGTTATGTAACAATGTCAGGTCTAGATGGAGCAGATGATTGAGATCTCACTTGACAACTTTATTTTTGTAGGTGTTTTGTGTGTCTGTTCTTTTCATGCACGAGTGTGTGACATTGAAATCTGACTGTGTTTTTTTTTAAGTCCTGACATGCTTGACCTCCTCTCAGGGTAACTTATAAAACTTTAATGTGGAATTTGCTTCTGCATCTCCCAATAAAGCTCACATCTTTCCCGAGCACAAAATCAGTTTATTGACTCAGTTTTATTTGAAGAGAGGAATGTCTGATCGTCATAGAAACGAACAAATAAACATTTACACAGCGGGTGAGGAAATAACTCCTTAAATTTTCAGAGATATGTTTTTTTTTTTTTGTTTTTTTTTAAACTGCATCTTACATAAGCAATTTCCCGAATAACATAGCAGTTTTAAAATACACTCAAAGCTGCCAGAAGTATTGCATACAGGCCTAAGTGTTTGACTTTTATAGCCCACTGACGGTCCTTTTTGGTAGCACACAAGGGATTTGAGACATAAAATAATTAAGTCATCATCTGAAGTAACCGTGGATACACTTCCTGTAATATTCATAAGTGATTTAAAGTTGCAAGCTGTAGTTTCATTAATGTGAAGTCCTTTTAATTTGGTTGAATCTCATGAAGAAATATTTCACCCCCAATATCATAAGAAAATATAAGTTATATTTTGGACAAATTGAAAATTAAGCCTATTTTAAAGATTTTCTTAGATTGTTGCATTATTTTCATGACAATTAAGCACATTTTCTGTAATATAATATAATAAAGTAATCTATACTTTTTTTTCATTAGTACAATTAATTGTTCCATGATATAAGCACTTTTATATATTTAATAATTATTTTTTCTTGAATTGCAGTAGTCACAATGAAAATAATCGTAATTATCCATATATATATATGTATATGTTTTTATTTTAAATTTTTTTTAAAAAATTTATTTGGTTTAATATTTTCTAATTTGTTCTTTACTTTTAATTTTGCGGTTAAGTATGACCCAGACATGTTTCCCATAGATTCAGTAGGTTCATCCTACAAGTCAAAAGAGCTTCAAAAGAGTGTCTTTCTTGATTGTCCTGTGATGCTTTTTTCCTGTGTCCCACAACAAAGATACATTTGTAAATGTCTAAAAATTTCTTTTGTTTTATTATTAGTTTAGCAGGCAGCTATGCAAGTGTTCATAATGACAAACAGTTTTCATAAATCACTTTTCCTGACATTAAAACTGATATTTGTTTTTTGCTTTTTTCCTCGCAGGTCCCCAAGGCTGGAGAAAACTTTATTAAACTGTGTAAGAAAGGATATTATGATGGCACAGTATTCCACCGCTCTATTAGAAATTTCATGGTAAATAAATTTCTCTTCATTTATTCTAAAATGTTACCTTTAATTCATTTAAGATGTTACCTTGGATGTAACCTTTGAACGTGTGTTTGCTAGCATTAAATAACTACAAATCATTATAGCCATTATACATTACATTGTATTAATATAATTTACAGGGATGTCTCAAGGATCGGTATTGGGGCCGATTAAGTTTCTTTTTTTTTTTTCTTTTTTTTAACGGATATGTGTTAGCTATACTAAGCCCAATCATTTATTTTACATCAGCTATCACACAGCTATCCCTACTAAATGAAGTAGTTTATTCAAGACATTTAAATTATTTATAAGTGTTTCTGTAAAAATGATGCTTATCTGTATCAAACCATCAAAATTACATTTTCCATGGTGTTGGACTGCCCATAGATTGCTAGCCATTTAAAGCTATAGAATTGGCTTCATTTTTTTTTTGTTAGTCATAGAAAATGTAGCATGTTAATGCTTTTTCTGTTCTTCAGATTCAAGGAGGAGACCCTACAGGGACTGGTACAGGTAATCTTTTTAACATTTGTTCAGAATCACTAGCCATTTTGCATATAACGGTTGCAGCATGGTCCTCTCCGGTTACTCTCTTCAGACTCTCACATCAAATTAAATATGGCACCTACCCTCACCAAAGTGCAAAATATATATTCAATGCACAGTTTTAGTTACATATCTAAGTCAACTGGATGACTCAGTCACACTTTTGTGATTCTCCTTAAAATTGTCAAAGGAGTTTCTAGTGGAAACAATTACAGGAAGTTCAGTCTTTCTTAAAATGAAAAAAAAAATGTCTCGAACAAATTAGGTTCAGTTTCTTTTTCATATTCCGTTTATCAGATGAAAATTGTTTCTTTCTCAGACTTTCTAGAGCTGTCTAGACGATATGACCTTAGCTTTCTGAATGCCGTTTTGGTGCACGTTTGCGAGGGATGTTTTCCTGTGGTCATGAGTGTTAAAAGGTGCAGGTCTAACCGAGGAACAGAAAGGCTAAAGAGCTAGTGCACTCTATTCCCTCGAATGGTCTTGTACGTGTCTAAAATCCAGTCCCATAAAAAATGCACCAGCCTCACCTGAGACTCTTGTGTAGAGAGAAAGATTGAGAGCAAGAAGAGAAGAGGGAAGTAGACCGAATGATTTTTCATGAACAGAGTGAATTGAAAATGTTGAGTATTAGACTGGAAGGTCAGAAGCAACTTCTATCTTCCAGGCATTCTCACTCGTTTATTAACCCGCACATTGAGACAAGATTTGCTATTGCATTGGACCTAAAAATAGGTTGCAAATAGAGGGAGAGATTTTGCATCAGAGGAAACTGTTGATTGCCTGTCTATAATATGTGCTTTTAGTCACTTGAGTGAATGTTCACGGATATTAGAGAAGAGTTTGCGGTGTCCTCAATCCCTCTCTGTAATGTATGTGATGCTCCATGATGCATTTGCAAATGCACATGATGATCTGGCAGGATGGCAGTGATTTTACAAATTTCTTGATTATAATTGTACAGTAGTTTAATTAAATTATTAATAAACACATGGCTTTTTTTGTAAGAGAATAGTTAACACAAAAATGAAAATCGTCATTATTTACTCACACCATCATGTTGTTCCAAACCTTTATCACTTTCTTCTATAGAACACAAAAGGAGAATTTTCAACAAATTTCCTGGCTACTCTTTTCAATATTGAAAAGACAAAATTACAAAAAAGCACCATAAATGCATCTTAATATTAGTTCTTATGACTTGTGTGCTATTTTCTGAAGTCGTATGATAACGATTGGCGGATTGTGTGATGAACGGACTAAAATTTTAGCTGTTGTACACTGAAAATCCATCCTAGTTCTCTTTTGATATGTGATGTCCAATTTGGGAAAGAAACATTTGGATCTTAATGAATCTGTCGATCGATTAATTGAGTGAATTACTCACTAATCGGATTGATTCGGTTCTTGAGTTGACTGACTGAGTCATCTGGTCGCATCAAATAACAACTTAAGATTCCATCTGTTCTTCATACAAAAGTATTGAATGACATTCAAAAATTATATGGATACATTTATGATACTTTTAAAGTGATTTCAATTTTGAACTGCATAAAAGAATGACCAGAATTGAATGATCAGAAGTCATAAATGTAAAGTTTATGTAAATTTCTGGGTGAAATATCCCTTTAATTATGAACCATTAAAATATATGTACTAATAAATATTGACTTTTTACAAAACCATAATATACTTTCAGAAAAAAAAAAAATAATATATATATATATATATATATATATATATATATATATATATATATATATATATATATATATATATATATATATACTTTTTTTTCATGCAAAATATGTCACTGTTTTACCATTTCAAATGTTACTTATATACTGTATGTACCATTAAGGAATTAATGTGCAGTTTTTAGGTAATAATATGCACCTTTAGGGGAAAATAAGGTTAAAAAATGTACCTTTTTGAAAAGGTACCGCCTCATAGACGGCTTTTGTACCCTTATTTCTGAGAGTGTGATGTGACTTAGTTAAATTATTTTGAAGACTTTGATGTTCAGCCATCCTGTTTTCCTCCATTTAGTTGAAAAATAGATAATATTAACCAAATTATCCAAATGTGTTTTGAATGCTGCAACTAGAAGTCATGAGTGTGACAAATCACACAATGTTCCTTTGAAGAGACGCTGCGTTCTGTAATAATGGTGCCCTGTTAGGCTGTGAATGAATGTGCAATGATTATGATTCTGCAGGATTAGTCTACAAAATTAAATCAAGGCTTCTTATTAGCAGTACCAGTGCAGCAGAAAACATTACAACTCATGTTAACATAAACAGAGGTTTTTGGATATATGCGTGAATGTGTATGGGTATACATGAATGACAAAGCAAAGGAAATATGGAAAAGACTTTCCCATATGACAAAGAATATAGTATAGAAATATTATAGAATAAAGCGTTTTAAAGCATATACATCATTTCTGAAGACAACTTGAGTTCCAGTTAGTTTGGTGGGAGTCATTGTGATGCACTTTATTTATTTGCAAAGAGTCTAATTGCTGTTGTTTTGTTAAAATTATGGCAATAATACAATTGCATTTATAATCAATTTAGTTACATGAATTGCAGGATAATTAATCAGATTAATCACAATTAATTACATATTTCCATCTGAAATCATTTTTTAATTTCTCTCTGCAGACTCCAAACATTATGGTGGTACTTCAAGCTTCAATCAGTCAATTGCCTTTGTATGAAATGTGTTTTATATGTATGGGTCAGAGGACATGATTCCTGTTTATTGCATTTTTTTTTTATATAGCTCTGTCTTCAAATCATTTAAACGAATATTACAAGTTTAATACTTATTCAAGAAAACAGTTGGTCCTCGGTCTGTGGGGCAACAGCTGTAATACATTTGAATTAATAAACAGGGCAAATTAGCGTGAGAGCGCAATTCCAAAAAAGTGCCAGTGGGAGTGGAAAATTCTGTGTGTGATGTGCAAATTAAAGAGCGCTGCTGTGTAGCCGGATCATTTCCATAATCGCCAATGCAATCTACCAACAGTGCAAATTAGCGTCTGCTTCAAGTCTGGTTAAATAATGGCGCAAATACCTGTAAATTAACTAGCGCAAACCTTAGTAAATCACCTTGCATGATTCATTTCAATACTCTCCTCCCATAAATTTTGTGTATGAAAGGGAAACTCCTACAAATGCATCTGCAATATGGTCAGCCACAAAAGGGGTCCACGCCATTTCAGCACAAGTCTTTAATAAATTCTGTCAATAGTTTTTTAACACCAAAAAAGGATTTGCGCTGACAAGCCGTTAGTAAATCTGGCCAGATTTACTAGTGTTGTCTAAATTTTCTGTGCTCATAATCCACAGCATGCCACAGATCCTTGGTTTTAACCTTGGATTTTACCATCTACCTTTAATAATTCTTTAATGTAGCCCCTTAGGTGCTCAAAATTATTAAATAAATCACTTTTTCTTGTCATTGTTTTTAATCACGTCAGCCTTGTTATTCTGTCCGGTTGATTTTCATCCACTTCCCATTACCCTTTTTTTTCCTTCCTTTTTAATCAAGTCAGTGGCATGGGGGTAGGAAATGTCAGCAAGGGCATAAATTATGCAGAAATGTCACCTGGGGAATGTTTATGAGGGTATGCAAGTTTTCGGAGCTAGATTGGTGTGCAACGCCATCAGCTGCTGGACGTTAAGATGTAGCTTCCTGCACTGCTACATCTAGAATCATGTGCAACTCCTTCAAAGAAGTACAAAAGGTTTTAAATCTTGCATGATTGTGTGAATTCAGTGGGTGCAGGTGTCATAGAAATCTTGCAGTTGAGCGAAGTCTCATGTCAGCCTCTGCACGCACACGAACACTCGCTGAGAGAGCCGCATCCAGCAGAGCTTTTGATTGAGCGTGATGAAGCGTTAATTAGTGTACCTGATTTGGAGGCCTTTGGCATGAGGTGTTTGTTTATGGTGGTAGAAGACGAGGTATGGTGTCTGTGCATGGGGCACTGGGTTAGTAATTTTATAAATGATTTGAAGTGATTCAAAAAGACAATCTGGGTCAAGTTCACTTGAACTGCTTTAATATTTCAGTGTAAAATCTGTGGGAAGAAATGAATAGTCAGACTACCGCTAGACTGCATTGTACACTAATGTTTTTGGAAGAAGTCTCTTATCCTCACCAAGACTGCATTTATTCGAATATTAGTACAAACAGCAATATTGTGAAATATTATTACATTTTTAAATAGCTGTTTTCTATTTTAATATGTATTTTATTATATTTTAAAATGTAATTTATTCCTGTGATGCTTTCTGTGCGGTCTTTAGTGTCACATGATCCTTTCAGAAATCATTCTAATATGCTGATTTGATGCTGAAGAAATATTTCTTATTATTATCAATGTTGAAAACAGTTGTGCTGTGATGGCAAAACATGATGGCACATACAGCAGAGTTGTTATTGGCCAGGTGTCAAGATGTTATTCTTAATCTCATGCAAATTTTTAATTTTCATATTTTTTCCCCCTCCTGACAATCCTCTCTCTATCATTGTGTGTATCAGGAGGCGAGTCTTTCTGGGGAAAGCCGTTCAAGGATGAATTCAGGCCTAATTTGTCTCACACGGGTCGTGGTATCCTGAGCATGGCTAACTCAGGACCCAACACAAATAAATCCCAGTTGTGAGTAAATGTTTCATCTGCTCATTAAAGTGATTGTCAGACAGCACTATATTGATTTTAAACGTTCTGGTTAGAATTTGAATTTGTTCTAAACCCCTTAAAGGGATAGTTCACCCAAAAATGAAAATTATCCCATCATTTATTCACCCTCCAGCCATCCTAAGTGTATATGACTCTCTTCTTTCAGACAAACACAATCGGAGTTATATTAAAAAATATCCTGGCTCTTCCAAGCCTTAAAATGGGAGTGAATGGGGCTCGAGAATTTGAAGCCCAAAAAAGTGCATCCATCCATCATAAAAGTAATCCCTACGGCTCCAGGGTGTTAATAAAGGCCTTCTGAAGTGTCAGAGTTCACTCTGTGCATGATTGTTGCCGGAAGGCAGTAATTGCAGTTTATTAAGTTTTAAATATGGATATTTTTCTTTAAAAATAAACAATTTCTTCGCTTCAGAAAGCCCCCTGGAGCCGATTTCTTATAATGGATGGATGCACTTTTTTTGGGCTTCAAATTCTCGAGCCCCATTCACTGCCATTATAAAGCTTGGAAGAGCCAAGGATATTTTTTAATATAACTCTGATTGTGTTCACCCGAAAGAGTCATATACACCTAGGATGACTTGAGGGTGAATGAATCATAGGATAATTTACATTTTTGGCTGAACTATCCCTTCATATTTCTTACATATGAACAAACCCCTCTGTAAAAACCTTCAGAATATAGATGGGAATAAAACTGTAAAGTTTGGTGTGTGTAAGAGGTACTGAAGCTGAAGCTCAGTGCAGGAGAAAAACTAATTTTGAGAAAACAGCCTTTAAAGAAAGGTACTGTAATTGAAATCTAGTCTGATAAAACACTTTGAAAAGCCCAAAATCTTCAAAATATATCATAGGCCACTTTAACCTGATTCATTTGTTTTTTATAAACCTATTTTAGAGAAATTTTCAGAGAAACAACATTTTTTTGAAAATTGATAATGTTCTGCATTCTAAATCTAACCAACACCTATGATGTTATTCTAGTATTTGAATTCTGAATTCTGGTTGACTTTTCTTTCTTATGGTATTTGCATACCAAATTGTGATGTCTTTCTTGCATTTAACCTTCCATAACCAGCAATGACAAATGGGAAGAATTACATAAAAATCTAGTTTAAATTTACCCTGTTATGAAAACTCACATGAAAATATTTTTCTCATTTCCTTTCAGCTTTATAACATTCCGCTCGTGCGCATACCTGGACAGGAAGCACACTGTGTTTGGAAGGTAATTTTATTTTTGGATTTATTTGTCTTCAGTAATGGATTTGACACTTCTACATGTACATTCACAACCCTCAGATCCAAGAGTCCATCAATGGCTGTTTGCAGCCTTCGTAATAGCTGTGTATACGTTTCTTACTTGTCCTGAGTGGTAATGCTAAATCTCAACATCATACACCCATTTTGGTATAATTTTCATTTGGTCCACTTTCTGTGTGTGTGAAATCCTTCCTGGGTGAAAGCTTGTCTTCTGTTGAATCAGAACATTCCAACACACACACACACACACACACACTTTCACTAAAGTCTTGCCCATTTGGCATCGAGTTGAAATCCTTGGATTCTAGCTGTGGAATTCAGAGGCTTGTCAGCATAAGCCTGGACTAAACTGCTGTGCACACTCACATGCACCCCCAGCACACAGCAGCAGAAAGTCTGTGTTCTTACTGAGCACGTGCAGTGAAGAACGCACACATACACCCCTCGACCCTCAGCCTATGGGGCACCTAGAAACCTGAGGCCTTCTTAAAGAGAACATGTCCCACAGGGACAGCTGTGTGAAAAGAGAAAGTACACAGAATGTGTGCGTATAGATAACACACAAACAAGACAAAGGGGGCATCATTTACTGGTCATGTGCACATGATGGATTTGTTTGCTGTCTTCCAAAGTGTGGAAAAATGTCAGTTTGATCCAGTCTCTTTAGACAAATTATTACAAATTATTGCAGCTTGGCACTGAAACATAACTCTTTTTTTTGTGATTTGCAGCTCCAGCTGCTTCTTAAAGAAACAGTTCATTCAAAAATGTTATTCTTAATGTTACTCTTATGCTGTTTACTCATCCTCATGTTGTTCCAAACCTGTGACTCTTCTGTGAAACATGAAAGGAGGAATGTAATGCAAGTGCATGCTGACTACGGCCTGTCAAGCTCCAAATTGGACAAAAAGCAAGAAATTATCATAAAAGCGGTCCATACTGCCCAATATGTGAAATCTTTTGAAGCCATTTGATAGCTTTGTGTGACTGAAGTTTGAGACAGTCACTTAAAACCAGGTTAAAAGTGTATTTTATTTAAGTAATTTATATTATATATATATATATATATATATTTATTTATTTATTTATTTATATACTCTGTTATAGAATTTTAAATTGGCTTTTATTTTTATTTTTTTCTGTTTTCATTGTAGTTTATTTCAGTTAGTTGTTTTCGCCCTTTTTTGGAGCATAACAGCTGTAAAGAGTAAGTTTCATTTTAGGCTGCGTTGCTGCTTTAAGAAAAGTTCAAAATTGTTGGCTACAGTGAAAGCGCTTGATCCAGTCTCATTAGAGATATTATCACCACTTGGCACAGAATAATACCTCATTTACTCTTTGCAGCAGGATTTTAATAGGATTTCTGTCCCTCTTTTGCTCTCTTTTAGAGTGGTTGGTGGTTTAGAGGCTCTCACAGCGATGGAGAATGTTGAAAGTGATCCAAAGACAGACAAACCCAAGGTGCTGAAGCCATTTATTCCCCTTCTGTAGCATCAGAGATGTATGATTCTGTTGCAGAAGCGTGTGTCGGCAGTGTAGGGTTGTGTGTGCTTTGTTGACTCATGGTACCTTCTGTTTGTTTACATTTTTTCACCTGCTGTCAAATCACAGAATGCCAAAAGAGAAAATGGTCCAATTTAAAAAGACACATTTATTCTTTACACTTGTTTCCCTTTTTATTTTCAAGCATTTTTGTCTACCTCATGTAAAATTCAAACTGTATTTTAGCTTGGGGCAGCAGAGTTTTTGACACTTCAGTGTTTTTTTTTTTTCCTTTTCATTTGCTAAATGGTAACAGCATTCTAATAGATGAAGAGTGTTTTCTCAGTCTGAATCTGTTTCACATTTCAGTCTGAGATAAAGTTGCTGAGCGCTACAGTGTTTGTGGACCCTTATGAGGAAGCCGACGCACAGGTCAGCATTTGTGTGCATGTATGGAGTCAATGTTGTATTTGTTGTTTTCATGCTGTGCAGTCGATGTGACACTGTGTGTTTAGATTGCAGCCGAGCGAGAGAAGGAAGCAGAGAAACAGGAGGAAGAGAGAGCGCAAACTTCTGCTTCAGTCAACAAAACAGAAGACAAGCCTAAAATCTTCAAACCAGGAGTGGGCAAATACATCAACATGGCTGCAAAGTGAGTTCACATACATCTGTGAGAATGCACGGTTGCTGAATATGACAATCTTATATATTTTTTTTTTTATATTACTTTGGTTTATTTTGGTTGAAAATTCATATTTTTTCTCACAACAGGAAGGAGGTTCTGGAATAGTTCTGGTAATGTAACTCCATATTTATTACCTCAATAAGGATCATTATTGAAGTAATACATTTGAGTTACGTTACCAGAACGTTTCCTGCGAGCACACAAGCAATTCATTCGGAGTACATGAAGTCTGTTGACTTTTCAGGTCTCTTGAAATTTACTCTGGTAATCCTCATCTTTAACAAGCAGCTGTTTATTAAAAGAAATTGTTCACTGATTTCGAAAAATAAGTTAATTGTTGTTATTTTTCAAAAGGTTATATAATTACAAAAGTGTTTTTCATGTCGCTGCCAACATCAAGCCAAAATAAAGTCAGTCAATCCGTCTGGTATCTGGTATACTGGTATTTGGATGAGTGGATGAATAGATAGATACTAAATTACTAAATACTAAATTACGCTGGTATTTGGATGGGTGGATGAATAGATAGATAGATACTAAATTACTAAATACTAAATTACGCTGGTATTTGGATGGGTGGATGGATGGATGGATGGATGGATGGATAGTTGGATAGATACTAAATTATGTGGATGGATGGATAGATGGATGGTTGGATGGATGGTTGGATGGATGGTTGGATGGATGGATGGATGGATGAATACTAAATTTTGCTGGTATTTGGGTGGGTAGGTGGATGGATGGATACTAAATTATATGGATGGATGGGAGAATGGTTACTAAATTATGCGGATGGATGGATGGATGGATGGATGGATGAATACTAAATTTTGCTGGTATTTGGATGGGTAGGTGGATGGATGGATACTAAATTATATGGATGGATGGGAGAATGGATACTAAATTATGCGGATGGATGGATGGATGGATGGATGAATACTAAATTTTGCTGGTATTTGGATGGGTAGGTGGATGGATGGATACTAAATTATATGGATGGATGGGAGAATGGATACTAAATTATATGGATGGATGGATGGATGGATGGATGGATGGATGGGGTGGGTGGGATAGAATGGATGGATGGATGGGTGGTTGGATGGATGGATGTATGGATACTAAATTATGCTGGTATTTTGATAGATGGATAGATGGAGAGATAGTGTGTTTGTGGGTGTCACTGGTGAGGGTTTTGTCCTACACCACAGCAGGGCTCAGGATATGAGTAAAGTTTACTGAGAACGGCAGGAGATCATTCTAATTATCTCTCACAACCCCACTGTTTCACACACACACACACACCTAACACACAGACTGACTGTTAAAGAGACAAACACGTACATACGGAGCCATGTGAACACCTGCTGTTCACACCCGAGATCTGGATCACACACACACATGTACGCACATACACGCCTGCTACCTGATGGGAACAGCTCCATCTCTCACATGATGCCTTGCGTTTTATGACAGATCTGCTTATTCGTTTGGAATTATTGCTTTTCGTTTACACAAACACATGAGTTCAGATAACTACATAAACTCAAAATAACTGGCAACTGAGGTTCTTTTAAGATGAAAGGAGAAAATGATAGAGAGAAGACATTTGAAAAAGATAAATGGATAAATAAAATATGATTTTTTTTTTTAAAGTTGTCGAAGTGTTTAATAAATGCTAATTTTTAATAACATTTTTTCACCCCATACGAAGCATTGATTTAAACGGGCTGTTTGTGCTACTGTACCTTTAAGACCTCTACATGTAAAAGGAATTCTGTTGTCATTGGCTGTGATAACATCATAATAACGTTCAAGTTTCAGATTTGCTTCCGTTTCCTTGCCTCTTTGCAAGGTCTGCATTTACATTGTGACAGGTTCACAAAACGTGCCAAACAAACTGCTGAGGTCCGACTCGCATAATCACTACTGAATCAATTACACAAACCTAATTAACTTTAATGTCTTATTCACTCTTCTTCATCAGGAAACATTCCCACCCAGATAGTGACAAACCCTCCACCAGTGAAGCTCCTGCCAAGAAACCCAAAGGCAGAACAGGTTTTGGAGACTTCAGTTCCTGGTAGAGCCACCGTACCGTCCCTCCTCAACAGCTGATTCTGGGTAAAATATGCGATATTGGACCGATCTTATTCTGTGCAGGGTTTACAAACCTCTTGGTCTTTCCATTTTTGTCTACTTTTTGTATTTTAAGATAATTGATGTGGCAGAGATCATTTTGTTCACATGTAGTTTGGTCAAGTCTTTCTTTATATTGAGCCCTGTAAATAATCATTGTTATTTTTTGCATATTAAATGATTGCATTTAGTCATTAATAAATGCATTTTGCTAAAAGTTTGTCATGTTCATGATTGTTTTGAGTTTTTTTTTTTTTTGTATGATCCAGTGTTATTTTAGTTTTATTATAGTTGTATTAATAATTTGAATGAGCTTTTTTCTAATAGTTTTAGTTTTCTTTTATATATATATATATATAATATGAATACATATGAAAATTAAAAATATTAGAAAAAAGCTTATATATAATTTTTTTTATTATTTTTATTTTTATTTTATTGCATGTAAGTATCATAAAGTTGTACAACAACAGTTCATAGTTCCAAAAGAGCACCATTACAGCACATCGAGCTAATTGCTATATATAGCTAATAAGATATATTCTTAGTCATTTTTTCAAATGAGTAACAGTTATGGTCAGTTTATTGACTGGCAGCTCTCCTGTTCATGTTGAGAGAAATCAGGAGTAAGTGCAGAGTAAACATGATGGATATTGTAGCTCTAGATTAATGTGATCAGGCATTTACTCATCTCACTTGCACAAAAACAGAGTCAGTATTCCTTAAAATGAATAAAAACAGTGGAATGCAAGCTTTAGAATATTATATAAACCTTCAATAATTATTCGTTAAATAACACACATGTACTTTATGTATTTAATTTCACTTTATTGACCAATGTCTTTGTCAACGCAATATTGTAACATCACTTTCCCCAACACTGATAATGAGAGCATTCCTTAAAATGTCTCATTCATTGAATAAGGGTTTGTACCAAAGTAAAAACAAAAAAAAAAGCGAGATTTTCTAACTGAACCAGTTACTGTGAGTCGGTCTGTTCCTCTTCAACCTTTAGTGTTTTGTCATGAGTGCAGGTATTGTGGCATTGTGTTTGTAGCTAACTGGAGTCCTCCAATAGGATGTTCCAGAATGTTTCATGGAAAATCTTTATAGTTCACACAATAGAGCAGTGGTTGTTGTTGTCTGCAATTTTTTTTTAAATTTTTTATTAATGTCTTTTCCTGAACGGAAGCTTCCTGTGTTTGCTTGCTTTGTCCACTTCTTGCTGACTGTTTAAGGTTTTTTTATAATTAATATTATCTATTTATTTTATTTGTTTTGCTGCTTTGACCCAAACATGTTTTATACGGCCCTGGGGGCCAATTACAGCTTATTTTTTTCTGAAATGTATTGTCCCTTTCACTTTCTGTTGACATAAAAGGATGAATCTCACAAAACCAGGTGAAGCTCTTATTTCACCTTAAAATTGGAGAAGAGAGAAAAAAAAAAAATTATATATATATATATATATATATATATATATATATATATATACACACATACATACATGCATACATTATATATATATATATATATATATATATATATATATATATATATATATATATATATATATATATATATATATATATATATATACTATATATTTTTTGTATTGTGACTTCGTTGTGATGATAATTGATCATTAAAAATGACTTCATTAGTAGAGACTCACCACTGAGAATAAAAAAAAAAAAAAAAATAGCTGCATTGCATTAATTTGTGTTATGAAAATGTTTCAATGCAAAAAAAAAAAAAATCCTTTATGCAAAATTTATTTTGGGTGAAATATGACCCATACACGCACTACTGCTTACTGTTTGGGGTTAGTAAGATTTAATGCTTTTATTCAGCAAGGACTTAATTTGTTCAAAAGTCACTGTAAATACATTTATAACTGATGAAAGTTTTATTTCCAATAAATACTGTTCTTTTGAACTTTCTATCATTAAAGAATCCTGAAAAAAAAAGATATTAAGCAGCATGATATTTTCAACACTGATAATAATTGTTTCTTGAACAGCAAATCATTATATTAGAATGATTTCTGAAGGATCATGTGACACTGGAGTAATGATACTGAAAATTCAACTTTGATCACAGGAATAAATTACATTTTATAATATATTCAAACAGCTATTTTAAATGATAATGTTTTTATGATTGTATACACCTGTAATGAGATTGAAGCACAAACTAGCTGTGCAGGTGTGGTTTCTGTGTAAGTGATACAGGCAGGTGTGTGGGCAGGTGCTGTGATCATATCCTGGTAAACAACTTGTGGATCTCTCAGAGCTGGTGTGCTTTCCTCCGGCCATTACATAACCCTGCATCTGTCTTCTGCATGCCCCGCTCCTGTGTTTACAAGTGATCAGGCACACGTTTTCTCTGTGTGATGTGCATCATTCAGTGTCTCATGGCACAGATGGCGGATTTACAGCGTCGCTGCAGTTAGGCAGGCTCGTCTATTTCGTGTCCGAGTGCAGAAGGAAAGCCGTTGCCAGTGCAACACAGAAATCTGTTGCTGTTTACTGAATAGCCCAACTTGCCAACAGATTCATGTTCAAATAGTGCACTGTTCTGACCTCCACATGTTCCTTCTAAATGGTGTAAGCTTTTCTTGTTTTCCCATAAACTATGTATAGGTTTTTACAAAATTTATTTAAATTTATTTATTTATTTATTTAATACCACCCTTCGTGGTATGCTTATGTTCTAACAATGGAATATTAATTTTTTTTGCCTCAATGAAACAGGCGTGGGGGGATACATATATATACATATATATATTCATATTTTTTCCTCATTAATGTACACACAGCACCCCATATTGACAGAAAAACACAGAATTCTTGACATTTTTGCAGATTTATTAAAAAAGAAAAACTGAAATATCACATGGTCCTAAGACCCTTTGTTCAGTATTTAGTAGATGCACCCTTTTGATCTAATACAGCCATGAGTCTTTTTGGGAAAGATGCAACAAGTTTTTCATTTTCATTTTGGGATCCTCTGCCATTCCTCCTTGCAGATCCTCTCCAGTTCTGTCAGGTTGGATGGTAAACGTTGGTGGACAGCTATTTTTAGGTCTCTCCAGAGATGCTCTGTTGGGTTTAAGTCAGGGCTCTGGCTGGGCCATTCAAGAACAGTCACAGAGTTGTTGTGAAGCCACTCCTTCATTATTTTAGCTGTGTACTTAGGGTCATTGTCTTGTTGGAAGGTAAACCTTCGGCCCAGTCTGAGGTCCTGAGCACTCTGGAGAAGGTTTTTGTCCAGGATATCCCTGTACTTAGCCGCATTCATCTTTCCCTCGATTGCAACCAGTCGTCCTGTCCCTGCAGCTGAAAAACACCCCCACAGCATGATGCTGCCACCACAATGCTTCACTGTTGGGACTGTATTGGACAGGTGATGAGCAGTGCCTGGTTTTCTCCAAACATACCGTTTAGAATTAAGGCCAAAAAGTTCTATCTTGGTCTTCAGGTGTTTATTAGCAAACTCCATGCGGGCCTTCATGTGTCTTGCACTGAGGAGAGGCTTCCATCGGGCCGCTCTGCCATAAAGCCCCGACTGGTGGAGGGCTGCAGTGATGGTTGACTCTACAACTTTCTCCCATCTCCCGACTGCATCTCTGGAGCTCAGCCACAGTGATCTTTGGGTTCTTCTTTACCTCTCTCACTAAGGCTCTTCTCCCCCGATAGCTCAGTTTGGCCGGACGGCCAGCTCTAGGAAGGGTTCTGGTCATCACAAACGTCTTCCATTTAAGGATTATGGAGGCCACTGTGCTCTTAGGAACCTTAAGTGCAGCAGAAAATCTTTTGTAACCGTGGCCAGATCTGTGCCTTGCCACAATTCTGTCTCTGAGCTCTTCAGGCAGTTCCTTTGACCTCATGATTTCATTTGCTCTGACATGCACTGTGAGCTGTAAGGTCTTATATAGACAGGTGTGTGGCTTTCCTAATCAAGTCCAATCAGTATAATCAAACACAGCTGGACTCAAATGAAGGTGTAGAACCATCTCAAGGATGATCAGAAGAAATGGACAGTACCTGAGTTAAATATCTGAGTGTCACAGCAAAGAGTCTGAATACTTAGGACCATGTGATATTTCAGTTTTTCTTTTTTAATAAATCTGCAAAAATGTCAGGAATTCTGTGTTTTTCTGTCAATATGGGGTGCTGTGTGTACATTTAATGAGGAAAAAAATGAACTTAAATGATTTTAGCAAATGACTGCAATATAACAAAGAGTGAAAAATTTAAAGGGGTCTGAATGTGTCTGTGTGTGTATATATATGTATGTGTTTATGTATATATGTGTGTTAATTTATGCAAAAAGTATAACCAACTAAATGCGTTACTGCAGTCACATTGTGGTATAGAGATGCCATATGACTCATATTTTCTCAATTTACTTTAAAAAAATGTTTGATTAAGTTGCTCAGTGAGGAAAACAGCTATTTAAGCTCTTGCCCTAAAATGCAGAAGTAGAAGAATTGTTTATTAGCACATTTTGAGTATTCAGCCTGTGTCATTTCTTTAATGATGACCCCAGTAATATGTTCATGGAGAGAAAATCAAACGTCTTTTGGCCTAAAAAAAATGTTATTGTTTTTTTGTTTTTTTTTAAAAACTGCAATTTGTTAGTATATACTGTATGTTTTTCTGAAGATGGGTGGATGGTTGGATGGATGGATGGATGGTTGGATGGGTGTGTGTGTGTGGATGAATGGGTGGATGGTTGGATGGATGAATGGGTGGATGGTTGGATGGGTGTGTGCATGGATGGATGGATGGGTGGATGGATGAATGGATACTTTTCATTATGTAATTCATTTTTGTCATTATTAAAGTGCTTCAACAATTATGTAATTATACAGTGCATGCATGGTTGAAACTGGTTCTTAAACCAGTTTAAGATTTTAAAGACCCTTTCAGTGAAGCAGTAACCATCTGTTCCTTACAGAGCATCCAGGAAAATGTCAGGTTTGTGCCATTTCTTTGATGTCTGAATGCTAGAGTCTCTTTGGATTATGTTTAAACTGTGATGATGGACGGCATCACTTTGGCATTAAGACAAATGATTTCACTCATTTAAGGCCGGAACAGTTCTGAAACATACAGTCTACATGAGCTGGCATGTTACAGTAAATGCAGATTATGTTAAGTGTTGTAGGTTGTTACAAAGACATTGTAGGCTTCAGATGACTTGATGCACTACCAGTCTAGCAAGTTTGGAGTAATCGAGATTTCTTAACGTTTTTGAAAGAAGTCTTTTATTCTCACCAAGGCTGCATTTATTTAACAGAAATACAGTAAAAACAGTAATATTGTCAATGAAATAGAAATCCAATGTCTTTTAATGTCCCTTTTGATCAGTTTAATGTGCCCTTGCTGAACAAAAATATAGTTTTTTTCTCATTCGCTTACCCCAAACTTTTGAATAGAATCACTGTTTCCACAAAATATTAAGCAGTAAAAACGATTTACAACATTGAAAATTGTAAGAAGTGTTTCTTGAGCAGTAAATTATCATATCAGAATGATTTCTGAAGGATCATGTGACGCTGAAGACTGTAATGATGCTGAAAATACAGCTTTGCATTACAGGAATAAATTATATTTTAAATATATTAAAGTATAAATTGGTTTTTTTAAATTGTAATAATATTTCACAATATTACTGTTTTTGTGGTATTTTTAATCAAAAAACCTTCTTTCAAAATAAAAAAAAACCCTTTATTATTACAAACACGGCAGAGTAGAGCACATCCGTTGCTTTTATGTTGTTTTTGTCATTGTTGGAGTTCAACAGCACTCATTCCCATTCAGTTTCATTGTTTGGAAAAGAGCAGCCAGAACAAACTACTTTTAAAAAATACAAGGCGAAAGAAATGATGACATAATTTTTTATTTTAGGGGTGAGCAGAGCCTTTATGATCCTGAAGCGTGCTGTGTGGATCGGATGTGTCAGCACGCTGTTCTGATGATGTCATCATGGGCATCTGTGCCTTTATTAGATCGGTGTGTTTGTTCGACAGTGAGTTGAATCATTGTTGCAGATGCACTCTGTGGATCGATGATCAGCAGTTGTCTCTAATGTGTGTTTCTGAGGGAGAAGACTGGCAGATCTGTTCAGGGAATCAGCTGATATGGGCCATTGGTTCAGTTGCTCTCTCTCTCTCTCGGTGTGTGTGTGTGTTTGTACCTTTCACAGGCAGTTTTGCTGACAGAATAGGTGACAATGGCAGGAGCAGCTGCTGACAGTTGGGAACTTTCCAGCCCTTTCTGGTCCCCTGCCACCCCACCAGTGCTCAACCATCAGCACTGCACCAGATTATGTGTTTGTGAGCGCACAAGTATGAAAGAGAGCTGCTGGGATATCTTGTATTTGAGCGCAGGTTTCTTGTTTGAGAAGTTGGTGGTATTAAGACACCGCTGAGTATGAGAGAGATGAGTTCAGAGCAAACACACTTTTGTTAGTTTAATTAAATGATTTTTTTTGTTTTATTTTAAATGTAAATAGTCTTTAATTTAAATAGTATTTTATTACATTTTAATTTTGTAGTTTATTTCATTAATTTATAAATTATTTTATTTGCATATTTTATTTTATTTTAGTATTTAATTTAAATAGTATTTTATTGTATGATATATTTAATTTTTATTTTAGAAACTTTACTTTTCATTTGTTTCATGATTTTTATTTTTATTCCTTTATTCCTTTATATTTAATTTACTAATTTTTATTTTAGAAAGTTTTTTGTTCATTTAGTTTTATATTTATTTATATATTTATTTTATTTTATTTAGATTTTTCTTTTGATTTTTATATATATATATATATATATATATATATATATATATATATATATATATATATGTATATATGTATATGTATATATGTATATATATATATATGTATATATATATATGTGTATATATATGTATATATATATATATATGTGTGTGTGTGTATATATATATATATATATATATATATATATATATATATGTGTGTGTGTGTGTGTGTGTGTGTGTATATATATATATATATATATATATATATATATATATATATATGTATGTGTGTGTGTATATAAAAATTTATTAATATATACATTTTATTTTTAGTTATCTTTTATTTTTCAAATTAAAATTTTTAAAAGTACTTTTATTTGTTAATGTTTGTTTATTCAATTTCCACTGTTGTTATTTTACTTTATTCTACTTATTTTACATCCTTTGGTCATTCAATGCCATGCAAGTAAAGCACATCAAATTGAAAACCTCATTTTTTGGGGCTTCATCGACTAACCAAATGTAAGACACTGCTAGTGTGTTTCACAAGGTGACTATGATTCAGAGGTGGGAGGGGCCTGACTGAGACTGACTGACTGATTGTGCTCACATACTCATATTAAATACAGAGAGAGAGCGTGTGTGTTGCACAGATAGGTGGATGAAGAAAGACGAGGGAGGCAGAATCGGTTTGTTGAGCCTCAGCTGGCATTTTTATTGTCAGCTGTAAAAAATGCCTGAGGCACAAAATGTGTGTACATATTGTATCTCTCTCTCTCTCTGATATAAGTCTCAGTCATTTTAACAATCATAGCATCTCCAAACTGATCGTAATATGTAGTAGTAAAACTTTAAAGGCCATTCAAAAACAAATTCGACCCTATTTAGTTTCTTATACAGTAGCTGCTGTAAGCATTTTCTTTCAGTATAAAAAGTCTTACTTGACAGACGACTGAAATAGATATCCTGAGAAATCGCACCTGTTCCTGTGACAGCTCTAGACTAAACAAAAAATGTATAAGTAAGTCTGAAAACTTCGAAGCTTGAGTTTGGGGTGAGACTTTCTCTTTTCTGAACAGCGGAAGATGGAGGAAGTGTTCGGAAAAACTGTTTGGAAACATTATTCTAAGCAGCTTACTGTGTGTAATGTTTGTCATTTTTTCAAGAAAAAATAATTTGGCATTTATTCAAGGCATTTATTCAATCAGTAAAAATGGCAACGTTGTGAAATATTATTACAATTTAAGATGACTGTTTTCTATTTTAATGTTATTTATTCTTGTGATGTCAAAGTTGAATTTTCAGCATCATTACTCCAGTTTTCAGTGTCACATGATCCTTCAGAAATCATTCTGATATGCTGATTTGCTGGGTTAGTAGAATAAGTTGACATGTATTTGTAAATTTACTTATAGTCAGTAGTATGTCTGTTGGGGGAGCATCAAAATAAAGTGTCAGCAGATATTAAACAGAGTTTACTAATAGTGTAATGTATGAAAGCTTGTTTCTGCCATTGTATAAAAATTAAAAAAGTGATTGTGACTTTTTATCTTGCAATTCTGACTCAGAATTGCGTGATATAAACTTCGAGTTATAAAGTCAGAATTGTTATATTGAGTCGCAATTGCGAGTTAAGTCAGAATTGTGAGATAAAAAGTCAGAATTGTGAGATATAAAGTCAGAATTGTGAGATAAAAAGTCAGAATTGTGAGATAAAAAGTCAGAATTGTGAGATAAAAAGTCAGAATTGTGAGATAAAAAGTCAGAATTGTGAGATAAAAAGTCAGAATTGTGAGCTATAAAGTCAGAATTGTGAGCTATAAAGTCAGAATTGTGAGATATAAAGTCAGAATTGTGAGATATAAAGTCAGAATTGTGAGATATAAAGTCAGAATTCTCAATTTTTTTCTTAGAATTGCAAGATTTTATCGTGAGTATATCTCATGAAAACTTTATAACTCATGATTGTGTTATAAAGTCAGAATTGCAAGTTTATATTCTGCAATTGTGAATTTATAACTCACAATTTTGACTTTATTTCTTGCAATTGCAAGTTTATATCTCAGAATTGTGAGATGGAAAAAGTCACAATTACCTTTTTTATTTATTTAGTGGGGAAACGAGCCTCCATACTGATGAGAGTTAGTTGACAAGTAGTTGCAAACGTACACAGTAGAGTGTCTAAAGTGGACTATTGAAATAGTCTCCCCGCTTTTAACCATTATCTACAACTTAAACCATTTTTATGTAATGATTTGCATAATTTTGTAATTCTTTGATTTACCAACAATTAAATAAACTGAACACTATGAATCGTTGTTTAATTAATCTTGGTTTTCCACAATTTGATGATTTTAATGTTCATGATCATTATTGATTTGTATGGCACTCATCAAGTGATGTTCAAGTTTATTCAGCAGAATAAGCCAGCAATTAATTCTTATTTTTATCACGGTTAAAAACAGTTGTGCTGCTTAGTATTTTTTGTTTAAACCATGTCAAAGCTGCTCTATATTTGAAAATGCATGCTCCCTTCCTGCCAACATCTGTTAGAACTTTGCTTGGTTGATTAAGGATATATGCTAAGTCGGATTTGAAATGAAGTAGTAAAGTTGTATTTCCTTGCTCACAAAATCTGACCAAAGCCCCATTAAAACCAAGCCCCGCTACACACAACTATTCAATTTGAAATATACAGCACGTGTCACATTATGGACGTTTGATGCATTGCAAATACACATTTAATGTAGTCTGGATAAAAGCTGTACACTTTTAGTGGTCATGTGGAGTGTGCTCTCTGTGTCTTGTGGCTCAAATTCATTCCTCAGCACTCCTCCTGGACACATTAATCCAAAGTCACCAACACTAATGTGTTTAGACCCATCACAAGCTCATATTCTCTAGCACGAATGTGTCATGTTGTAATGAGGATGAATGAGTGAAATACAGGACTTTGGAATAATGGAGAGCCATAGAACATCATGTTCTAAAGCACTCAGAGAGTATTGGCCGCTCGTTGCGTGTTCCCCTCCTTCAGCTGTTATTATCCTTCTGAAGGGATGAGTCACCCCTGGTGCTGTCACTATCTGTCTGCCTGCTTTCCTGCCTGTTTACGTGTCTTTCCCTACATATAAATCAGAGACCCGACCGCATCAGTGCCAGGACGCAGCTTTTTCTTTGTACAAAACCCAGGAAAGGATCTGAGGTCAATGTAATCAATACACTTGAGTTTTGTGTATTAACAGCATGGCCTTTGTCCTGCGACACTGCTCTACTTTCGGGTTCCTCAATAAGCCTATACAGAGGTGAAAATATAGAATAACATAACCAAATATATTAAAATATTCTTGTAGTAATAAATCTAAAATGTCAGCAATCTGAGCTCATTCATTTACTGTGAGCGATTCTTTATATTTTTCCCTCCAGAATTCCTTTTTAGCAACGTTTGATGTCAACATGGAATGACAACGTTCTAGTGCTATTGATGTTCAAACTAAACTATATTTTAAACTTTTTTTTAATTGTAAACCATCACTTCCTTCCAACAGTCATATGCGGGTTCACGAGTTCACGTTTAAAGGGGTAATTCACCCAAAATCGTTAATTACTCGCCCTCATGTTGTTCCAACCCGTAAGACCTGCATTCATCTTCAGAACACAATTTAAGATGTTTTTGATGAAATTCAAGAGGTTTTTTATACCCTAATACGGTGTTTGGGGTAAAACATTACAAGTAACTTGAGTTATGTAATCAGATTACATTTTCAAGTAACTAGTAAAGTAATGCATTACTTTTTCAATTTACTACAAAATATCTAAGTTACTTTTACAAATAAGTAATGCAAGTTACTTTTTTCACATATTTTGACATTTATTGAAGCTTTGAAGCTTTACGAATCTTTTGTTTCAAATCAGTGGTTCGGAGCGCGTATCAAACTGCCAAAGTCACGTGATTTCAGTAAACGAGCCTTCGTTACGTCATAAGAGTTTCGAAACGTTTTTAAATTTCAATGGTTCACGTTACTTTGGCAGTTTGATAAAACGCTGTGAACCACTGATTCAAAAAAAAAAAAAGATTCTTAAAGCTCTTAAGCTTCATGAAACAGTGTTTTGAAATCGCCCATCACTAGATATTGTTGAATAAAGTCGTTATTTTGTGTTTTTTGGCACACAAAGTATTCTCATCGCTTCATAACGTTAAAGTTGAACCACTGTACTCACGTGGACCGTTTTAAATGTCTTTAGTACCTTTCTAGGCATTGAAAGTGTAAATTATCATGATGTCAATGGAGGCCTCACTGAGCCGTCAGATTTTATCAAAAATATCTTCATTTATGTTTCGAAGATGAACGAAAGTCTTACGGGTGTGGAACGACATGAGGGTGAGGAATTAACCAAAAAAAAAATCTGTCATTGAACTAATCCAGAACGGCAGCACAGCTGAAAAGTTTGTTGGAGCTGCGCCCTCTACTGTACAGGCGTAAATATGCATTTCCTTCAGCATGAGAATTATTCCTCTCACTATTCGTGTGAAAGGGCCTTAACATTTGCCAAAAATAGAACTTTTTTTGTTGTTGTTAAAAAAAATAAAGTAGCAAAAAATGAGAAAAAGTAACGCAATAATGCATTACTTTTCATAAAAAGTAACCAAGTAACGCAATTAGATGATGCATTTTGCGTTTGACAAATAAACATGAATATCTTGGTCCAGGTAACACGGAGAAAGACTAAACATTGTTCACTTACATATACTACCAACACTGTAACCATACGAAGCGGCTTGAAAACCAGTGCTTTGATTTTAATTGTACACAATACACTTTAATTGTAATGAGGATAAATGAAAATAAATGTACCACGATTCCCACAAAAAAATAGCATAATAAAAAAATTAGTTTTTATTAACCGATGGTTATAAGAAATGTTTCCTGAGCAGAAAATCAGATTAAAATGATTTCTGAAGGATCTTGTGGCACTGAAGAACAAATTTATTTTTTATATTGCAAGAATATTTCACAACATTACTGTTTTGTGTTTTTGATTAAATAAGTGCAGCCTTGGTGAGCACAAGAGACTTCTTCAAAAAAAAAAAAATCAACCTCAAACTTTTGAATGTTAGTGAATATTTACAATATACTAAAACTTATATATACAATATATAAATAATCTTATCTAAAAAGTATTTACCTTATATCACAGATCATTGTAATGCATTCTGGGATTGCCTTTGAAGGTTACATGTGACTGAATTTAACCAAAGAAAGGAAGCATAATAGGTCTTATTCTTTCAGTAACTCTTACAGGTCTTAAGGTCTCATTTGTTATCCTGCGTACATTAGTTCAGAATGCATTAAATAATGTTAACAGATAATACTTGAAATGAAATTAAGATTAATGAATAGTTCGTTGTTAGTTTAAGCTGACTAATGTAGTTTACAAAGTGTCAAGTGCTGCCGTTTTGTTTGCTTGGAGAAATTATTTTTAAAAGACAAACAGTGTGGACATGACTGAAGTCAATGAGGCCCATAAGACCTGCAGCTGGATTTGAGCTCTGCCCTGAGGGCCTCTGGGACGCTGTTTCCTCTGTATGACAGTATATGTACACAATCAGTGGGAGGGTCTCTCAACGGCCCTCTCTGTTGGCTCGGTCACACAGCCAAATGATATATTTTCTTTACTGCTACAGCAGAGACCGGTCTCCCGACAGTACGACTTTTTATGTGTGCGCGGACCACATGCTGCTCCTGAAATAAACACTCGGCTAAATTTAGCATTAGCGCTGACCCCAGAGGCAGTGACTTCTAATGGATCACTAATGCTGCATTGAGACACCAGCCTGACTTCATATGATGCGGATCTGCAGAGGGAGTTCGTGTACGTTTAGCTGCTTGTTTTTATTCCTCCCTTTCTCTCTCTCTCCCTCCTGCTCTCTCAGCTAATGCAGAGAAGGTTTAGGCGGTGTGTGTGTGTGTGTGTTGTGGATCTGGAATGACGCCAGTAGCTTGGCTTGACTGGTTCACGGGCCTCTGTCCTGACATTGAAGCAAGCGGGGGTGGAGTGTGTGAGAGTACGACTGTTTTCATTCTGAATCTGAAGGGTTGATTGAGTATTATAAGCAGTAATATTATTACAATTTAAAATAATCATAGGTAATTTTACTCATATTTATAGTAATGAATATTTTCAGCATCATTACTCCAATGTTCAGTGTCACATGATGCTTCAGAAATCATTCTAATATGCTGATTTGCTGCTGAAGAAACAACTTCTTATTAACAAATGTTAACTCATTCCGCTTAATATTTTAGTGGAGACTGTGATACATTTTTTCAGGATTCTTTGATTGAGAGAAAGTTCAAAAGAACATTTATTTGAAATGGGAAATCTTTTGTAACATTATAAATGTCTTTACTGTCACTTGCTGAATAAAAGTATTAATTTAATATTATCTTATGATACCCTCACTGTACCCTTAAACTAGTTTGTACTATGACGGTAACAGAGTACAGTGATGGTATCATATGGTAACACAATATGGTACTCTGAAATATACAATGGTATTTACATGATACTCCATTGGACTTCCAAGAAAATTGTATAATACATATCCAAAATACCATGGTAGTACCATGGACTGTGTGTCTTGGTAAAGAAAACAACTTAGTCATGATGTGACTTTATGCAAAATGTGGTGGTACTTATTTGAGAGATGCAGGTTTCATATTTCTCGTCATGTCCCAATTCCATTCTTCCATCATTTCCTGTTATCTCTACAGTTTTGCTATCAATTAAATGGTAAAAAGCCTTCAAACATTTTTCAAAAGTAAACACCAACAGCTTTAAACCAGAAACAGCAAAACAACAGATTGAGGGAGAGAAAAAGGGCAGAGAGAAGATTAACACGACTTTGATGAGACTGATTAGTTAAGAATATGAAGAGTGAGAGACTAGAGTAAAGTCGGAAAATAATCAGCCAAAAAATAAAAAAAAACCTGTCATTTAATCACACTCATGATGTTTCAAACTCGTAGAACTTTGTCTTCTTTAGAATAAAATATAAATAAAATAAAAACAAAATATAAATTCTTTAAAAAAAATATCCAGCCACCCTTTATGATTTGTGTAGGACTTGTACTATTATTATTATTTTATTATATATTTAAATTTATTAATATACTATTATCTGAATTTTTTTAATTAGATTTTATTTTATTTTTTTAAATTTGAGTTTTCATTTCACTTTTTTAGTAATTTTGTTTTGTGCTTTTGTCATTTTTATTACTTTTTCAGTTCAGCTTTATTTTTTTTCAGTTGTCGAGTTTTTTTAATTTATGTTTTTCATCTAAATATTTTATTTTTTTATATTTCATTTCACCTTTATTTCAATTAATTCAAAGAGTTTTTTTTTTCAATTAATCCATTGTAATTTCCAACTTGATATTATGGCAATTCGTACGTATTTTACAAGAGAGCTAATTTGTATGAATTCGTACGAATGACCTACCCCTAACTCCGCCCTTACACCTACCCATCCCTAGGGTTTAGACAAATCGTATAAATTCGTACGAGTGAGGTCGAACTAATTCGCATGAACTAGCCACCTCATAAAATACTTATGAATTGGTCGTGAGATAGCATTGGTAGTTTCAGTTCACAAAACCGGTGAATGATCCATTCATGAATCGATCTGATTCAGTACTCACTCACTGCCCTGTCGCAGGGGTTAACAGCTCACTGAAGGGGATGATTGTCAGTGAATAATTACTTTTAAAAAAAAATTCTCAAAGAAAGCTATTGCATGACTGCAGTAGACTTGAAATATGAGTACGAGTCATATATAAAGTTCTGTCATGAAACTCTAGATGGCACAGGCTGATAGATCCTTAACTCAATCTGCTTGTAATCCCATTATTCTCTATAGGGCACAAGTGATTGGTTCCTGCTGTATCAGCAGTCAGTGAGCTGGCAGCT
Organism: Zacco platypus; assembly: GCA_038088235.1. NCBI lineage: Eukaryota > Metazoa > Chordata > Actinopteri > Cypriniformes > Xenocyprididae > Zacco > Zacco platypus. The sequence goes on along the minus strand of CM076082.1, from coordinate 35,294,765 downwards.
CAACCTGCTGGTCAGCACCAGTAACCCTCCACCTTCCCCAGCTCCACCTGTATAGAGCTGCAGCAGCATATCTTACTTGCTCACATTAGTGTGTTGTGAATGTATCGGCAGTATCAAGTCCCATACTTGCTATGCAGTAGCAGCAATAACCAACAGCATCAGTGTAGCAGATCTATTCCGCCATGACCAAACATATCAACATTGTCATATCCATTACCATGCCAAACACTTCAAGAGTTGTTGTGACAGAACTACATTTATAATTCTATTTCTGTTTTGGAGCTTGTCAACCCCAGTTCTCATTCACATCCATAGAAAAGAGTGACCAGGATATTCCTCAAAATTCATCTTTCATCTTCATTCTTGAGTAAACCAATCCTTTAATAAAAAAAAGGCAGTGGAAGGTGTTGTCCATGTCCTTCATCTCTCTCTTTTGTGTGTGTGTGTGTGTGTGTGTGTGTAGGTGGGTGGATGAGAGGAGAGGAGAGACGCTACCAGCTGCTCTCAGAGTGAAAGATCTCTTTACTTTCCCTGCACAGTTATAACACCAGCCTTCCCTCTGTTCCCTCTCATTCAATAACCCCATAAACTAACCGGCGTCAAACGACATTAAAGTTACGCAAGGTATTTCTGCCCCTCTTTTTTCACTGAACAATAACCACAGTCCTGTGCTTGAGGGCGTAAGCTGACATCAAGATAATTTCTGTATCATTTAATACTGCGTGAGACAGAACAAGCACATGTGTCAGTGCTGTCACCATGGTAACAATAGATGTTGAGTGCTGGACCCATTGAAGTGCGTAGGATTCTAAAGTGTGGTGACATCATAGAGGAAGACAACTTCCTGTCCAAATACAGGTCGAAATCACCATTATGTAGCTCTTATGGGTTATATAAAAAAGATTCACACAGATAATATGAACATTATGGAGCAAACACATTATTCATTTGGAATCTTTAGGGAGTATGTGCTTTTTAGTACTTTTCTGTTCTTTCTATACAAAAGGAATGGTCACATATAGAGCAATTTGGATCGATAAAGCAATCAAGCCACTCACTTTCAATGAATATTGGTTATTTCTGGCACATTCACAATATATGACAGCTGAGAAAAGTTTAAATTTATGTAAATGAGCAGTGATAAGATGCAGCAACTAAGAGTAAATAACATAACCCATATAGGCCTATTTCATTTTGCAATGGAAAATTGCAACACCATCCTTGAAACAGAAAATGGCTTTAATTTTATCTAAATCCAGTTGGGCCAAATCTGTCTTTCACAGGACCGATCATAGTCAAAACGGCTTTTCACACTGCACTTAACCCCAGGTTATCATAGTTTTAAACTGTACTTTTAACCCCGGGTAATGGAACGCTTCACACTTGTAATTTAGAAGTTAAGTAAGCATCGCTTTTTACCTGGGGTTATGAAACTCCGCTCCAGAGAAGGGTTAGCATCGCTTTTGCTGTGCCAAACTTGTAACTTTAGAATGTTACAGCTTGATGCTTAGCAACAGAAGAAGAAGACCGTTTCATTCTTACCTTTATAGTAAATGTCCATTGAGTATAAACTCGATTGATCAGTCGGCAATGCTAGAGCTAATGTAAACCGGTCACATGCTGTATTTATCCAATCAATGACACTGACACCGCAAATATTCAAATAAGAATGCTAACCCAGGGTTTAGGAATTAACAACTTGAAACGTTAGTTTATGAATACCCAGGATTAATTGTTAACCCCAGGTTAAGCCTAAATTATAAGCAGTTTTAAATCTGATGCAACCCAGGATTCTGTTGACCTGGGGTTTAGAAGGACCCAGGGTTAACTATTTTAAATGTGAAAGCCCTAAAGAGACTTGATTTTGGTCATAATTTTAACAACACAAAAGGGCTTTTCACACTTAAAATAGTTAACCCTAGGTCATTTTAAACCCCAGGTCAACAGAATCCCGGGTTATCTTTATTCATGTTTCGCACTGCTCATAATATACCTGATGCTTAACGGTTAATCCTGGGTTTTCATAAACTGTTGTTTCACACTGCACATCCCAAACCTCAGGTTAAAGTTCTTATTTGAATATTCGCGATGTCAGTGTCACTGACTGAACAAACACAACACGTGACCCATTTACGTAATGGCTTTAGCATTGCGTGTCTTCATATTACATGTTGCTGACTGTAATATACATTTTACATACATAAAAGGTAAGAATGAAGCACAAGTTTGGCACCGCAAAAGCTGCAGGGTTTCATAACCCCGGGTAAAAAGCGGTGCTAACCCCGCAAGTGTTTACTAAATTACAAGTGTGAAACGCTCCTTTACCCAGGGTTAAAAGCGCTGTTTAGAACGTCAATAACCCGGGGTTAAGTGCGGTGTCAGAAGTGCAAGTTAGTATAAGTTGCAGTGTTTTGCCTTTAAATGGCAGTATTTCTTTAAAGAATCAGTGTCTGTATTTCTTTTATTTGCCAGGGCAGTGGCCAGGCAATGAAGTCATGTTAATTGTTTTATTGTGTGTGCGTATGTGTGTGTCAGGTTATGAGTCATGGCATCGTGAAGCTTGTTGCCTGGGCCTCCCTATGATGTCATCAACAGCCCAGAATAGCCGTGGTACTAAAAGCTAGTCGGAGCCAAATGCACTGGACACTTCATCTGTTTAAACACTCCAGAGAGGAAGAGTGAGAATGAAATCATAGAGTAAGAGCAGGGTAGATAAACAGTTATACAGCAGATAGAACAGCATCCTATAAATACTCAAGAGAGTGAGAGAAAACAGGAAGAGCAGTCGGAAAATCCCTCTTATTGGGAGAAGTGGATGGATGAGATGAGACGAACCAGACTTCCATCATAAAATTTGCTCCAGATTACAGTTCACAGTTAAAAACCGCTCCATTAAACTGTTGACTGACATGTGAAGTGACCGACTACACTTTTGATCAACCCATTTTTATGTGAGGTTTAGGGATCCACTGCTGTTTGGATGGCTAGTTCAAAACCACAAAAAAGTTAATTGTGAGTTTAAAATAAAAACTAAAGTTACAATGTAAGATAGTCACAATTCGTATATATATACAGTTACAGCTGTGAAATCTAAAGACAAATTGTGAGATATTAACTTTTCAGACAGAAATGCACTTCCATACTGAATCTCTCAAACTTCACATTCAAATCCATCAACAGATTAAAGCTTGTCGTTTAGAGAAAGTCTTTCAGTTTCGTTCAGTACTGTATACACCAGACAGCCCAGTTCGTGTGTTTACATTGTGAGCCTGATACTAGTTGAATGGCAGATATTTTGCTTTGTCTTTCTATTAATCAACAAATCCCAATAACAAAAGATGAGACTGTTCTCAGGACTGTATTACACTTCTTGTTTTTTGTTATAGTAAACTAACTGTCTCCTGTCTGGCATAATTGGTTTCCTGTCACAGTTGTTCTGCAGGGACACAATGTCCAGACTGCTGCTATGGTGGAGGAAGTCATTATGTCATCAGGACTCATCAAATCTAGGTGAAGACATCATGTCATGTCCTCAGCATGTGCTAGTTTGAGTGTGTCTGTCTGACCTCATTCACACTAACAGAAGCGTTTGTGCCACTGGTTTGACTAATCACAAATCATTGTCCGGCAGGGAAGGGGCTTTTATGACAGCCGTGCATTATTCATTATATTATGGATAATTATCAGTGCATAAATGAACTTCTATTGTTTTAAACATTTTATTAATACCATATGCAGCCAGAGATACAACTCAAAAGTTGAACAAAATACAGTAATACTGTGAAATGTTATTGGGTAGATAACACTTACTATACTAATAACTATAAACTATGGATAATTTTATACAACTAACTTTAAAGCAAACATGTACATTTAAGTACATGTAGTAATAATTACATTGTAACAAAGACACTTTCATATTGTACCAAACTATTTCTTTTTTAATATACTTCAAAATGTAATTTATTTCTGTGATGGCACAGCTGAATTTTCAGTGTCATGTGATCAGTGTTCAGAAATCTGATTTGCTGCTCAAGAATGATTTTGTTTAGTATCAATGTCCACAGTTGTGCTGCTTAATATTTTTGTGAAAACCGCGATATTTTGTTCAGGATTCTTTGATGAATAGAAAGTTCAAAAGAACAGCATTTGAAGTAACATTATAAATGTCTTTACTGTCATTTTTGACCAAATTAATGTGTAATGTGTTGATAAAAGTAATAATTTATTTAAAAGAAATAATTAAATCTTACCGTTTGAATGGTAAATCATAAAGAACAGGGAAAATGCTCACAGTAACATTAACTTCTGAACTCAGACACGCCCACTGTGACTCTTATTATTTGCATAAAGCTAAACTTTTCTGAACATGTCCTATCGTGTCATCACTCTAATCATCTCAGCAGAAATTGGTAGTTTTCGCTGAAAATAAATCCCTTTTGGATGCCATGTCACTGCAAATGTCTGTTAATGTGAATGCACCTGAGGATACATGTAATGAAGCAGACAATTTCACTCATATGTGAGAGAAGGAAACGATGTTTCTTACATGTTTTTCCTGTGAAGATGTGCGGCGGCAGAAGTGGGTCAGTGAGGCACGGTTCACTGGATCTGAGAATGAAGAACCTTCTAATGTTAAATTCTTTGCTTTCCCTACCTCTCTGTCTTTGTCTCTAACAGTCATCCTCAATCTACAGCTTTAACTGTGCTGTTGTTCGTGGCAAGTGTCGCCGTTAATATGGACCTCAGTTAGGGTACGTGTTTTTAATATGAAGAGATTGAAAATGAGAATAGAAGTACAAACTTTTCAGTTGTTTTACTGTTATCTGGATAATTCAGCTGTCAAAACACTGAATATATGCATATCCAAAATATTAAAATATGGTTTGTTATTAGATGTTACGTAAGCTTTCAAGACAGGATATCCTATTGAATGGGATGTGTCTACCTCAGTCTCATTCTTCAACGTCAAATTAATAACCTCGGCTTTTTGACAACACTCTTAAAAAAAGAGTTTTTTCCACGGCGAGTTCTTAAAGGATTAGTTCACTTCAGAATGAAAATTTCCTGATAATTTACTCACCCCCATGTCATCCAAGATGTTTGTCTTTCTTTTTTCAGTCGAAAAGAAATTATGGTTTTTGAGGAAAATCTTCCAGGTCCAAATTGCAGTTTCAATGCAGCTTCAAAGTGCTCTACATGATCCCAGCTGAGGAATAAGTGTCTTGTCTAAAAATTATATATATATATATATATATATATATATATAGAGAGAGAGAGAGAGAGAGAGAGAGATATGTATATGTATATATATATATATATATATAGAGAGAGAGAGAGAGAGAGAGATATGTATATGTATATATATATATATATATAGAGAGAGAGAGAGAGAGAGAGAGATATGAAGATGTATGTATATATATATATATGTATATATATATATAGAGAGAGAGAGATATATATATATATATATATATATATATATAGAGAGAGAGAGAGAGAGAGAGAGAGAGAGATAGATATAGATAGATATATTTACTTTTTAACCACAAATGCTTGTCTTTCACTACCTCTGTGATGCGCTTTACGTGACCACATTGGAAAGGTCACGACATAAGCAGAAGTACGGAGGAAGTGTTTACAAAGCGAACATGCAAAGACTAAGTCAAACGCCATTTACAAAAAAAAAAGGTAAAACAACAATGTTGGACGATTTTGAAGATGGAGGAGAGAAAAAGATGGAGTTTTTCGCCCCACCACAGTACTTCAGCCTACGTCAAGCCAAGCGTAACCTTTCCAAGGTGATTACGTAATGCGTGCCATATCGCAAATCAAGTGCAAGACGAGCATTTGTCGTTAAAAAGTATATATATATATATATATGTATATGTATATTATAGAAAATGACATTGTTTTGCTAGATGAGACCTTTATTCCTCGTCTGTGATCATGTAGAGAGCTTTGAAGCTGCATTGAAACTGAAATTTAGACCTTCAACCCTTTGAACCCTGTTGAAATCCACTATATGGAGAAAAATCCTAGAATGATTTCCTCAAAAACCATAATTTCTTTTCGACTGAGAAAAGAAAGACATAAATATCTTGGATGACATGGGTGAGTCAATTTTATATAATTTTATATTAATTATATAATATTTATATAATGTATGGATGTGTGTTTAAGCCATTCTTCTTTTTGACCTTCATGCACATTTGGAACATCTGTATTCATTAGTATCTGTGTAGAAACCACTGCACACACAACCTCTCAGCGCATGTCCTCAAGAACAGCGCTTCAATAGAGGCACACACTCGGGTTCAGGCATACATGACGCTAATTAAGATCTTAATCTGAGAGGATGTAGAGGGCAAGTTTTATGAGGACACACATATACAACGTCTGAGGAAGTGCACGAAGATAGTGGAAGAAAAAACATTCAAGATGGAGAAAAGAAAATAAGCAAGCATGTCATTATGGATCCCTTGGGTCTAGAAGAGAGCATTTTCTTTTACATTAATGGTACGTGACATTTAATGATTTACCAGAAGAGTGTTTTTTAGCACCAGTGGATCTGGAGTGGCCGTTTATGCATCTTCAGGTGAGAAAATTGACTTGATGTCAGTGTCTGGGATTCTGGGTACATTATCATTTTTCTGTGGACGTCAAAATTACTTCCATCCACCTTTATAAAAAGGATGATCATGGCTTTGGTAAATGATTTAGGGCCGGTGACGCAGTTGAGCTGTTAACCTGACACACAAATAAATAATTCCAGTCATATAATTGATGCCACAGTCTATTTCCAAAGAAGACATTCCACTGTGATAAAGAGTTGCCATAAGGCAAGTTTATCTGTGAACAAAAGCATCTATTTATCTTACGAAAGATGCCATGAGAAAACCCGGATTTGGTGGAAACTAATTAAATGTGTCTATTGCAATTGAGGAGCATGTTTGTGTGTCTTAAAAAAAGTTATGGAGAGAAAATCAAATGTCTTGTGCGTCATGGCAAGTATATTATTGGTTGCTTTAAAGGCTGATCTTATAATTTCAACAATTCCAATATGTTGTAGTTTTTTCTTAATAGCAAGAAAATGAAGCCATATGTCAACTCCATACCTGAGTTAAAGGGTTAAAAATGTTTTACTCACCCTCATGTTGTTCCAAACCCGAAAGTCTTTAGTTCATCTTCGGAACACAGTCGGTTCATAAGATCTGTTCGTCATATAAAGCGATTGCAGAAAAATTGGACTAAACCACTCAATTCATGTGGATTAGTTTTACAATCTCTTTATGAACTTTTTGATGTGTCAAAGTGGTCGTTGCGTAAACTGAAATGGCTCCGATTTTCTTAAAAATATCTTCATTTGTGTTCTGAAGATGAACGGAAGTCTTACGGGTTTGGAACGACGTGTAAATCATTTTTGGGTGAAGCAACCCTTTACAGGTTTTTTTTTTTAGCTGCAGGCGTTTCTGAAAAACACTGAGGTAAAAGAGACACGTGTGTGGCCTGCACATGCTCATGTTTCAACACCTACAATCTATAGGTTTTCAGGAAGCAGGTCTGTTGTTTACAGTAACGTGACATTTGACGCAATGCTGTGGCGTCCACGTGACAGTCTTTGCTGTTGTGTGTAATGAGTGTATATGGAGAATGTCAATGCTGTATTGAAAGGGGACAATGTTTCATTGATTGTTTCTGCGGTGACCTTCAGCTCTGTGTCAGTTGCACTAACACACCGGAACGCCCTTTTTCAACACTTAAAGGATTAGTTCACTTCAGAATGAAGATTTCATGAGAATTTATTCCCCTCCTTGTCATCCAAGATATTTATATCATTCTTTCTTCAGTTGAAAAGAAATTATGGTTTTTGAGGAAAACCTTCTAGGATTATTCTCCATATAGTGGATTGAAGGATTGAAGGTCCAAATTGCAGTTTCACTACAGCTTCAAAAGGCTCTACACGATCCCAGACGAGGAATAAGGGTCTTATCTAGCGAAACATTCGACCATTTACTAAAAAAAAAAAAAAAAAAAATGTATATACATTTTAACCACAAATGCTCGCCTTGCACTAGCTCTGCGATGTGCCACGCATTACGTAATCACGTTGGAAAGCTCACAGCAGTAGGTGGAAGTACCATTTACATTTACATTTTAGTCATTTAGCAGACGCTTTTATCCAAAGCGACTTACAAGTGAGGAAAACAAACAAGCGATTCTTCATGAATTGGCAAATAGGCACAGGAAGTGCTCACAATACAAGTTTCATACATCGCTCAGTACCAAAAGCTAGAGTAGGAAGGGAAAAGGGAAGGATAGGGGTTTTTTTTGTTGTTGTTTTTTTTGTTTTTTTAATGAGGGGATCAAGTGTTCACGGAAGAGATGAGTTTTCAGCTGTCTTTTGAATATTGCCAGGGATTCTGTGTTCCTGATGAAGGTAGGGAGATCATTCCACCAGCAGGGAGCAGTGAACGAGAATGTTCTGGAGAGTGATTTTGTGCCTCTCTGTGACTGAAAAACTCCTCATTTTCTCCTCCAACTTCAAAATTGTCTGGTATCGTGTACCTTTTCTTTTTGTAAAGACCATTTGCATGTTCGCTTTGTAGACACTGGAACTGTACTTCCACCCAAAGAAAGACAAGAACATCTTGGGTGACATGGGGTGAGGAAATTAGGAAATTTTAATTCTGAAGTGAACTAATCCTTTAAAGGTGATCCTTGTTAGTTTCATTAAAAGTATATAGGAGATTGGGACTTGCATATTACAAATTATTTGGTCTTGGAAGAATTTGATGATAAATATCTGAGTTCATATTGAAATCGCTGACTTTTGATTGCAGATTTGGTATCTTGGCAAATCTGAGCATAATTTTAGACATCATTGAGAACAGTGAGATCTTTTCCCAGTAAAAGTAAATGACACTTAAAGTGGCATTTTACCCCCAAATATATATTGCGTCATTATTTATTCACCCTCATGTTGTTCAAAACCTGTATGACTTGCTTATTGTAGTTTGTTTGTCAGAGAAAGTTATCAGATCTCTTCAGAAGACTTGGATCATCTCCATGTATATCATCTCTGTGTAGAACAAACAGCTGAGAATCCAAAAAACAAGGAACTGGTCGTGTTTCTCCTGTCTTGTCACCCAACAAAGTTGGGAAATGTAATGCACTACATGAGAAATAATCACGATGGATTGAGCTTGTGCCAGAAAAATCACAACTTCCTTTCAGAGATGCTGGGGCAAAGGGGGAAATCAGAAAGAATAGAGCATGTGATGGGAACATTTTGTCAGTCAATAATGAACGAGACTATATGTCCTCCCTCAGACCATTACACAAACCAGGCAATGTTATAAAAACAAAACTCTTCTCACTTTGCTCTTAGTGAACTGTGAGAAAGGGAAATGAGAGAAAAGGGGAAAAAACAGTGACGTCAGAGCAATAAACAATGAGACGTGTGTAATCACAGGACATCTAACGGATATTTTAGTGCATCTGTGTCATCAAAATAAGCATGAGTGATGTTTGAATGCTCAAAACTGCATGTATAATGTCTTTCTGGCTCTCTTAGCCTACATTTACAGGATTTGTGACATATGATGGCAGTTATCTCGGAAAATAATCTCAACCTATCACTCGGTTTTAAAGGCAGAACTTTTCAGAATGTGAAGCATTTACATGAATTCTGTAAAAAATGTTTGATATTTGAGCTGCGAAGTAGTTTAAATTGTCCTTTTGAAATAAAACAACAGTTCTAGGTGAAACTTCTGCTGAAGTGGAGGGTTGGGGTTTGTGCATTGATGAAAAGCAAATAATCAACTATTCCATTGAAATAAACGAGGTGTAAAAGTAATCAAAATAAAACTGAAATAGTGCATTTTTAGGCCATGTCTAAGCTGACATTTAAAGAAAAACACCTTAGATAAGGCATTGACATAGAATAAATGGCAAAACTAACAATTAGCCTATATTTCAAAATTACAGCAAAACATTAAAAGTGTTAAGTGGTGTGGTGGCCTATAATTTCATACATTTTCTGTATAAAGTCATATTTAATCTTTCAAATTATAAAAGAAATGGTAATACGATTAAGTTAGCACACAGTTTGGATGCTTACGAATCTTTACGAAAACTCCAGACAACATGAGTTGTTGAAAGTTATAATAATATAATTACTTTTTTTTTTTACAGCGGATGCCATTGAAAACATGGTAAGTGACCTCTGAATAAGGTCTAAATCTTGTTTGAATTTTTTATGACGTTACATGAGCTGGGGGTCGCACATATATTGTGATACCGGTTTAGATATTCATGACATGAAACATTTTGAAAATGTGACTTTACACAATGTTAGTCACGAGATACGTGAAGGAGGAATACAAAATTTGAGCTCCATGTGTCTGATTTAAATGATTTTACAATAAAAATTTTCTTTAGGGATAAGACACAATTTCCAGGTGTTTTAACTCCTTTATTATTTTCAAGCAAGTGGAGACAGCCAAGTTCCTCACATTTATGAACTTATGCAAGTTTTTTTTTTTTTTGCCCCGAAGCTCTAAAATCCTTCTGGATTACCTAAAAAATTTTGGCCATTATTTTGGTTTTCGAAAGTTACCATGGAAACAGCACCCGATTTAGCAAGGCAACTCAATCTAATGGTTGCATTTTCATGATGATAAACCAGTGAAGCTAATGCAACCGCTAGACTAGAACTAATCAAATCATGATCTCTGACAATGTTTTATAGAGTTGCCATAATTTTTTTTATTTTAGATCCACCTTCTCACCCTCACTCCATTGTGCTCTGTTTACCGGCACCACTAAAAGTATCTTTCCCATAGACATAATAATTATGCATTAGAGTGCATGTTCGCACATGGTCCTGGAAATAAATCATTCAAAGCCGAAATTGGAAACAGGGAGATCATGTCACACATGAGAGACACAAAAGTCTCTCACAGGCACAAAGAATGGCCTATATCTAAATTCAATGCAAGCACACTTATATTAAGACTATAAAACAGGCCTTTCTTTACCCACAATACACATGGTACTGAACACACTCAAAACGAGTGTATAAAGACATTAAACCATTGTTTTGATTAAGCCATCCGTGCAACTCTTCACCTGTCTTTATTTAAAGACTGGCAAATCTGTTAGTCAGTAACTAAAAACACTTAAACGGCCTCTAAGCCACACGGCAATAAAGCTCCGGTCGCTAGGAAACCACAGAATATTCTTAGCACAAAAAAGGGAGTGAGAGGTTGAACGTCCTCAGCGGCGAGGGAGAGAAAATCACATCTTATCTGGTTTAACCAGGCACCCTATCCAACGGCCATCGCTGTTCTTTGTTCCCCAACCTGGAGTCGCGCCAGCCGTTGATAAGACAAAGGCGACCTCCGGACCTCTTAACTCCTGAGCTCTTCATTAGTGTGTCAGTTGACCATATAAACACTCTCGATTGTTTGTGTTCGGCTGTTAACCGAACCGTTTTCCACAGCCGAACAAAGTAGATGGAATCAGTCACATGACGACGTAACAGATCCATTGTCAAATGATTGAACTTGTGCCATATTTTATCTCGACATACAAGTTGGTAGACATGAACACTATTGTGTTAAACATTAAAATCTGATGTTCAGCCGCCCTCCAACTTTCAGAGCAGATGTTTCTTGAAGATAAAACAGTAAGAGAGAAGTTGTTTTCATAGTGATATTTGCCGTGTATTAAAAACACACTGGCTTTTAAATGTTGTTAGTACTGATACACTCAAAATGTACTTGGGTGGGTTTGCGTTATTTGCACTGGCCTGTTTCAATTTTCCATTGTGAATGCACTTCAGAGGTGATCTGTCGATTTTTTTTCTTTTTTTGTTGCAAAAGAACAAAAATTGCTTCAGCAAGTAGATGCAAAGACATAGACCCTCAAGGACCTAAAGTTTGCATATAAGAGTTTCGGTTTGACATTAGTGGTGGAGGATTCTCGATTACAGGATAATCACTTCAGTGGTTGTACATTTCAAGCTTAATCATTGCACACATGCTTATTGTATTAGCCTGCAGGTCGAAACAGGTCTAGTGTGAATACAGACGCAGATGCTTTGACTTCAAAGGAATATTAGAGGTTCAACATACTATGGACTTTTATTATAACTATTGAAAATTTATACAAAAAGAAAAGATTTTAAAGAAAATACACATTGCTATTGGTCAATCACAATGAATGTTTAAAAAATGAAAATTTCACACTGTATAACCAAGAAATGGTTCCCAACAGAACCTTAAAGGATTAGTTCACTTCTGAATGAAAATTTCCTGATAATTTACTCACCTCCATGTCATCCATGATGTTCATGTCTTTCTTTTTTCAGTCTAAAAGAATTGAGGTTTTTGAGGAAAACATTCCAGGATTTTTGTTCATATAGTGGACTTCAATGGGGTTCAACGGGTTGAAGGTCCAAATTGCAGCTTCAGAGCGCTCTACACGATCCCTGATGACAAATAATGGTCTAATCTAGCAAAACGATTGGTCATTTTCTAAAACAAAAAAAAAAAAAACATAAAACGTATACTTCTTTTTAACCACAAATGCTCTTCTTGCACTGCTCTGCGATCCGCCATGCATGACGTAATCATGTTACAAAGGTCATGGGCGATGTAGGCAGAAGTACCGATCCAGTGTCTACATGCGAATGTGCAAAGATTGAGCCAAACGCCCTTTACCAAAAAAAAAGTAAAACAACGATATTGAACGATTTTGAAATTTGAGGAGAAAATTAGATAGTTTTTCGCCCAACTGTGGTACCTCCGTCTACGTCAGAGCTACTGCAAGACGAGAATTTATGGTAAAAAAAATGTTTTTTTTGAGATCCTGAAACTAAAATGACCAACCGTTTCCTCGTCTGGGATCGTGTACAATGCTTTGAAGCTGCACTGAAACTGCAATTTGGACCTTCAACCCATTGAAGTCTACTATATGGACAAATATACTGGAATGTTTTCCTTAATTTCTGTTCGGCAGCAGAAAGAAAGATATGAACATCTTGGATGACATGCGGTCGAGTAAATTATCAGGAAATTTTAATCCTGAATTGAACTATTCCTTTAAAGGGTTAGTTCACCCAAAAGTGAAATTTCTGTCATTTATCACTCACCCTTGTGTTGTTCCAAACCCGTAAGACCTTCCTTCATCTTTGGAACGCAAATGAAGATATTTTTGATGAAATCCAAGATGTTTTTTATCCCCACAGAAAGAATACCACATTACCACATTCAAGGTCCATAAAGGTATTAAAGACCTTGTTAAAACAGGTGACGTGACTGCAGTGGTTGAAGCGACGAGAATACTTTTTGTGCGCAAAAACAAAACAAAAATGACTTTATTCATCAATATCTTCTCATGTGTCTTTCTGCTACGCTGTTTACGTTCAGCGCTTCCAGGTTCTGCGTCAGAATGCCGACTCCCTATTGGCCGGCTCTTGCGTCTCCATCTCACTCCAGATCTCCATCTGAATGTTGTAATAAGTTGCTTTCTATGGGGGATAAAAAACCTTTTGGATTTCATCAAAAATATCTTAATCTGTTCCGGAGATGAACGAAGGTCTTACAGGTTTGGAACGACATGAGGATGAGTAATTAATGACAGAAATTTAATTTTTGGGTGAACTAACGCTTTGAGGGGTTCTGTCAGGGGCCACTTCATATAACCTTTTGGAGTTTTAATTCATTTTTAATTTTGATTTAAGCTCTTAAACATAGTTTATCACTAGAAAAATATTAACCTGTAGACATTTCTCATATATAGAACCTTTTTAGAATAAAGAGTCAAGAACCCTAGGGTTCTATATAGAAATGTTTTCTAGCACTAAAGCATTTGTTACTATGAGAACTGATGAGAATCATTTTCATTGCATGCCATTACACACACACACACACACACACACACACACACAAACTATTAAACATGGAAACTTTCACTTCAAATGTGCAAGTATTACAATAAGTGATATAACTATACATACGGAACTAAATTACTTAAAACCTTTTTTTATTTTTAAAATAATACAAAAAAAAGAAATCATTCAATCATCCACCATAGGGCCAAGGCTACAATCACCCATAGACCTTGTAAATGCATAATTTATGCTATTGATGAAATATTCAAAGTTAAATTAAACTTAAGATCTATTATTTAATAGCCTGCAAGATAAATTATTATATAAATCTAGACCTTTATATCAGATTACAGAAAATATGTCAGCAATAGTCAAATGCCAATGGGCAACAAGATTCAGAAATAATAAAAGCATTTGCTAACATTTCTGACAATGACGGCTTCTGACTTTTGAATTTTAAGCCAACATGCACAGTGAGTGTCAAAAGACCAAAAACAGTCAAGTAAAGAAGTTTGATCAACAGGAGAATAATAGTAAAAGACTAGAAAATGAAGGATTTTTAAAAAAAAAAGATTTAAAAAATAAAATCCAACAAAGCCACAATACCATTTAAGCTTTATTGTGATATCTGATAGTTTACAATACAGTGAAAACAGACAAATGTGACTTTTCTTTACTAGGACAGAATGCAAAGCAATGTAATCAAGTAAAAAGAAGAAAAGCTTTTTTTTTTGCATTGAAGAAAAAAAAAAGAAAAGAAAGAAAACCAGGCACGACTTAATATAGCCATTATAAACACAACATGCTTTAGACCTTATTTTTAACAGTCCTAAGAAAAGAACTCTGCAAACTTATACAATCGTTTCCTTTGCATACCACTGTTGCCTAATCTAGATGTCGTTTGAATGACAAATCTCAGATTAACATCTCTAGGAACCAGTGTCACCAAAATAAACAGAAAAAAGGGAAGTAAACAGTCTTTTCTACCGCCAATAATCAATATGTTGCTGTAAAAGACAAAAACCCCTAAAAAAAAAAAATAATTTCCCACTTGGTATTCAGAGAGGCCACAAACTCATTTTTTTGGTTTGACCAAGTGATTCAGACTTCCAGATTGGTGCTATATGTTAAAAGCAACGCTCTCGGCTGAAAGGGTTCGGTTGAGCGATGCCATATTTTTTGGTGCGCACTGACAGTGACACTGGCTTTGATCTAGTTCTGCTTCTGAAAGTCTTAGGGAAAGCTGTTTTTTTGTAAAACGGTCTGTTTCTATCGTGAAATTTCGGCAGGTGAATCCAGCTCACCGCTGACCATGATCCTAAAACACGACCAGCAGACATTCTGCTATTAGGCTCCCGACAGGAAACTATCGAAGGATGAAAATCAACTTTAATATCAAAGAAAAAAAAAAAATACAAAGCTCATTATCATCAAGCTAAGAAAGCACACATCAAAACACGCTGTGAGACAGCAAAAGAAGTGTAGTAAAGGAAACGGCACAGTAGAACTAGTGAACGACAGCAAAAACGGCTACAAATAAAGTGAGGGAAGTAAGGGAACACGCATACATGCATCCACACGCGCTCACTGACTCTCTCTGTCGTCATTCACACACAAATATAAAGCCAGAGGTACAGTGAACAAAAGTGCTTCAAGTCGGGGAAGTAGAGAAACTAACCCAGTAGAAATATGTATAAAACCTTAAATATGTTACTTTATGTACAAAACTGTGTGAGAGGGACAATGTATTGTCTGTAACTCTGTATCATCTTTCAAGTAAGATATTTCTACATTTTGTTTGCATTGTCTTTGACTGATTCGAAGGTCACGTGACCTGACTGACCTTATCGGTGACGAAGGGTTCGCCACTCGTTCTACTATTGCCCGCTGTCCCACCCGCCCTTAAGCATGACAAAACCTCGATATTTATTCATATCATTCATTATATATATATATATTTATACTTGATAAAAATCTACATTAAATGCCCCTCTTTACCTCTACAGGAAGCAAGCTCCGCCCCCTCCCGCTCAAACCACCCCGCCCCCTTTTATATACTTTGCAGAATACAACCACTGTTTCATAACATCTCTAGCTTTGACATAGAACTATGAAAAAATACTGGATTATATTACGCTTCGGTATAGACTTTCGACTGGATAGAGGTTCTGTGAGGTTTGTTTCCAAGTTCGTGTCGTTTTCGAGCTCCCGCGGAGCTTCTAGTAGATGTGCTGGGTTCTCGAAGTCATGCGCCGCACAACACAGGAGAGGGAGATTTTTAATCGTTTGAAGAGGCACAAGATTCATGCTGCTTAGAGGCAAAGATGTGGAGAAAAGCTACAAAAGGAACGCGTCGGCTCGCATGCTCTCAGACAGTCCGGGTAAAGTGCAGAAGGTTCAAAAGTGAAAGCTCTGGATTGCATTTTTCTCTATTAGCAGCAAAAGAATCACGTAACGCCACTTTGAATGGTGCGATTGTAAAATTTGAGACCTGTTTCTGATGCGCGCATCCAATCGGACGAATTACGAGCGTGGCGAACAGGTCTGCCAGCCTGCGGAAGGAAGCGAAAGCAGCAGATTTTGTGTGTTTGAAACTGGAGGGAGATGATCAAGCCAGCAACCACCCAACCCCGCAAACCATTCAAAGCATCTAATACAATCATTCGATTATTATCAATGAAAAAAGGCCATACAATGGACAGACTTTTGCCTCTAAACCCATGAACAAGGCCTCTGCAAAGTGCAAACAAAGTAACTGCATTCAAGTATGCCATAAACATAATGCGTAAAACACACAGAGCTAACATGCACACGTGTGCATGTCCTAACATGTGGTTTAACACATAAATTACACATAACAATGAACATACACATGATTGTAATATCAACAACAACAGTTTTGTAAAATCATTTGGCGTGAAGGGGGATGAAAACGTAATGCAAACATTGTTCCGAGGAGGACACTAGTTTCAGTTTTCCCCTAATGTCCAGTGCATCCAACCGGCTGTCGCTTGTCTCGCGTTTTTCTCTCGCCTATAGTACGGTTGCAAAAATGGAACCTGCCACAAATGCCAACTCAAAGACGGGTGTTTGTGTAATCTCACCAAAAGCACCAGAGGCAACTAAAGCTCCTGCAGGGGTCAGACGCTACTGCTGTACCAGAGTGTCCCACGAATTGCACAGTGAAGTCATCCGAGGAAGAAAAACATTTCGATTCGGAAATAAAACGGTTAAAACGCGAGGGAGATCATAAATACAAAAATGCTATGCCACTGCAATGCCGAACGCCCACCCCATTCAAAATATACTGCTACATAGCCTAACCCCGTAACCACCCCCATCTCTTATAACGTATGTCAATCGTGTCGGTCGCTACCCCGACGTGAACGGAAAGACAATCGGAATGGGCCGGACTCAGAGAAGGAGAAAAATGCTAACCAGTAACATCAGTCCAACCAGGTGAGGACTCGAGATTCCCGTCGAAAAGAAAGTACACACACTAAAACGCACGCCTCCCGCTCGTTCACAAAAAGAGCGGAGGATGTTAAACGAAAAAAGTCTTTCTGGATACTGCTTACGAGGAGCGGTTACACATGAGGAGGGCCGAGCACACCGAAACCAGTTAATGGGGCGGAAACTGAGTCGAACAGGAAGGGAGAAGGTTCGGATCCCAAAGTGTTGACATCTCTGAAAAGGTCCTAGAGAGTCTTTCAGTGACCGTAGATGTCTTTGATACGCTTTCCGTCGTCACTCTGCCTTTGAGTTTTGTGATGACCCAGTAGAGATGTCTGGATGTGTCATGGTTGACGTTGGCGTGTGTGTGCGCGCGTGTCTGTGCGTTTTATTTTTGTTTGTGTACGTGTGCGTGTGGTGGTGTCACTCGGCAAAGTCCACAACAGAGCAGCCCAAAGGTCACTGAGCAGAGATCAAGTAGGCGAAGGTCACTCCCAGCCATTATCTTTGATCATATGAGCCAGCTCGATGATGAACTTGCCTTCTTTGTATTTCTGACTGCTCTCGAATGCATGCTCCTGTAACAGAGACAAAAACAGACGAAATGTTACAACCGAAAAAAAACAAAACACAAAGCAGTTTTGACTACTGAAATCAGAAAATATTTTTGTCTACTTAGAAATGTCATGAAAAAACAGGATTTTTCATGCTCTTAACTCTTTCCCCACCATTGACGGAATTTTCAGGCAATCCATGTTTTCACTGTTATACGGTAGGGGGCGCTATTACACATCTTCTGAAAGAGTAAAGAATCTCCGGATCCAAAAACAAGCAAAGAAGCAGCAGAAACAAGCGATAGAAGCGTTGCTTACGCATATGTAAGCTAACGCGATCATCAGACATTAAACAGCATATATATCCAAACTGCCAAGCGTTACTGAATAAAATGTTCAACTCATGAACAGGAATATGTGCAAGCTTTGGTGGTGTTGATGGAAGTGATCTACTCAGTCTATGTTTTGGTTATCGCTCTGAATCCAGTCAGGTGGTAGTTTCTGAAAAACTGATTTTTCTCAGATTTTTGATCAAAATGTTACTTTTTTATGAATTTTTTTTTGATAAGTTGTATGTTCAGATATTCATACAACAAAATATTCTGGGGGCCTTGAAAGTTCCGTGAAAAATATCAAAAATGCTGGCGCTGGCTGACAACTTTTGTAAAAAAACAAACAAACAAAAAAAACTCTGGCAGGGAAAGAGTTAAAAGCTTACAATCTTCTATGCAAGCATATACTTGTATTGACAAGACAACAGGCTCCTTAACTAATCCACCATTTACTTAAATTAAGCTACAAAAACAGATCATTTAGAACCCGCCCACAGTGGGGCTAATCGAATTGCGATGTTTCTGATAAAAATTGTGATTTAAAATGCTAAAGTTTTTTAAACAAACAAAAATAAGCTCCGGGTTTACTGCGCTTGTTTGTAGGGCTACACAATTTGGCCTTATATGTTATATAATATGAGCCTTTTAATACTTTTTGTACTCCCCTATTAAAAAAAACAGTATTCTAAAATTGTATAAAAATGCTCTGCTTAACTAAAGCCTTTTTAACCCCTTAAGGCTATCTGAACCTCCGCTCACACACGTCCATTACTCATCTGAACTAAAATCGGCCCACTAGAGCAGTGGTGTGTCATCATGTCTCTGGATGTTAACGCTACACTTCCAGCTTCAACTCAGTCAGCCTGAAATAGGAGCTGTTCCAGAGAGTTTCTCATCAGATGATGATGAAAAGAGCTCTGAAAAACTGCTCTGTGATCAGTGTTCCAGACTGACTTCAATCTCTGTAATCAAACATATGCAGACCTGAAGACTAACAAGATTGAGTCATGATGTAAAATCCCTCTTAACCAATCCTGAGACACGATTAGAGCTCCTGTTAAATCAGGAAGAGAAACAACTAGGTAAGACCTCAATACCCGTCATCTACAGAACCTGAGCTTTCGTTTTATCATTAGTTTTAGATTAAATGATTAACCTAAATTATTCACTCACCATCATGTTGTTCCAAAACTGTATGAGTTTCTTTCTTCTGTTGAACACAAAAGAAGATACTTCGAAAAATGTTGGTCACCAGACACAAAAGAAGATATTTTGATAACCAGACAGCACCCATTGAATTCCATGTATTTTTTCCATAATATTTTAATGGAAGTCAATGGGTGTCACCAACTGTCTGGTTACCAAAATTCTTTAAAATATCTTCTTTTGTGTTCAACAGAAGAAAGAAACTCATACAGGTTTAAAACCACTTGAGGGTGAGTAAATGATGACAAGATTTTCATTTTTTGCTGAACTATCCCTTTAAGTATCTCATTACTGATCCATATGTACATTAATCAATAATAAACCATATTTCATATTTATTACAAAAGTTCGAGGTTGGTATGATTTTTAAGTGCACCAAGGGTGCATTTATTTGATGAGAAGTACAGTAAAAACACTAATATTGTGAAATATTATTACTTCATATTACTCATTTAAAATAGCCGCTTTCCATTTTTAAATACATATTTTAAAATTTAATTATATAAGTGTCTTTACGGTTTGTTTAATGCAATGCGTCCTTGCTGAATAAAAGTATTATTTTCATGCTATTTCAAACTAATGCGTATTACATATTTGTTCAGCATTATATTATGACTTTGTGTTTGTTTTAAGGACGTATTAATAAACGTTATCATGAAGTGTTATTGATACTGATCTGTTACGTGTCTGCTATTAGGACTGCATATGAAAACACAACATCATGAACATTTATAGCATCAAAGTGGGCCATAATTGAGCTGTGAATAAAGACATATATAGAGCTAAATGTGTGCTGGACTGAAGCGAGAAGCCAATGCAAGGGGATGTTAATTCTGGTCACTGGAGTCCAGATAAGTAACAGGATATCAGAAGACAAAAATAAAGAAACCCACACAGCTCAGATTATCCAACTGCTGTCACTGCAACTGCAGAACATGCACTCTGACAAGCACATATCAGCAAAGTGCAACACCTCGGAAAACAAAAAGCAGCTTGTATTGTGATGCAAGAGTTTAAAATAATAGTCTATAATTTGTGTGCAATGGAAGGAGAGTTAACTTACGTATTTCCAGCCCAGAGTGGTTTTACAGTTTTCACAGTAGATGTCTGCCACAGCATGTAAACCTGTTAGGAGAACCCTCTCCTCTGCTGGACCACAACCGACATTCACACTGAGGGAAAAGAGGTTAATCAGTGGTCAAAATTATGATTCATGTGACTGACCCGTTTTCTGAAAGTCATTGTGGGTAACCTTTACTGGATGACCACAAAGTAGGTCAGAAACAGTACTACAGTAGATTGCTAACGCTGCAAACGCGGTCTACGCTGAAAGTGAGAGAAATAAATCTAGGATACAGCTAGGGTAACTGTCGTCACATGTTATTTTAATATAAATCCACCGGCATAAAAATAGACTATGCATGGGCTATTTTAGAACAAATACTATCATCGCAAAACTATATATGCACAAACTGTAGCATTCAATTCAATGCAGTTTATTTAAGAATGGTTTAACAGATGATTTACACAGAAATTTGTTCTGCTTGTCTTTAGTGGGGCTCAATGTTAGTAATGCTGAGAGTGTATATATATATATATATATATATATATATATATATATTACACACACATATTATATATATATATATATATATATATATATATATATATATATAACTAATGTTTAACTATTTATTGTACCTTATTGTAAAGTGATTGACATTTGATCAAAATTACAACAGTAATAATACAAAATATTTTTACGGTTTAAAATAACTTTTATATTTTAATATATTTCATTCATGTCATTTATTCATGTGATGCTGATTTGATGCTCAATATACATTTCTTATTATTATCATCATCAATTTTGAAAAAAATTTTATACATTTTTTCTGGAAAAAAGTCTTCATTGGTTAATAGAAAGTTCAAAAGAACCGCATTTATTTGAAATAGAAATCTTTAGTCACATTATACATTTCTTAACTGTCACTTTTGATCAATTTAATCCATGCTTACTGAATAAAAGTACTGATTTCTTGACTCAAACTTTGAGCAGTAGTGTATGATATCTGTAAATAATGTGACGTGCATAAACAGGTTTTTCCAGTGCTGATCATTTATACACAAGTGATCGAATTTTGTTGCAATGCCATTCTCACATACACTTTCATAAAGTTTATATAGGCATACATTGAATTATTCAGCTCATTTGAGTATCCAGAATATTTCGAGGGACACCAAGTCTCTTTTCTTTCTTGTGTTTTCATTTGAAGCCGAAACTTCTACATGTGATGACAGCCGTCTCTTTATTTTTGCAATGGCAGTGCTTAACATTGGTGCAGTCTGTGCATTGCCTGAGGAATGTCACAGTTCACTAACACAAACAGTCAACCTCGACTTTATCATGGTAATATCTCACACACACCAGAGCGCTAGCTTAAACACACTGGTAGCACAATGCTTAAATATGATGAATCATCAACTCGCATCATTAGATAGCAGTGCTATGTTTAGGCCTACAGCTCTTGTAATATGCAAAACAGCTATAGCCATTCCTCCATGAGTCTCAGACAGAGATATAAGGGATAATGTGCAGTCACCCGGTCATTAATGCAAAATAAACCCCTTCAGGGTGATTTAAAACCCTTCTGCTTTGCACTCTGTCTGGGTTTATTTTGCAATAACATCCAGATACATTATCTCTTATATACACTTCCGTTCAAGAGTGTGGGATCAGTATGATTTTTTTAATGTTTTTGAAAATCTCTTATGCTCACCAAGGCTGCATCGATTTAATGAAAAATATAGTAAAATCGGAAATATTTTGTAATATTATTACGATTTAAAATAACTGTTTTCTACTTTAATATATTTTAAAATTTAATTTAATCTTGTGATGACAAAGCTGAATTTTCAGCATCATTACTCCGGTCTTCAGTCACATGATTTTCCTTCAGAAATCATTCTAATATACTGATTTACTGCTCAAAAAACATTTTCTATTATCAATGTTTAAAACAGTTGTGCTACTTAATATTTTAGTGGACTTTTTTTTTTTTTTTTAGGATTTATCATTTTTTGT
Organism: Zacco platypus; assembly: GCA_038088235.1. Classification (NCBI taxonomy): domain Eukaryota; kingdom Metazoa; phylum Chordata; class Actinopteri; order Cypriniformes; family Xenocyprididae; genus Zacco; species Zacco platypus. The sequence continues at coordinate 35,272,232 of CM076082.1, read as the reverse complement.
AAAATTGTAAATGTCTTTACTGTCACTTTTGATAATTTTGATGCATCCTTGTTGAATAAAAGTAATTAAAAAAAAAAAAAAAAAATCACTGACCCCAAACTTTTAAGCAATAGTGTATCGTCTTAATTCACAACAAGAAAAATGGTATAAATTGTTGATGTGAATGAGATAATTACTTACACTGAATTAAAGAGGTAGGCTCGTCCCTGGCTGCCTTGGAATGACTAGAGAGACAAAAAGAGAAATATAATGTTATATATGAATGATAATGTTAAGATCAGACTTCTTCCACACTCACAGATGCATCTGACTTGCACATGGTTTTCCATGAAAGAGGCATTAAAAGAGCGCATGTGGGGGTTATGGTGCTCTCTCTATGTTGGTTTATGTGTGTGCGTGTGTGTAGACGTTCATGGAAAGTCTGCCTGAAACACACTGTGCTCTGACAGCCAAGCTCTGGTCACAGGCCAACATGTGTATTTCATAAATGGTTCTTAGCATATGTGTGTGCAAGTACGAAACAGTGTTTCTCTTTAGAAAATGTGTGCTTATGAGGGTTTGAGAGACTCTACGTAATAAGCTCCACACACTGAGCTGACTAGCAGAGAGTGAAGGAACAGAGGTGCTTTTATTCCTCACCATAAAAACGGAGATAAAGCTGAACACTGAATGGAGTCGCTTCTGTTGGGTTTCCATTCAGTGTTTAACGAGATAGTTCACCCAATAATGAAAAGTCTGTCATCATTTACTCAAGTTGGTCCAAACTTGTACGGCTTGCTTTCTTCTGCGGAACACAAAAGGTGAATTTTTGCAGGATGTCCTGCCCACTCTTTTCAGTATAATCAAATCTGCCCAAAATGACTAAATTAATAAATAAAGAAAATAAAATAAGTCGATTAATAATACAAATAAATGAATTAAAAACATCATAAAAGTACCATAAAAGTGATCCATAAGACACAAATTCCTACATTTCAGAACAATTTTCAATAAATCGGTTCATCTAGATTATAAAATGATTTGTTCTTAAATTGTAATGATTTCATTTTATTAATTAGTTTAACTCTAAAAGCTTTCTAGAGAGGATGTTTCATTTTGGTTTGTTCCTCACATAAAAAATTGAAATAGTGCACAAGTCATATGGATTACTTTATGACTTGAAGCTTGATATCTCCATTACCCATTCAGTGTAACTGCTTGGCATGACTAGCATACCATTTGGTGTTCCACAGTAATTATTGTGAGTAAATGATGACAAGTTTCATTTTTGGTTGCACTAATCACATAAGTGTCTTTCTAATCATAAGTGTCAAGTGTTTTTTAAGCTGTCTGGGTCCCTCCTTCTTCTCAGTCAGTTTCTCTGGCTCCTTAATCTCTTCTCTGACCACTTTCTTCCCTCTACTACATCTCTCTGCTGATGGTTTTAAAAGCATTAACCTGTTTAGCCTCTACCACACCCTATTAACATAGATAATAGAGTTTAGTCCAAATAACCTGGACTAGCAAGTGTTACAAGGTCAGCCACGTACTCAAACAATCAATGAACAGTATATAAAAAAAGTTTGGAACAACAAATTTCTTTAAATATTATTTGGTGTATTATTATTAGCTGTCGATTATAGATTTTTTGATGGCTGATATATAGTGATTATCACACTATTTGAAAATGCTAAGTGAAATGAATCGATATATATGTCGTCAGAAGTACTGACAGTCCGAAATTTGAAAAATGTGACGATACCGGCATTTCTCCCAAGCATTTATGATCCGCTGATAGACGCCTGCTTTCAAACGCTCCCGTGTGCATTTGTGTAAGTGCTCGGAAGAGCATCATTAATGTCTATTTACAACATGTTTTGGAAGCATTGATCATTGTAGCCGATCATAGACATACATGTTCAATGGCCAATCAGAGGTGTTTAAGAATCCTTTCAACGGCACTCAAAATGCTAAGGGGAAATGCTGGTATGGTCAAAATTTCATACATATACATACATTATATATATATATACACACACACACTTCTTTTACGCAAGTTCACATTGAGGATGAGCAGTAGTTAAAGTGACGCTTGCCTTACCAAACACTATTAATAATGACACTCAGTGATGGTGAGAATAAACTGAGAAGACTGTGAAAAAAATACACAAGAGAAAAGTCCGTCTGGATGTTATAGAATTAAGTTGTGGGCAAACGTTTCACAGACATATTCATGGATGGAGCACTGAGTGCTCTGACACACCAGCTAAAAATATGGATTACCAAGAACATGGTGCTTTTCAGATTAGGAAAGCTTTCTGGGCAAACTTAAAACGGTTAAAATAATGCATCACTAATGCACTTAGCCAAAAAAACAATATGTCCATGAAGTTTCAACTATACACATTTGCATGAGCATCCATGAGTTTTCTACAAATGCAGTGCATGCTTGTTGTTGGTGTAGGTGGTTGGATTTAGGCCAGTCCTGGAAACCAGCTGTCATCCTCGGTCGCAGGAGCTGGGGCATGGGCGAATCGGCTTTACTTTTCCATTGCCGGTGACCCGAGTATAGCTACAAGCCTAATAAAGACTGTTAAAGCCCACAGCGGCTGTCTGTGCTCTTCTAAGAGGAGTGTCTAACCAGCTCGAGCTGAAGGCAAACGGGTAATTTTATAGGCACATTGACACAATGAAAGGCCCCCAACTGTGTCGTTTAACACTGGGGAACAAGTAAATCTGGCTGTGGTTACAATGGCGGTATGTGCATAATGCACACGAGAATGAGAGGAGGGGTAAAAGCTGTGCATTTAGGAGGAAGATAATGCATTCAAGCCAGATCAATGAGATTTAATTACATATCTGCCTCCATTATTATGTCATCATTACAAAAGCCGCACGCAACAGTCCTGGGAAACATTCAGCGTAAATATGCAAAGAGAAACATTAGCCACTGTTAAAAGCGTTTTAAACAAGCTTCCGATTTAGAGTTTCTCTTTATTTTCTCATTTATTACAGTCACTTTTTTGCAGCAGAAATGCCCTTCCCAGTGTTTCAAGTGACTCGTTTCTTTAAGGTTTGTGACATGCCTTGAGGATATCTTGGTAAGTGTTGCTTGGTTTTCAACTACTGTAACCATAACAGCAGGCCACACAGAAGGGATCCCTGGGATTCGACAACTCGCTCATATTTGCCGGTGGTAAATTAATGAACACTTTAATGTTTTTCCCCCTTGACAAGGGCCAAAGCTATTTAGGTTAACCTTCAGATGCAATGAAGGACCGTGGGACCTAATGCATAAAAGCTGCATTGAAAAAAGGGAGTTTGGAGTTAACACAATTTCCTTCATCAGGATTTACAAAAAAAAAAAAAAAAACAGAAATGGCAATTCAAAACTTTCAAAGCTATGCACTTATTTTAGTGACTCCAATGAGCAAACTGCACAAAAATGATTAAAGAATTAACTTTAGCCAAATTCAACAGTCATAATTTGAAGCAACTGTTTATTTTTCAAAAATCTTTGGCATAATTGACTGTCAGATGTCAAACTGTGATTGCCTTTGGGCTAAGTAGTTTACATTTACATTTAATAACTAGTAGCAACATTGACAATTTATATCAATTTAAAACAATCTAGCCAATTAGCTATATTAAGACATCAAATGATAAAAGCTGTGTGAATACAGAGAGGGGACAATCCATAAAACATACACTACCATTCGAACATTTGTTTCTGACAAGAATTTTATTTCCTTATGCAAAGACGCATTAAATTGATCAAAGGTGACAATAAAGAATGTTAGTAGGGATGCACGATATATCGGCCACAATATCGGTATCGGCCAATACCCGTTCATTTTTAATGTTACCATTTTCAGCCCAATAAGAAAATTTGGCCGATATAATAAAGCCGATATATAATGGATTATTTCCTTCAGCTGAGACACTTCAGATGCACACTGTCTGTCGTTATGGTTTTGAATTGCTTGAAATATAATTGAAATTACTTCAAAAAGGAAAATACAGTTAAGTGCATCATCTACAGCTCAAGTCTGTCATATAGGCTCTATAAAATTATAATCAGAATATTATAATTGTGTGCTTGGGACATGGGTTTTAATGATGAGCATTTGAATTTAAGTTTATCGGCCAATATATCGGTTATCGGCTTTCAAAAATAAGTTAGCGGTATCGGCCAAAATTTTCATATCGGTGCATCCCTAAATGTTACAAAAGATTTTTTTCTATTTCAAATAAATGTTGTCAACATTGATAATAATAAGAAATATTTCTTAAACACCAAATCAGTTTAATAGAATGATTTCTGAAGGATCATGTGACACTGAAGACTGGAGTTATGATGCTGAAAATACAGCTTTGCATCACAGGAATAAATTACATTTTAAAATATCTTCAAATAGAAAACAGTTATTTTAAACTGTAATAATACTTCACAATATTACTGCTTTTATCCCATTTTTTATTCAAATGAGTGCAGCCTTGGTGAGCATAAGAAATAAAAAATCTTACTGAGAGCAAATTTTTTAATGGTAGGTATGTAAATGAAAAAAAAAAGGACATGCATTGCAGATAAAGCCATTTGTGCATACTTAAATTAGTCTATGTACTTCAGTTTGCACTAAAAGTACACACAATAATAAGCACCATAAATGTTTTCTTCAACACACAATGGATATTTGGAGCATGTGCCATTATATTATCACTTCAATTCAAATACCAATCAGTAGATTTATGGCATCAATTCATTGACTCACGCTCGCATCATAAACTTTGACCAGTATCGTCCACACAGTCAGGATATTTAACACAACCGTTGAACGAAGAACAGATATCCCTCAGGTCTTTGTGCAAAATGTCTGCAATTCTTCCAACGTAGGCTGATCTTGATTGGGAGGCTAAAACTTTCCACCTGGCTTGAAAACAAAACCACCCATTCTTTCCTGCCTTCATTTATCTATTGGCTAAAGATCTACTCGGTACTGACTGACTGACTTTCCTCCCTCTCGCGCTGGCCTTAAACTCTTCTGCTAACGTAACCCGAGATTACTGTTGTTAAAACAGAACAAGTGGGTCATTTACTGTTCCCATCAAAGGCACCTGGCTCAGAGACAAACTGCAGTCAATGCCGGGTTTGTTCTAATTCTTTTCAATCACTACCTGATTGTGGGAGCAGTTATGAGGCACATCTGATAGTAGGGGTTTGGTAATCCACTTTAAATACAGAGGAGGAGAAATGCAGAGATTTACAGAAAAAGGATCAGAACCTGCAACCCATCAACAAACAGATGCAGATAAAGGCACCTACATGGGCAGCATCCCAACCACTTCAGAAAACTACACAGGCAGCAACTCCACACTTCACACAAAAAGAATTCTGCATGGGAGCTGTATAACATGTCTCTAACCAAACAGCACCCTGATGAACATAAAAACACATAGCACACTAAACAGACCGTTTTAATGAGACAATAAAAATAGTTAATATTTACTTTTCAGTATTAAAAGAAAAATATGTATAATCAACTTTTTCACTACATTTAGGGTTCTGGGTTCCCCAATTTGATTATGATCCCCATTCTGGGATCATAATTTGGCAGTAATGAGATTTGTTCATTTCTACATATCTTTCTACATTGTATAGCTTAATACAAGTGATAGAGCAATGTATTGATCAGGTCAATTAATCTGGGGATTTTTGTCCAGTTTTCGAAAATCGTTCTGCCTGGTGTTACTTACAAAATCGACGAATAGCCATGTCAATATATGGCATACATTTTTTATTTTCAAATATTATTAGAGAATTTTGGGTATACAAATATATAATATAAATATAAATGTGTAAAATAAGTGTAAATAAATTCAGCAGAAATCAGAATTGTGAGAAACTTGCAATGGCGAGTTATAAAATCCAATTCTGAGGAAAAATGATTGACTTTTTTCCTCAGAATTGCAAGTTTATATACTTTATAACTCACAATTCTGACTTTATAACTCACAATTCTGACTTTATATCTGACAATTCTGACTTTATAACTCACAATTCTGACTTTATAACTCACAATTCTGAGAAAAAGAGTCAGAATTGCGAGATAAAAAGTTGCAATTATACTTTTAGTTTTTATTCAGTGACGGAAATATACACACATACACATATGCTTCTATATACGCACATGCTTTGCTGAATCACAGCAGTTTTAAAAATTGGCCAAAAGAAGGCATCTTAGAAGGTAAAATAATTGTGCTGCCAATGCTGAGGCTTTTTTCGGGAAAGTGCCTGTGGTGCATTATAATTCTGCCAACTATGTTTTGGAGCAGAGAGATAAGATGTGCACATCGTCCAAGAACTTCCAAGGACATTTTTTTTTTTGGGAGGCACCCAGTGTAAGGATTTCCCCACTTTCCCCGATTGCTTTAAGTATAAAGATCTAGAGGCAGTGATATACTACCCAATGTCCTGTATGGAGCAGATGGGGTGTCTGTCTGTGAGCCAGAGGGGTGCTTGACGATGACTTACTGCAGCAAAGCCTTAGCTTAGCCTCTCCACAATACTGTCCGCATTCCGTCAGTGATGTTTGATGCTGATCCAATAGTTCAGCATGCAAGTCCTGCTTTTTGTTGGCTAGCACCATGCCTGCTAATCCTTTCTAATGTTGATCCAGTTCTTGGCAGGTTTGTGATAGCATAACGCAAGATATCGTTATACCTCACCTCTTATGAAAGAATGCATTAGTAGGACGATATGCATCCTTTCAACGGGGGATTCACCACAATTAATATATCAAGAATGACTGCATTATATGAAAGATAACAACATGAAGAATGAGAAAGATATCTGACATGGACATGGTGGCCATGCGGGAAGAATGAAAGTATGTCATAAACAAATTGACCTGCTTTAACAGTTAAAACAAAAAAGCCACAACCATTTTCCACTTTCAAGCCTTAACAAAGGCCTCCATTCTGAAATAAAGTGGGTCATCTTTAACAAAGTCATGTTTATGGCACAATCTAAATGTCAGGATATGTAAGGAACATCTGTTGAGCTTTTCATTGTGTAATGTCTATTCTTGCCCTTAAAATCTCCTCTTAGATAACAGCGCAGAAACAATGTACCCTCCATAATATACGACCTGCCATCGAGCAGCTCCATTTGTTAATGAAATGAAGATGCGTGCCACGAAAAGATCCCTTAGGCTTGCAGTAGCTACAGGAGAAAGGTGCTAGACCCAGACCATCACCCTCACCGAAATGACATAATCAGCTTAGAGCTAATTCTTGGCGCTGAGGAGATGAGATGGAGAAAGGAAGTTGCAGCCGAATCCAGGGCAGTCCTATAGCAAAACCTCTTTTCACCCGGAGTGCCACACCTCCCCAGAGCATGTGGTTGTTTTCAAGTGCTATAACAGCATTAATGCTTTTATTTGAACACACAAACACTCTGTGTGTGTTGGCTGAAGGAAAAGAGACTTTCTGAAAGATTCTGGAGGATGAACGCACTGGAGCTTGAGCTGAAGTCGATTCAAATAAATTCTGTTTTGCCTACTGTAAAATTATATTCTTTGTCCTGAAGTTTTTCCCTGGTCTACCTTCATGTCCAAAAAAGACTGGCATGGGCGCATACACTCAGTCAATTAATCTGCGTGTAAAGAAGGCATGATATAACTGCTTATTTATCTTATTTTAGATTCTGTGTGTATTTATATACAGATTGCAATGCATCACCATTAAGTATCATCAGGCCATAACTTGGTGGTAATAGTATTCATATATTTCTAAAGTACATTTTAGATATATGGAATGTATTACTTACTATCTCAAAAGACTGAAGTACGAACTTTGCTCTCGCGATCAGCTCGTGAACCGGTGTCTGCCGTGTCTCAGAACGATTCAGTTAACAGTGAATGCAGTGAACTCCATCTCTACATCTGAGTTTACCATGCATTCGGTAACGTAGTTACGCATTATTTTCACATTTGCATAATATTCAACATTTTTGTGGGCGGATCATTACAGCATTGCACTAGATTTGTAATGAGACACGTTTGTAAACCTGTTTTCATAGAAACGGTAGTTTTCCACCAAAATAAAAGCTCACGGTAGGACAAAAGTATTGTAATTTCGCTACTGTAGCATAAAGTAAAATATTTATTAAATATTAATTTTCATTTATTTTACAGTGCTTTTTTTTTTTTTTACAATATTCAGGCCTGGTTTTACAGATAGGGCTTAGGCCTTCGTTCAATTAGGACATTTAAGTACCTTTTTTACATGTGCCTTAAAAAAAACATTACTGATGTGCATCTTGAGAAAAAACAATGGAATTGACATATTTTAAGATATGTCAGAGCAAGTTGCTTTCAGTTAAAACACCTCAAACATGCACTTTAGTCTAGGACTAGCTTAAGCTTTGTCTGTGAAATCGGAGGATAGGGTATTACCGGTATAGAAATAACAATAATAATATACAATTATTATTATTTATTATTATATTCTAACTGTTTGGCTTCCTGTAACACAATGTAATGTGAATGTAATATAGACTGAGACACTATATCACAACTAAAAAGAGGGTTCAATCCCCTTTAAAGTTCAAAGTCAAAATCAATGCACAGAGTTTTGTCTTTGTTCAATTTGCACTTAATTTTGGTTGGAGCTCTTAATTTTGAACTCTTAAAGTGGGCATGCCTCTAGAAGGACAGAGGTCCAGCCCCCAGTCTCGCAATATCCTGTGGGAATATATATATATATATATATATATATATATATATATATATATATGTTCTGTTTTTTGTTTGTTTGGGTGGAGTACATTTAGTCTTGACCTGTTTGTAATCTTAATACAATACTACAATACAGGATTCCACAACTGCATATCAACATAATCTATGACCTCAAAACAACAACAACAACAACAGTCTCTAAATATGTCATGGAAATACAAGTTAACCAACATTCCATTCCTCAGGTCAAAATAATTAAATGTTGCTGGATCAATTGACAACTCATGAAAACGTAGAGGACGTGTCAAACAGGTTCAGATGTATGACCCATTAAGCAGCTGTGACGTGGCTTTTTTTTTGTATGTGACAATTTTGAATAAGACATGTTCCTTCACTATAAAAATGACAAAGCTAATTAACTGGTGCCGGATTCATGAAATTCTCTGTTTGTGAGTGTGTGCATGCTACAAAAGGGAACTCATCCTGTGTATGGGTGCTCTCATATGCAATTCTAAAAAAAATTCTAGTCAAAGTGACATGTGAAGGCCAAGTATGGTAACCCATATTCAGGGTTTGTCCTCTGCATCTAACCCATCCGGTTAGTTCACACACATTAGGCGCAGTGAGTAGTGAACTCACACACCCAGAGCAATGCGGAGACATTTTGCTTTGGTGCTTGAGGAACGATTGGGGGTTAGGTTCTGCTCTTAAGGGCACCTCAGTCATTTCCTGCCTGTATTGAGAATAGAACCTGCAACCTTCGGGTTACCAGTCTGACTCTAACCAATAGGCCATGACTGCAATTATAAACAAGGTCCCTATTTGATGTAGTTGTTAATGAATTTTAAATCAGCAAAAAGTCACAAGTGTCGATCATTGGTGCCACTTCAGAGTACTTGTGCACATCACTAGTAACGGCAATATATATTACATGTATGTAGCTAGTGTTATGTTGTAATGAATTAAACAACCCAATAAATTCATTAAACATCTTCCCTTTGGGGATCTTACCTCCAACCTTTAGGACAATTCAGAGGTTATGCTAACTTTAACTGCATTCACACAGGGCATCGGCTTCAACGCTTGACAGAGGGCGTGTCTGAAGCTTGTACTGATGCGACTATCATAGTGATAACAGCCAATCACACTACTTTCCGGTGTTGCATGAACGCAATTGGCTAGCGTCTGCGCTAGAGTATTTGCATAAGGCGATCTGACTGGCTGACGCCCATGTTGGCGCTTGAAAAGTTGAGAAATTTTCAACTTCTGCCGCAAGCAACATGAGTGAAGTGACGCAACTGAACCCACAATTCACTTCACCAACGCATGACATCACCCATTCAAAGTAAATGAGAAGAGTTAACGCTGACGCCCTGTGTGAATGCACCGTAAAGGCCTGTTCAAACAGCACCGAGAGACTGATCAATGCCAAGAGACACAATTATCGGGATTTGTCAGTGTTTCCCCTGTCTGTGTCTGTTGCCGTTGGTTGGCGCTTGTTTTTGCCAAGTGACGATGTTAAATCTGCATTTATCCAATCTTGGAATGTCTGAGTTGTGTACATACTGTAAATCGCACACGATTTGGCAAAGGCTGCGATTATTTAATATGCAGCTTGTCAGAGCTATACGGCTCTGTGATCAGAAGTAAATGCTTCTCCATCTGAAAGCCAGAGGGCGCTTTAGCGCAGAAACTCAAAATATGCCTTGTAGCAGAAGATGATAACACGCGTCATATCGCTGTAGCTGAATAAACAGAAGATTGAACTGCTTTGACTGATTAAACATGACTAATACACACGACTGCCTTATTCTGTGTAAGAAGCCTCATCATCTTACAGAAGGATGCTCAACTGTCATTATGAAGTGAGTTTGGAGTAAAAACATGTTATTAAATGTCTTTTGTTGGACAAGATGTTAATAAATGCTTCTCGTGTCTGGAAAGATGTTTGTAGCGCGTTGCTTTTTCAAATGTACATTATAAGCAACTTAAACTCGCAGTGCTTTCAGATGGATTAGCGTTTGGAGCCGTGCTTCATTGTGAAGCTGCGCATAAAAAAAATAATCACAGCTTTTGCGATTTAATAAATAGCTCTAAGAATCGTGTTTAAGCGATAATCACATTCAAGTTCAAAGTTATTTTTCGTATCATGCGATTAAATCGTGCAGCCCTAATACTGCAACCTAGTGTTATCAAAAGTACCAACCGCGATACCAAGTCGGTACTGAAAATTCAAAGATGTGAGCGACGTTGAGCAGATTTGTAAACACCTCTGATTAGCCATTGTGTTCACGTGCTCATCAGATACGTCTGTGATTGGCTACAATGATCAACGCATGGGAGTGTTTGAAAGAACACAGAGTTTGAATTTGAAAGCGTTTTGAAAGCAGGTGTCCATCAGCGGACCGGTCCTCATACTCATTGTATCCAATCACAGACATATCTGACGAGCATGTGAACACAATGGCAACAGACACAGACAGGGGAAACACTGACAAATCCCAACAACTGTGTTTCTTGGCATTGATCAGTGTCTCTCGGTGCTGTGTGAAATTGTGCCAACAACAACAAAAGATACACTTCGATACCAAGTCGGTACTTTTGACAACACTAGTTTAACCTGGTTAATGTTGGCGCTGGTCTGTGTCTGTCAGTGAAATGTGAATCAGCCTTAATAGGTTATTTACGATGGTTTTTAAGAATTATTTTCAGGAATTTAAGTTCTGATTCAAAGTTTTGTCTTTAGAACAATCTTAAGAAATGTTCTTTTTTTTTTAAAAAAACTATTCTTAACTTTATCTTAAGTTAGAAATGAAGAAGAAAACATATCCTTTTAGCCTGGAAAACAAGAAATCAAACAGGTTAACCAAACCACCTGTTCCCAGATCATGTCTGAGCTACAAGAGGGTCCAACTGATCCTGACAGGTGCTGTGCATACTGAGAAATGGATCATCTCTTGCAGTAGCGTTAACAGCTTAGCCATCTGGGAGAGTGGCACGTGCCTCCAGTGCGAACATATCCTGCTAAATCCACCCAACAAGATGCAAAGTGTCTGCTGTGGTGTCACAGTATACCATACACAAAACGGTACGTCAGTTAGGCTGGTAAACCTATTATGGGTGCTGTCAGGAGACACAATAAGAGTCTAAGCACAGCAGAGACGTGACTTACAGCACGCTGCAAGGAAACAGAAAACGTTATCTAGTTTATTACATATACATATATATGAAAGCTATTTCGCGAATGTTTATTTTGCGCATTTATTTTCAAATCAATCATTCAATTGGCATCAATATTTTTATCTTCTTGAAAAAAAAAAACTTGTGCTTGAAACACGAAAGCATCCCGTGGCTACTGCAAAACGACAATACTTTGAAAGAACTCGAGTACTGAATAATGTAGTTAATTTAGTAGCATTGCTACTTTTAGTTACTTTAGTTACTCCCCAAAGCTCCCTGTAAGTCCATTAGAGTCTCCACTGACCTTTGAGATGAGCTCATCGTGATTGGCGAGATGTGCCCGGCAGTGGATGCAGCTGTAGGTTCGGTGACAGTTGGGCAAGTAGGCCTGGAAGGTCTTGGACTTTGTCATTTTTACCATCTCACAGTCGTGGTGCTCTTCACTGGCTTCCTCTGGGCTAGCACTAGACGAGTTGCAGCTCTGCTGAACTTGCTGACAGAAGAAACACTGGAAGATGCAAGCAAAAGCCGTCGTTGTTGTGGAGTGGATGTGTGGCACGCTCCACACAGACACCACAGGAGAAAATACGACCTGGAAAGAGAAGGCAAGAAAGGAGAAAGTCATTATTCATTGGCTTCTACCAAGCTATAAAAGATAGGGTAACCTTAAACTGACCTTTAGGACCCAAAAATCCTCATGATTTTCATCATTTACTCATTCTCATGTCATTCCAAAACCCTATGACTGTCTTTCTGCTGTGGAACACAGAATGAGAAATTGCACTGGTTACTTTATCCATGCAATTACGATGAATAGGGACAAGAGCAAACGCACCACAGAAGTAGTCCATATGACTTTTAAGCTTCACAAAAACATTCTGGCCCCGTTTACACCTAGTATTAAAATGCATTTTGGTCGATCGGATCACAAGTGGACGACGCTAAATACGGGTATAAACGGGGTCTAAAACGTTTTGAGCTTGTCCATTTTGACCACTTCCACAAGGTACGAAAACCCAAAATGCTCCCCTTGTAAGTCGCTTTGGATAAAAGCGTCTGCCAAATGAATAAATGTAAATGTAAAATGTAATGAAATCGGACAAAAGAGATACCAGGTGTAAACGGGAATGCGTCTTCCTCGTTAACTTGTGATCAGGTCGACCAAAACGCATCTTAATACCAGGAGAAAACCGGGCCTCTTTTGAGCCTGAGTTAATCTTTTAAGAACAGGACTGATTAGGTTCTCTTGATCCGAATTACCTTGATTTACACTCAACAATCCATTGCAATCACCAAAAGTTAATTTAAAGGGTGGATGAATAACTACATAAATTATTGTCTGTTTGACTTCGAACTGCATGGAAAGAGTAACCAACCACAAATTGATAAAGTTTTACATTTTTTTGGGGCGGAACTTACATTTGCATTTATACATTTAGCAAAAGCGATTCACATTGCATTTAAGGTATGCATTTTCAATTCCCATCCCATATCCTTGGTGTTCCATGCTCAACTTGTATGAACTAGCTGTTTCTTTTAAGCAATTAGTCCTAGAATGGCAGAAAAAATATTTACCATGTGCAAATGAGCAGATAAAATCAGATGAAAGCGAAAGAAAACAATTTTCTCTTCACACCTTGACAGCTTAAGCCTGATCAGCCGGTGAGACTGATGAAGCATGAATAATACTTTTCCCTCCAGTGAATAGCACATATTTAACATTCACTTTTAGACAAGTTGTTTGAGCACGTCAAACATGCTAGTTGCCCTGTGAACCAAGAGGACCAAGCCAAGCTCTATTGGCACTAACATTCACAACACAATAACATTCAAATCAACTTGGTTAACCAGACCAGACTGCCCTCTTACAGAGCCAAAGCAACACTAAAGCAGGGAATTAATTGTGGAAAGTTGCACTTATTTCAATATCAATGATTTAGCAGCACACTTCTTTTGATTATCAAACAAAACCATGGTTATCCATGTACAATACATGTCATGCCACTGAACCTTTCTGCTGGGGAGGAGAAATTATAAGGAATAATACTAATTATAGACATTTCCACACTTGCAGATGAATGGTTAAAAGGCACTGGGAGATTTTAACATGTGGCTTTTCTAAAAGGCCTTTTTTTGGGCATTCATCATTCCATAGTTCCCATGCTGTTCACACAGACAATCAGAAAATAACAGGAAACTCTGTATAATGAGCTAATGTGGGGCCAACAACACTGTATGCAAAAGAAAAACAGCCACTTCCGCAATAGCACAGGAAGCTCCAACCATACCGATCAACACAGCGCGAGAGCTCGGTCTGCTCCTGCGGCGCCAGATCTCGCTAAAACAAGCAAAATACTCTGACTTTCCCAACCAAAACAATGCAAAATTAATCTTGAATGCTAAAAATGGATTTTCAATAATCATACGCTTTTACTCATCAGCTAAAAAGTTTCACATATTACAAGATGACCCGCTAAATCGTTAAATAAATGTCTCGTGCGCACTGATAAAAGCAGAAACTGAGGATGAAAGAGAAACTGGGCTCATGCGTTTAATAATTATAATGGTATTCGTTCATCAGGTGGGAATATTTGACATCTGCTGCTATAAGTAACCTACTTATCAATCTCAAATATGCAAATGTATTATGTTAACAAGCTCTCAAAGCGGCCCATAATTATACGCGACTTTACGTAAACAAAACAAAGTCGCTTATAATAAGCGGATATGGCAACACTGTCGCGCGTGCACGCAGAGCTCGCGATGTGGCACGCGCCTCTGTGGAAATGATAACTTTACCTGTAAACATTATATCTATGTAGAGATATTCAATACATACGATATGATTGAATTTTTTTTCATCTTACAAATCTATTATTCACATAAATATACACGGGAAAAAAGAAAAAAAAAGGAGTAAAACCTATATTCCACGTTAACAGCACGAATCATAATGTAAACAAAAATAAGCGCATGACGTGCTCGCGCACATTATACGTCACGCGTGCTTTTATAAAGTTAATTGGAAACGACAAACATCTATAACACTGTAAAATGTGTAGAAATGTGTTTATGAGCGTTCAATCTGTAATGCAGCTACTTAAATGAATGGAAACAAAAGCGTTGAAGAGACAAAACCAAGAGGACGGTCGATCTGAGGGAAGATCAACAGCAGACAAACAAAGGAGCTTCACGAGCGCGTGTTAACCTCACAGGATAAGGCTAATCATGAGCATTATGGCTTCAGAAAAACAATAATAGCTATTTACAAAAAACAAAACTAAGAGCTAGAATAGTCACGTTAAGCCACTAATAAATCTAAGCAAGTTACTTACTCAGCGCAACTTAACCATCTTTTTTTGTTTTACTTTCCTGCAAAGTGACAAAACAACTAAAGCAAGATGTTCATAAAAGCAATTCAGTGCGTCAACAATAGGCCACCGGTTACAAAAGGTGTGAATTGATTGTTGTCAGCAGGATCTTTAGAGCAAACAACAAAGAAACCGTGAGACCAACGTGGATACAAAACAAAGGCTCGTGCTTTTGTCACAAAACCAGGAAGCTGCAGTGACACAGAGACAAAATTTGAGTCTCGATATCTGCAAACGCAAATGTCAGCGTTAAAATGTCATTCTTTATACGACATGTCCGAACAATTAACTTAAAAATCGCGTGCATGCGTCCAGCTCCACGTTTGAGAGATTTAGACAAGAAAAGGTTTTGAGCTCTAATACGCATTCTAAAACAATAACCATGTTTTCACATATCAGATATTAAAGTAGGCTATATTAGTATGAAATGAACCGAAACTCGTCAACTTACCACTTGAACTGGATCTCAATGCGAAGTTTGGCATAGATTTTCTATAGGGAAGCTGAATATTTTTTTTTTCTCCCCCAAAGTATGCTTTATTATATTATTTATTTTTTTTTGGTTTTGCTTGTCTTGTCTCGGTGCAGACTCCGCCTGAGACCTCAAAATGAGACTATCTGATAGTTTTGTGTGTCGCTTAGGCTGTACATTTCTCTAGTCTTTGTTGCAACTCCTTGTGTTTGTGATAGACTTGCTGCTTTGTGAGTGGGCGGGGCGTCGCATTACTGGCGTGTAAAGCATCCAATAGCCGGGCGGCGAGGGCGTGGCTATCAGCGAAGCGAAAATAATCCCGGATGTGTAAATAAATACAACGCAACTGAACGATTACATAGCTTAAGATGATGACTTCATCGGATTCATGTTCTCAAAGCAGAAAGAGCTGCATTCGTATTGAATAATGTAATGGATTTAAATGTTTAGATTTTAAAAATGAAATTGATTGAATCGTTCTTTGCATAATTTAGAGTTGTTATAACCCTAACTACTGTCACCGATTCCTTTTTATTATAACACACCCACAAAAAGACCACATGGGAAATATTCAAATTCATGTCAACACAATAGAGCAATATTGGTGTAATAAACTCGTGTAAGGGTGGGATTCACAGCATGACAGCTTTAAAGAAATGGCCCCGTCTTTATGCGTCAGAGAGCATCTGCTACGCCTTATAAATAATAAGTGAAGAGACTGCCTAAAATAAATGATGGCCACACACAAAAAGCATTCTAGTAACTGCACAACTATACAGACAGATGCAAATGCACAACGTAAAACTTCCGTAGTCTACACTGACACGAACGTCATTGTCATATTCACCAACAAATATTGTTCAAAGATAAATAACCCATTACCTATCGACACAGACGCAGTGTTCCGACGATAATCAATACGGATCAATAGTTTCAAAAGCGAATAAATAAGGAAAAGCCCGTCGCGTCGGCGCCACTGTCCTGATGATGTCATATGTTTTCATTCTGCGTCCCATTTTATAACTCCGCTCCACAGTAACGCTTTAAAGGCTATTATCGCCGAATGAAATAAAAAATAAAGACTGTTATGCTTGACAGCGTCGTGTTTTAACTTGCTGTAGGGATATAAAAACACAGCACTCCAATGTGACCTTCGCTGAGGCACTTACGATGGAAGGCAACTCTCACACGTTTGGGTGTTTGCACAGGAAAATAGCATTAAATGTAAAAAGACAACATGCCAAATGTTGCACGATGCAGAATGTGATACCTTTTAGCAGGACGTGGATCAGTTGTTCTCCCCACTGCAGGGTTTCTCATTCAGGAGCGCATGTCACGACGGTCCGAGATGATGCTGTTGTTGTTGTTGTTGTTTAGAGTCTACTGTTCATATTTCCTCCGCAGATTTTTTTATTTATTTTTTTGAATGAGACTGTGATGTGGTCACGTACGAGGTCGCTATTAGTGTGTGCCCCACACTCACTCACATTTATACATCTGTCCCATCTTCATTCACAAATATTGTGCACGCGACACGAGCACGCGACCATTTTATACGCGTCTGTAAAATAAATAAATAAATAAACGATTGAAAATATTGCAAGTACATTCATCTTAGTTTGGGAAAGCTGCATGAGAATTGTAAAGAATGTAAAATTAAATTTCTTTTCACACGCTGGAAGTAATTATCCAAAACGATCGAAAATGATCACGTGATTTAAAAAAAGAATCGGTTTATAGCAATTTGTGGTTAATTTTAATTCAAATATTAACATATACACTATGCATAAAAGAGAAAAAAGGGTTAAATTAATTTTAAAAAATATATAAAATAAATCATATACGTTGTTAAGATCACTAATATTTAATTCGCCAACAATATTTTTTAACCAAAATTATAATAGGTTGTTTTTTTTTTAGATAGCCTAATTTGTGAAGTCGTATGTTCTCATTAAATTTCCGTATTTCTTTCTTTAATTATTTCTGTAATTGTTTTCTGTATTCTGCATTTACTGACTCGCTGAATTGTTTTGATATAATACGTTTGCTTTTGAAACGTTTACCTCGAAGATATTTGAGAATATATATGTTGATTATGACGGTATTCTCTTCCGCAGACCTGACAACCAATCAGGGTGAGAATTATTTGTGTCAAACCAATCAGCTGCCAAAACAGATCGTCACAGAGACAAACGCAGAGCCCGCGCTCACAGCATCTCGCTTGTTTTCGGGAATGCGCGTTCACTGCATAGACACGTGCCAATTCGCACGGCAGCGCGCTTCAGTCCTTATAGCCATAACACGTGGTTCAGGTAAACAACGCGAAGGCCCGGATGTTGATGCTATCTTTATCGTTTAAATTGGACAAGGTCATCAGTTATAATTGAAATATTTGTTGTAACGATAATTATGATATAGCCCTAGTGATTATTATGATGATTAAATAAACTTATTTACAAGTAGAGGTATGGAGAACTCGAATAAGAAAGCATAAGCCTATATGATAAACGATAGCCTATGAACATTCAGCTCATTCTCCATCAGCAGTTGTTTAGAAACTGCGATCAATAATACGTATAATTTTAAGAAGAATGAAAAAATGTTCTTCATCATAAATATAGTTACACTCTGTCGCCATCTACTGTACCAACACTGCAATTGCTATAAACGCTACTGGCATTTTCATTGTGATTACAGATATAATACGACCATTGTCCAGTGGCTGTGCTAAACGGCAACGTATTAGCCTACAGCTCTATTAATAATATTATTATTATTATTATATAGCATTCTTGTAGCTTACAGCATTACTTGAAGAATAATTAAGGGCAAAACATTTCTTTTCAAGCACGGACCTTTTCAATAGTAATTTTTACACCGATTAATGCAAAAAAAAGATATTTTATATTTATATTTTCACACACACACACACACACATATATATATATATATATATATATATATATATATATATATCTGTGTGTGTGTGTACGTTTTTGTGATATATGAGGACACAAATTTTCTGCTTTTCTCCTGCTGTGAGAAAAATAATATAAAGATGCTGTTATAATTATTTTCTTTTATTTGTAATACTAAAGCCAAAGCCAGAAATGAGCCCTCAAAACAAAGTAAAATGTGACAACTAGCCCCAGTCTCCCCTATATGTAATTGCCTGACAGTTGGAGGTTCAAATAAAGACCCTGCCATCACGTATTAGTGTTGTATAAGGATCTAAGCATTTATGACGAATTATTAGGCTATGTAATAATGCATGTCACATTCTTACAGGAAAGTATTTATCCTGTAAGTGTGCTTGTTAGCCGTTTCTCTTCTAATGCAGAGCCTAGTTTACTTTTGTTGAATGTCTAAATGGTTCTCATCAAGCCGCAGACGATGTCACTGGTTGTCAGGGATGGCAGGCTCTCGCAGGAACCCAATCAGACTCGTGCTTGTTTTATTACATCACCACACTTAAACTTTTCTTATTCACTCAATCAAGAACGCAAAGAGGAGCACTTCTGTTGCCGTGCCAACCAAGACAATACAATGGAATCAGAGCATTCCGTCGCTGCCCTACAGCCAAACTGAACAATGCCGCCACACTTTAACTCCTTTACAGCTGATCTTAAACAGACTTGTTTGTTCTGTTTAGTTAAATCCAACACATGAAATACTAGCACTAATAATAATAATATGTAATATGGCACTATTTTAGCTCACAGCACTACTTAAAGAACTGATTAAGGGCAACTAGCTTCGGCTTCTTTACACAGCAGAGTTAATGCTGCTCTGTGCCTGCTCAAATTTCTGTGTAAAGACACCTAAATGCCAGCTCAGAAACACTTCTGTGCCACCTTTGCAGTGTAAATTTATTTTGATCTCTAAGGCCTCTCAAAATTCTGTTTTAACCCTTATTCGCTGTTCGATTTCTGTGTCCACTCGTTATGGAGCGGGTCAAATTGACCCTAATTGGATTCAATACAATTCCTCAAAAATCACACTATGAAAAACAACAAAGATTCAGGTACAAACTGTAAACTTTTAATATCAACATTTGTCAAATATTCCAAAAAATACATATCTGAAGATATGATTTAATGAAAATGTTTTTCAACCATTTTTTAAAACGGTTTTGTTTTGACAAAATTTGAAAATAAACATTACATTTTTAAATACAATAAATAATTTTTTTTAACTTTTTTTTTTCTTAGAACATCATAACTGAACAATTAAATGTAGCTGTATAATGAAAATATGTACTTTTCCTAAGTTGGCTGTTTTGTAAACTCATTTCATAAAGTCAAGTTTCTTCTGACATGATATGAACTTCACACACATGCTGCTGGTTAAAACATTTTTCTGTATTGAAATAAGTGTGGAAAACCTCATTTTTTAGCTTCATAAGGTAGTAAAAATATAAAATAACAAAATATAACCAAGAAATGTTATTATTTTGGGTCAGTACAGTTGCTTTAGAGCGTTAAAATATGCGGGTCAAATTGACCCGGCGAACATCACGAACGTAACAGTAATTTTGTTTGTATATGTCAAAAAACACCAGCATGTTGAAACTTTGCATGCGTGTTCATGATGATAAATGAGAAAAAGTCACAAAATATCAAGAAAAAAAACATAGGTTAACCAGTATTTCCAACAACTTGAAAATCTAAATGGGTCAAATTGACCCGTGACATAACACAAGGGTTAAGACGCAATGCAGCATAAAAGCCAGACTAAATTATGCCTGCTCTGACCCACCTTACCCCCTAGTATAACAATATGCATGTTAAGCAGTTAAAATGGTGTAAATGCATGTATGCCACCTCTGAACAGCATTAAACCGTCTGTGTAATGACACTTAAAGGTATAATATGTAAAAGTTTTATATTAAAATATCCAAAAACCACTTGCATAATGTTATATATTTCATTCAGCTGTGCACTTACATTATCCTAAATGTTTCCAAGAATTTGTATTCAGAGAAAATCTCAATTTAATACGTAATATCTGCGTTATCCCTGGTTTCTTGTATTGCATAGTAACCATGGCAACAGACAGACATTCAAACATTATAGACCATGGCAAGCAAACTTTGGGACATAAAGAGAAATAAAACGACGATCAATATCGGCGTGGTGTTTCTGAGATGGCGAGAGCTTTGCGACAAATTTCGGTTTGACAGAGATGGCGCTCTTGCACGTTATTAGACATGGTAAGCAAATGTAGGCTATAAGACTAATCAACGTTAGATCACCACGACGAAGTGTTAGAATATCATCTGTATGATAATCTAATGTTGATCTAGCTTACTGTTAAGTCTCATACAGTCAACAAACTAATACACAGAATAACATTACAACTTTGCACACACTCAAATACAGTTTAGTATGATAGTGTAACGTTAGACCAAGTGAAACAGCGCTGCGTTACCTCAGTTTTAATAAACACAGATCAAATAAACTGACCTGTATGAGTAGTTTAGTAGAATGAAATGTCCTCATTTCTTTATATCACCCAGACTCACCGGTGCCACTGATATCTGTCTCTCATTATCAATCGCATCCGCGATTCTCGTCCACGCGCAGCTTCACACCACTGTCATGTTAAAAACATGCATTCACTCATCCATAAACATTATTTACCCATAAATATTATTAGATCCATCGGCATGACGACAAGTTCCATGATCCCATATTCACTGTGTCATCAATCTACACCTTTGTTATTGTTTTGAATTGTTTAGCGACCCCTAGCGGCGAAAAACCTACATAGTGCACCTTTAAATGCCATTTCAGAAGCGCTTTCTGTGCCGCACTAGAACATAATCCAAATTTACACTGCAAAGGTGGCACAGAAGCTCTTCTGAAGTGTCTTTACACAGACTGTTTAATGGTCAGAACTGGCATAATTATTTAGTCTGGCTTTTATGCATCTTTCCACATGAACATGCACAGAGCAGCATTAACTTGTCTGTGTGAGTCTTAATGCAGCAACAACAACAAAAAACCCTCAAAAATAAACATCTTATTTTATAAAATATATTTTATGAAGGCGGTCCCTCACAAGGCCATCTTTATTTATTCCTCTTATGTGTGAGAAAATGAGATGCGTTGTTACAAAAAATGATTAGCTTTTATTTGACATTGTACTAAAGCCAAACTAATCTGTAAGTTTAAACATTGCATGTTTATTTTGTTTATGTTTTCTACAGAATATTGGATTTTAAAGTCAAGGCTTTACACGGTCCCATTGTGACAACTTGCCCCAGTTTTACAGAAGACATTTTCAATGAACAGTAGGCCCTCTCTCTTTTTTTTCCTGGCTAATAGGTTCAACACATTTGTCGTACATTTAAGATTCGTATATATAGCTTATTCACAGCAGCGCCATCTTAGGCGAGAATGAAAGCGAGGCTGTGAGGGATATACGTCTCTTCAGTGGTTTGTACTGTTACTTGGATTGTTCTGTTGACAAAACACTGCAAAACAAGAAAAAAATCCAAAATTTTAGTAGACAAAACTCCAAACAACCCGAGTTGTGGAAGTGATCCAGGAGCTTTAGGGGCCGTTCGCATATCGCGTCTTTTACGCGCGCAAATTCATTTTTTCAAAAAAGAGCGGGAAGCGCTTTTCAAAATGGACGCGATATGTGAACGGCTTTTTTTCCAATGGATGCCATTGAAAACACGGTAAGTCTATCCCTCACAGCCTGTCAATACAGTCCAACACATAAAACACTAGCACTAACGTCAAGGAGGAGACATGAGACAGAAATATAATACAATTTGTTTTATTCTGCAGTTTAGGTTACATGACTTGGCAGATGCAGAGATCAATATCGGTAACGAACGTTGGCCGTCTTTTTGAGCAGTAAAAACAAGCCTTTGAGACATAATGCCACATTTTCAATAAATTCAAAAGATTTTAATCATTTCCTTTTAAATGTTTATAATCACAAGTTTCCCCAGTGACGTTACTGGCACCCAAGGGTCCAAAATCTGGGGCTTTCGAAACTTTTAAGTGAAATCCACATCAAAAGTTGGCCATTGCTAACAAAAAGGAGATTAATACACTGAGACTTTTTTTTTTCCTTTTTACAAGATTAATAATAAATCACTACACATTCATTTTTACAATAAAAACAGTTCTGCACAAAACTTTCAAGAACTGAAGGCAAAATGCAACAGGATCAAAACCAGGTAGGGCAGAAATAAAAGGCGTATTTATTTTCCTTTATACTTCCTCAAAAGAATCACAAAAGCTGTGACAAATAGGACTTAAAATTACATAAAGAAACTTGAGATTATTTTTTTTTTGGTTTTCACTGTTTTTTTTAAATATATATATAAATTTATATATATATATATATATATATAATTTCAAGAGTATACCGCAAAAAAAAAAAAAAAAAAGAAGTCACAACTGATCCCAACAAAACAAAGCTGCACGATAAATGTATTCGTGATGCATAAAGGCACACAGAAACAGACAGGCTGCACACTGATTCGGCAGAAGCTATCTTACAGAGTTTTTTTCTTTTTTCTTTTCTTTCTGTGTATTTAACATAATAGCCCATTCTCTCCTTGATCAACCAACATCCGATACCCACCACTAGGCGACGCCTTGCCAGATACTTATACAGGCGAAAGTAACATGGAGTTAGCAAACCAAAGAGGAAGCAAGTGTGGGAAAGAAACACTTCGCAGAAGCCATGCACACATCAGTATCAATAACTTAATATCTTAGACGTCGACTGAGCTCCATTTTCTCAAAAGTTCAAGTGCTATCGCTCTCACTAATTGCACAAAAGTATGCATTATTATAGCACGTACAGTTCCAGGTAGACTTTCTCTTTCATTTCGCCATATTATTCATTCACCAACAAGATATCTGATGATTGAAATGGATTAATAAAAGGCGCATTTGCATGGCTAGAGACTTCTAATTTCCAAGTGGAAGTAAACCTGGTTAAGCTGGCTGATTTAGTTCATCTAAAAAGCTAATCGATTATAGTCATTTTTTTCTTCAAAACACTGAAAGGAACCTGGATTTTTAAAAGAAGTGCAACCGAAATGTACAAGCAAAAATTACCTTTTTTTTTTTTCTTTTTGAACTCATAATACTCTATTATAGGAAATATGAGACCACAAAAAGGTTATAACAAAATCCTGAGAGTCCAATAGTGGAATCCCCAGCAGTGTGGCACTTCCATTTTCTTTGTATCGAAAGCTTTTTAACAGTCATGCAAGGGCACAGTCTTATTGATACAAGGCGGCTGGGGGGTGGACAGGGAAAGCAAAAAGAGAAAGAAATATATAAAAAGAATGAATGAACACAGATGAGCAGGCACTGTACGTTTATAGTAGACATTGATTAGTTTACCAGTTATGACTGAAAAAAAAACTCAAGATTGTTCTTTGTCCCGTCACAGAAGTTCCTCTAAACCTGGCTAAGTGATAAAGTCCAGTTCCTAAATGGACCTACATGCATCTTTAGATTCAAAAACACCTGGATTTTGGGAAATACATTCACCTGCATAGAACTTGGCATTTTTTTTTGTTGTTTTTTTGCAGGTAATGTGAGGGCTTAGGTCAACTTTTGGACACAAGTAGCATCATAACATCTTCAAAGAGGCCTTTTCTTTGGTGCTTGAGCAAATTTAACAGGTTAGTCTCTTTTCTATGGGTTCTAAAAGTGATTAAGTGTTTATGAGTGAGAATTATATCTAATATCAGTTACATAAGATTGCCTAAAGGCACATCAAGGGGGATTGGAGGAGTTAAAATATACAAAAATGAATGAAAGATTTAAGCAATTTTAAGGGGTCATTAGTAAATACATGTTTGCATTTTAAAAATATATATCTTAAAGCCTCAAAATGGCACCGTGGCAAATTTAGAGCTTTGTGCACTTTGAGGAGATTGGCGATGCACAATGTGGGTAAATGCATGTCCACTGCATATATGCATATGCATATATATATATATATATATATATAAAGAATAGAGGAGATCTGAGCCCTGGTTCTCTCCCCGTTTGACCTCTGTGGGACTTCAAAATGGCTTACGGACACCTTAGAAAAGCAGCTTGTTGGAAAATATTAACAGGAGGCTAAAAAGAAGCACAACACTAACACAATCATAGACGTTTCTTTTTACTTAAGTGTATCAGAGGACCAAGAGAAAGAGGGTTAATCGGAATCGAGATGGGTCCACAAACACACGCAGGCACACTTTCACACAGATAAGCAAGAGAGAGAAGGATGTGATGCAGAGGAAGAGTGTGAGAGAAGCTCTACACTTTTCTTCCATTGTAATGAGATTGAAAGAGTAAAGGAGGTGAAGAGAGGAGGAGTCCGAAGGGGTCAGGGTCTGTAGTTTTAGGGTTCAGGAAAAGGAGGCGATAACGATGATGATGGTGGTGATGAAGACCAAAGGAGGACCACAGCGCACAGTGGTGTGGAGACAGAAGCATCAGCATGATCGAATCCAGGCCAACACCTACAGACAGAAATAATAGGTTTAGTTCATCAATTAGACCAAAATTGATGTTTACAAAGTGCCAATGAGAGTAAAATGAGGCTTTGCAGAGTAAATAAAACATTTGGGGTCAGTATGCAAGAAGTCCAGTCTGAATAACGATGTCAAGACTCAGATGTAGTTTCAGCTTTCTAATAATATTCATGTTTGTGGCACTGTTTTGTAATCCAGGAAGTGTAAAAGGAACAGCTGCTCCCTCCAGAGAATCATTCGGAAACACTGCATGTCTTTACGCTACTGACAAACACATTTAATTCTTTACTTTATTCATATTAACAAAATGTGTTCAAAAGTTTAGGGTCAGAATTTTTTTTTAAAAGAATTTATTTTTATTATTCAGCAAGGATGCGTTTAATTGATCAAAAGTGACAAAACATTGTTTCATCGTTACAAAATATTTCTGGAACTTTGCATTCATGAAAAAATCCTGCATCATGGTTTCCACTAAAATATTAAGTAGCACAACTGTTTTCAGATGTGAGAAATGTTTCTTGAGCAGCAAATCGGCATATCAGAATGATTTCTGAAGGATCGTGTGACGCTGAAAACTGGAGTAATGATGCTGAAAATTCAGCTTTGCATCACAGGAATAAATTATATTTTAAAATATAAAAAAATAGAGAACGGTTGATTTAAATAAATTGTAATAATATTTTATAATATAACCATTTTTACTGTACTGTATTTTTGATTAAATAAACTTTCAAAAACATTAAAAAAAAGTGTCAGACCCCAAACATTTGAACATTACTGTATATGCAATGCAAATATATTTAGTCCTATTGCTGTGATACAGGTGTAGTATTGAACTGAATTGGCAAGTGTTTAACAAAAACTTAATTTCAAATGTGTACTATGAATTATTTTAAGGGTTTAGAAATGGACAGAATGAAAATTCCTCAAAAAAAAAAAAAAAAAATTTTAAAATTACATCCTTTGCACATGTTCATGGTTACTTTCCAGGTATGGAAAATACACAGTCATTCTTTTTTCTTTGACCATGTGATTTATTCTTTTGTCCATTTAACTCATGCATTTGGCCTCAGTCTGCAGTTTACCTGAGCGATAGGCTATGGTCTGAAGGCTATTTGAAAGCGTGCAGTTTCTTCAAAGATCAGCTCTTTCAAAGTCTCTTTGGGCAAGTCATCCAGCTCCATTTCGAACTTAAACGGAGCCTCAGCAACAGGCTGTGAAGAATAAATAAAGCATGCGATCATGGGATGCTTTAAGCACAATTACTTTCCTTATACCTGTACAACAATATTAATCACTAAAGCTGTTTTTCAGTGTCAGTAGATGAAGTCCTACATACAAATCGCAAATGATATTCATCAAGTAAAGTGTTCAGTGTAGCCATTTGTGCAATAGGGCAGGTGCTAAACTCCATCCAACAATGTAATTCGTAATTTTGGATGTTATAGACACAAGCAGCATCAACATAACTGCTGTTGTGAAATAAGGCACACAAAAGAAAAATACAGAAAATGTGCAGATCAGACATGACACGGTAGCATCAGTAATCTTGTATTCACGTGCTAAAACCTTCAATCAAATCTTAACAGACACTCTATAGATAGTCAAAGGTTATTGTGAGCATGTGGCAAATAAAGTGCACTTCATAGTGCTCATGTTTGAGACGGTCAACCTTTGATCACTATAAACTGTAAGATATGCAAGAGCGCAGAACATGATGAAGCTGCTGATCTTTTACTAAATGCAAGTTTTTACATTTATCTTTTATTAAAGTCAGTCATCCAGAATCACAAAATTATAGTAGTTCACATATTCAGTTTTGTTGTGGCCACAATTTATTCATTTGTGGGAAAGTCACACTAACTCGTGGCCACAAGACATTTTTGTCGAGGTACGACATTCTTATGTTGTGGCCACACGATGTGAAGACGAGATCATATGTTGAGGGAATGACATTTTTCTCCTGGACACGAGTTTAACGGGTAAACAAACCTGTGTAGCCATGGCAACCTGGGATTATCTGAAATGGATATTATTAATAAATTAATATTTTATTTTGAATTCAAAGTGCCGAATGACAAATTCATTATATTAACCGATTCCATTACATGGCAAAATGTTGTCTAAATTCGAATGAGAGTTTATGAATAAATGTTAAAATTATAAAATCAATAAAAGTTAAAAATATAAGAATATAAAATAATATGGACATACCAGAAAACATTTTTGTCTATCCCATCCCAGTCTTTTAAATCCATTAACTGATCGTTTAATTTTTAAAATTTGCATTATTACTAATAATTACTTATTGGTTACATTTTTATATGTATATTGATATATTGTTACTTATGTTTTGCATAAGGCCTATAGATAAGAGTAAAGGATTATCCATTTCTTATAATCCCAGGTTGCTATGGTCACGCAGATTTGTTTACGTATTAAACTTGTGGCCGCGAGAATTAGACGTCGTTTCCTCAACATACGATCTCGAGGCCACGACTTCACATCGCGTGGCCACAACATGAGAATGTCGTTAACTCGGCAAAATGATCTCATAAGATATTATCTTCCGGCCACGACAAAACAAAGTAAACCGAACATGTCCCCTCCCGGTCACCGTACAAAATAAGGGATTATTTCAATATAACGACTAATTGACTATAAATTGAAATTGCACCAGAATGCGTGATTCTGATTGGTAAAATCGTCGCATTGAGTGATTAAATACTTTAGTATAATGACCACCAAACGCTATATTTTACCGTATTATATTTAACTCTCTCCTTTCATATGAAAACACATTAGAAAAGTGAATCATCATCACCTTGTGACTGTAGTAAAAATGTCTGTAGTGGATGCTGAGAAAAATAATAATAATAGTTGTTGGAGTGTTTGTTTTGTTGCTCTTATTATTTCTTAGTACAGTTTTATCTTAGTAGAATATTTTTCCCCATATACTTTATTAGAAAGATCCTGCCGGAATTAAGAAAGAAAAGTAGTTGCGAACTGACCTCATCTGTGGGGTCATAGTACTGTTCCAAGTACGGGTGAGCAAGTGCCTCCTCCACCTCAATCCTCTTATGAGGGTTAAAGGTCAACATCTTATCCAAAAGGTCCAATGCTACAAGAAAACAGAGCCAAATATATACATAGTACTCAAACCCAAATATCCCACCAGTTCAGTAAAAACAAACCTAGTGGATGCTACTTATTTTTAATAGATGTTACCAAGCACACTTTTTTTATCAGAAATTCTTGCAATCACTTGCAAGTCAATTGTGAGTATGCATACTGGCATTTAAGGTGGCTTTGCCTGCAAAATACGAGGACTAGTTTCCTTTTATCAAGGTGCGTGGAGTTGAACTCTGACCTTTAGGGTCTGCGTTAGGAAACAGGCGGTTCCAGGGCACTTTGCAGCGGAGAGGAAGTGACAGCAGGTAATTCCTTGCCTTAATGTTGATGATGCAGTTGAGGTCCTCCTGAGAGGGGGAGCCCAAAATACCTACAGGAGAAAGACAAGACAAAGAAAACGGATTAGAGACTTGAGGGAGGATAGGACAGAAGGAGAAAAGCAATAAGAAATCAAGAGGATAAAATGAGTATAGAAATTATGAATATGTAAACAAGGAGCGCAAGGGAATAAAACCAAGAGGGGAAGCATTCATTCCTTTCAGATGTGCTTAGTTTTGTTGCATCATTCTTTGCAATCTCGGCCAAAACAACTACAACCTTCAAGTTTCATACTTTACAGTATCACTCTTAAAAGATGGTTGCACTTTATTTTACGGGACGTGTACTTCCCTGAGAAAGTACTGGGTAATATAAAGTAACTACACAGGTTAAGGGTTAAGGGTAGGTTCAGGGTTAGTACCCATTTATTACCCAGTTATTGTAATTATTCTACAGTCCTGTTCTACATGTAAACACAATGTACTACTTATAGTGAAGTGCTACCTAAAAGATTATCCTTTGTCTTTCGATACAAGAGTTTGATATACACTACCATTCAAAATTTTGGGGTTGGTAAGATCTTATGTTTTTGAAAGTCTTTTGCTCACCAAGGCTGAATTTATTTGATAAAAATATAGTGAAAATAGAATATTGTGAAATATTACAATTTAAAAAGAAATGTTTTTAATTTTAATACAATTTAAAATGTTATTTATTCCTGTGATGAGAAAGCTGAATTTTCAGCATCATTACTCCAGCCTTCGGTGTCACATGATCCTTCAGACATCATGCTAATATGTTGATTTGCTGCTGAAGAAACATTTCTTAATGTTGAAAACAGTTGTGCTGCCTTAAATTGTTTGATACATAAATATATTAAAATAGAAATATATTAGTCAATTTGAGAATTTTAATGCATCCTTGCTGAATAAAATTAATTTCTTTTAAAAAAAATTTTAAAGTAAAAACCTAAAATTCAACCCCAGTTCACTCAGACCATTCATGAAAACTAAGCTGCAAAAATGGTTCATTCGGAGTATTGACATCATGAGCTCATTAACATATAACTGCTCATGTTTACATAACTATTCATTAGCAGTGATTAATGACAGTGTGACTATATATCATGGAGATTAGCCCATCATAAAGGAGGTTATTTGCATGTGGAAATCTTTGAAGCACAGAAGGAAAAACAGCCTATGTAAATTTGAAATGATAAAAACAACAAATGCTACAATTGTAGAATATGGCACATTTAATAACCCAACTACACTTATTTTTGGTTGCTGTGGACACCAAATTGAACAAATGCAAGAAAAGAAGTGTTCAGAGAATGAAATCCGGTGCAACAATAACCCAGTGTGCCAAACTAATGATGTGCACACGCAATCTAAATGAGGAAATAAGTAGTTATCAACAGGGAAACATCTGCTCGCACAGGCCAGATGGGTTCAAAGACACACATGTTAATGGAAGAAAGTGTTACTACACGGATTGTCTCTTCGGGAGCCATCGCTATGGGTTTGATGAGAAAACACACGTAGTAGCACGGACACAGTTATCAGCTCAAGGCAGGGTCAAAATCAACAGCATCTCTGACAGGAAACGTTGAGTTTTTAACTCATGCAATAGACAGAGAAAGGAAAAATAAAGAGAAAGGAAGGGACTGACATCTGATGTGCTTCGACTTGCAAGGGAAATGATGATTAAGCCTTTTTGGTGATAACCATCAGATGCTTATCTCAGTCTTACGATGCAAAACTGACCGCAATGCATCATGTTTCAGCCCAGAGATGAATGGCCTATGCTGAGCTTTTGAAGAGCGCTCAATGTACATCAATTATTCAGAGCCAGTAAGCATGTTTTCCATTACAGATGGACAGCTTTATGAAAACTGAGGAAAAAAATCTAAAGTATCTTTAGAGGAAGAGTTTAATTTGCACAAGTGTTTTTCATATGCACCATGTGATTTAAGTACTCACCTCAACATCAGCAATACATATGAAAAACAAAATTGGTAATTAAGGCTGGCCGATTCGGGGAAAAGTCTAATTGCGATTTTTCAGATAGAAATTGTGAGTTAAAACGCAATATTTTTAAGGTTTGCTGTGCTTGTCTATAAAATTTGACCAAAAATTTTATTATCTTTTACTTTTCTTAAATAAAAAAAGAAAAAAAATATATAACAGGAATAAAAGTAATATTTATTCATTTCTTCTTCCACAGGACATCCTTAAAAGCATCTCCTTTGTTGGCAACAGGTTTATAAATGCTATAATACTGCAGTCTGTTAGCGTTCCTATTCATCTCAATGCAGCTCTGAAAGTATGTCATTTGAAATCTACAGCTTTTTGAGTTCCAGTCAGCTATAAATGTCACGTGACTAAACACTATACAGGAAAATGACATCATGACAATGATGACTGGCTGTTGAAAATATATAAAGTCCACATGGTTGTTTACCTAAGATGTGGTTAAGCTGATCCAGATAGTGTTTTCCAGGGAAGATGGGTCTATTCGAAAGCATCTCAGCCAGAATACAACCAACCGACCATATATCAATGGACTTAGTGTAACCC
This sequence comes from Zacco platypus, assembly GCA_038088235.1. Taxonomy (NCBI): domain Eukaryota; kingdom Metazoa; phylum Chordata; class Actinopteri; order Cypriniformes; family Xenocyprididae; genus Zacco; species Zacco platypus. The sequence goes on along the minus strand of CM076082.1, from coordinate 35,240,952 downwards.
TAAGAGAGAGACATAGATATAAAGAGATTGCAATCAACATTTGCACAAAAGTGTTTTTATGATGCATTTTTTGGGGGGATATAGTAATATGATACAGGAACCTTGAAAGTACCATGCTACATGAATATAATAGTCATTAGGGATGCACCGAAATGAAAATTCTGGGCCAAAACCTCTGGATGCACGAAAATGCTTTTTAAAAAGTATTTATTTTTCATTTTAACATGATTAATAAACACACGACTGCCTTATTCTGTGTAAGAAACCACATCATCTCACAGAAGGATGCTCAACTGTCATAATGAAGTGAGTTTGGAGTAAAAATATGTTATTAAATGTCTTTTGTTGGACAAGATGTTAATAAATGCTTCTTATATCTGAAAAGATGTTTGACGCGCGTTGCTTTTTCAAATGTACATAAGCGACTCAAACTCGCAGTGCTTTCAGATGGATTAGCGTTTGGAGCCGTATTTCATTGACAAGCTGTGCATAAAACAAAAGTAATCGCAGCCTTTAGAAGCAAGTTGTTGGCGATTGTGCTCACTGTGTAAATTAAATATAGATTAATATTTGTTAAGGCCGTTTTTTGTTGTTTGATTAACATTAATGACTTAGCAGCAGGTATTTATAGGTTGTCGTCACTGAACCGAATGCACAGAACCAATATGATACAAATCCGATTTCTCTTCCCACTTAAGACATAACCCACTGTGTTTACAAGAATACTTGCTGAGACTGGTATTTTGACATTATTTTGCGTGTATGTGTCCGTTCAAGCGCATTGAGATACAAAAGAGGAATAAATTTGTTGTACCAAACTGAACTTACCAATTAATCCATGAAACATATGTGTGCCAAACCATGGGGCCTGGTCCGCACGAATCACCGATCAACTACGATCTGTTTAACTCCTAGCACAGAGTGGAAAATTGAGCGAAGCATCACACCACGCATGTAAACACTGAGGGGCGGAACGGCTCATATTTACAGCCAAAAAACAGAAATGCCATTTTAAATTTAAATTTCGGTGCATCCCGAGTAGTCATTCAGTACCATATTTAAAATCAAGGAGCCATAGATTTTACTATGTCAACTATTCTTATGAGAAAAAACATTTGCTTAAATTTAGAGGTTTTATTGTTAACTAAACTAACAAAAAATGTTTTTAATAAGTTTATTTTAATTAAAATGGTAACACTTTACAATACAGTCTCATTTGTTAACATTAGTTACAACTAACAACAAACTATTTTCACAGCATTTACTAACCTTTGTTTATGTTAGTTAAAATGTTTGTTAGTTCACAGTGCATTAACTATTATTAACAGATGGAACTTTTGATCTTTAAAATGCAGCAGTAATGCCAAGGTTAAGCTAAGATATGCTGTAGAAGTGTTAGTGTTCAATGTTAGTTCATGTTAACTAATGCTAACAAATGAAACCTTATAATGAAAAATAAAGGTGAAACAAAATAAAACATAAATATTAGATGACAGCGAAACTTAGGAAGTAACTAATAAAATTACTAACTGGAAAAAATTTTATCTTAAAAATAAATTGAACATAAATTAAAAAAACTAATAAAAAAAAGACAAAAAGCATATAACAAAATACTCAAAAAACTTAAAATATAAAGATATAAGCTAATACAGACATTGATACACAGACATTGCCAGAAACCCGAATTCATTTCTCGCAAATGTAATGGCTGAACATCAAACTGTTGCTCACACAGAGTGACCAAACAAAGGCTTGAGAAAATATCGCTGGTAACCAGACTAAACTGATCAGTGTTTGAATGATCAGTCCAACAAACTTTGAAAGATCAACACTGATTTCTCACCTTAGAATTGAGCATAATCTCTGGTGCGCGGTACCAACGTGTGGCTACGTACTCCGTCAGGAAGCCGGTATGGTCATGGTCTGGATCGGCCACCCGTGCAAGCCCAAAATCACAGATCTAAGATGAAATGAGCATTAACACAAAGGTTAAAGACACATGCGGGTAAGCTGAGCCTGCTGTGACTTTAATTCAATAATAGTATGGTGTGATGGACAAAGGTTTTATTTTTCCTTTGTTAAAGTACTTTCTAACACTAAATGATCATGTCTGAAACAGCAGAACTGTTTAAAAAGACTTGCTGTCTGTACAAGATGTTTTGTGAAATTATAATTTCATATTTTTAACATTTAATAATAATAGTAAAATAATAATAAAATAGTATTATTAAAAACAATAATAGTCATTCTGAAAACAATGCTGAAATGCCACGCTTAAGCTTTAAAATGCGTTTAAATGGCATGATGGCATAGAACCGCACTGTGCTTCACCTTGAGGTCGCAAGTAGTGTTGAGCAACAGGTTAGATGGCTTCAGGTCTCGGTGGAGAACGTTTGCTGAGTGGATGTACTTTAGACCACGCAAGATCTGGTACAGGAAGTAACAAATGTGGTCATTGCTCAAGTGCTGCGTCTTCAACAGCTTGTATAAGTCTGTCTCCATCAGATCCTGTACGATGTAGCTATGGTTTATCAATGTCAAGGTCAAACACAACGCTTGGGGTTCAGAAAAGGTTGCATATAAGAACTGATAAAAACTTTAAGGTCGTTTTTGTTTGTTTATAGTTTAACGCCACTCCAGCTACCCCGGGTACATTCATGTCGAAAGAGAAAGAAAAAAAAAATCTATCACAGTACAAAAGCTTTAAGTTCATGCTACATACACCCTTCAGACTGCAGAAGAAAAAACATTTCACTTAATGTGAGAATCTTCTGAACCCTTTTTGGACTTTAAATCAAATTTCAAAATAATCCATGATCTAAATTTTTTTCGAAAGACTTTTTTTTTTGAGGCGGGATGCATTAAATTGATGACAGTACAGGCATTTATAAGGTTACATTTCTAATTTCAAAGATTTCTATTTCAAATAGAAGCTGTTCTTTTGTTCTACATCAAATGATCCTAAAAATAAAAACAGTCTTTATAAAAATATCACTGTTTTCAACATTCATTACAACAAGAAATGCTTCTTGAGCTGCAAATCAGCGTATCCAAAATTTCTGAAGGATCACTGAAGACTGGAGTAATGATGCTGAAATTCAGCTTTCATCACACGAATACATTTCATTTTAAAATACTGTATATTAATATTTGTAAAATACATCATCATTTTAAATTGTTAAAATAAAAAAATATTTTAAATTGTAATAATATTTGACTATATTATTAAATAAATTAATAAATGCAGCCTTGGTGAGTATAAGAGACTGATCCCAAACTTTTGAACAACAGTGTATATGCTAATTAATCCTAAAAATTTTACTTCTTTTTTTTTGTATATAATTAATTCCTCAAAAGCTCAAAGATTTAAATGGAATCACTACAGAACAGAATCGGCTCACAATTCCCATGCCTGCCAAAAAGGGAACGTAGCAAATCTTTGTTTATTTCAGGCTGTGACAAACTAAAAGCTCCTGGATATTTAAAACAACAACAAAAAGCTCAAGGCTTTTAAAATGTTCTGTATTCATTTCTGCAGGAACTACAGAAGCACATGAAAGAAAATTGTGATGGTGTTTCTACTCCCTTCAACAGCAGCCGCTCTGGCATGATGCTAATCACACTACAACAACACAGCGATTAGATCATGCAAAACTACTCTCACTATCCGCACGCCTACTGACTATTGATTTTGGTCCTAAAATTAACTCTTTACTAGAGATTTTTGCATTGTCTCAGCCTACACAGTTGGAAAAGAGCGCTGCTTGTGCCAGAGGCCGTATTTTCAGCCTGAACACGTAAAGTTGAACTGAAAAATTGAATGAGTTTGAATTTAAATACATCTTAATATCTCTTTTTGCTTTAATGATGGCAGCAATTGAACTGTTAAACATAAAACCTGATGATCAAGAAAAAAAAAACATATTGAGCCTCAATGGACGAGCAGCTGACTGCATGTACCAAGAGTCACATGATCATTGTCACCAATATACTTATTTGATTATTTACCTAGAAACGGTACAAGAAATGTTTCAAAATCCTAGAACTTTGTTTATTTCCAGGCTAAAATAAAAAGGATACACGTCTTTCATCTGGTCGATGGTGGGTGTGCGGATGATGTCATTGATGCCGATGATGTTCTCGTGCTTGAAGCGGAGCAGGATTTTAATCTCACGGAGTGTGCGCTGACAGTACGTCTGGTGCTCAAACGGACTGATCTTCTTTATCGCCACACGCACTTTATTATCACGATCATACGCTGAGCTGAAAAGAAGCAAAAGAGGAGACATCATCAGACCAAGCATGTGTTTTAAGCCGGGTACACACTGGTGCAGACAACTTTGCAGCAGTTGCTTGTCAGATTGTACGAACATGATCCCTGCTGTAAGCCATGTCACACTGTAGGATCTCGGCTGTCATTAATGTCAGATTCTATGGAAGTCAAGACGAGTTGGACGCACGCAAGACGACTCATCTGCCGGAGTTTTACATCATCAATCCGTGACAAGTTCAGCGAGTGTGAGCTGCATTTACATGCGGCATAGAAGCGGTGGCTTGCAAACAAATCAAATCTTTAGCGTTAACTTTGATCATGGCTCGTCTTAAAAAGAAAAATGGAGTAAAGACGATGTGTGTGGAGCAAGTGGTGGTTTGGTTGCCGTCTCGCTAGTTCCGTCATCAGGTTCTGCGCTCCTACTGGTTTTTGATTTGACGGTTGTCTTAGAAGTGCGACAAAACTTGTGACACTGGCAGAATTTCGTCAGAGGTAAAATTTGATCGCAACAGTCATTAATCGGCTGTTGAAGAACAGGTCAACCTAGTGAACTTCAGATTTTGGCCTTGAATCGGAGAAATCTTTTAGGATTCTCAAACATTTGTCTCGGACGGCCAAATCATGCCAAATGTCATACAGTGTGAACCCGGCTTTAGTTACAAAACACAAGTTCATTAATCAAAGAACAAAAGAAAACTGCACAAAGAATATGACATTTCTTACAAAGTAACACAATTGTCAAATACACATTATATGAGGTGTAATAAAGTGGATACGAACGCAGATGGACTTTTCAATTTTGGGCACTTTTGCTTTTGTTGACTTTCAGAAAAGTTGCTTTAAAACAGATACACTAAATGTAAGCAGAGTCATGGTGGAAATGATGCTTGAAGGATTGAAGAATGGTCAAAATGCATGTAAACACATTTTAAGTTTTACTAGAGATTTTATTTAGATTTATCATTTGTTTTAAAATTTTAAAAACAATTCTGTATGTAAAAAAGCATTTTCATATTTTAACCATTTCAGAAGTTGCAAAACCATGTGACCTTCATACAAAAGAAAAACATTAACTAACTAAAAGTTCTCAAAATAATAATTATTTTAATGATGGATATTAATATTTTAAGTAAAAGAGAAGTTGAAAAAACAAAACCAAAAAAAAAAAAAAAATTTAAAAACATTTCCAAGACCATTTCAATGTGACCTTCAAGTTAAATAACTAAATAAAATAAATCAGTTTTCATAAAGAAATAATAGTAATAATTTTAATAATGGATATCACCATTTTAAGCATTTGAGAAGTCACAAAAAACAATGTTTGAAAACATTTTGAAAAACACTAGTAAAAGTAATGCAGGGACCCGTTACCACAACTTAAATGCATGGTTGCAAATTAAAAATTCTAATTTATTGTTTTAATTAAACCTTTTAAGTTGCAAACATTACTTTGTTGAGTTCTTTTGATATAACAACGTTGATTACTACATCAACTTATTATCGCTTGTAATTTAAACTCAAATTTCTGCGTTAATTGGCTTTTTAAAAAAATTAAGTTGTAGTAAAGTAATGAAATTGTCTTGAAAACTTTGGAAATGAAGGCCCTTTCACACTGAATGCGAACATTAGACGCAAATATTCGGGGCAACGAAGCTCTTAAATCAAAACTATTGTTCTCAATGGAGCCTTTCAAACTGGGCGAGGATTTTGTTTTCCCGACCAATGTGTCGATTTTTTTCCCTCGTCGCTCCGCGATGAAACGGGCCGTCCAATTAGATTTGAGCTTCAGATCATGTGCCCGGAGCAGCTGCTGTTGCACAGAAGGGGGAAAGTGGTGGCGCCGTTTTGAAAACTAGTGAAAACCAACACCGAAGAGGAGTATCCCGGAGGAGAGAAGAGAGTGGTATCCGAGAACAGATTTATTCTCACGTTCTTTATACGGAACATCATTTAAAATTTACTTTCCAATGAATTGTGTGATCACTGTCAGTTTTCTTCCACGTGCACGAGTGTTATGATTATGAAAGCGTGTTCTAGATGTCAACTACGTAATCCTGCTCTTGCATATATAAAAATTGAGAGAAACATTTTTCTACAGATGAAATAAATAGACATGATTTGTTAAACATATGCTAAACATATGTATATGACGATATGTTTTCTGTGTGTTTTTATTCAGCTCATGGTATTTTTATAACAATAAAGGATGTTTATGACAAATGATAAGCAAATTTGAATTCAATCCACAATAAAAACACACAAAGAATGCATTTCAGCCCTTTATCGGCTCAAAACCCACTTTAAATCAGAAGCTATTACTATAACTTGATGGATTAAAGCGCGTTTTGAGCAACATTAAAAATTTTGAAGTGTAGTTTGATTATAATTGCACCTCTAATTATATTTTAAGATGTATTCTTGTAAGAATTATGGATTTTGTTTCTAATGAAGTACCAAACTTTATTCATATTAATTTAAGACTATATTATGCAGCGGATGATGTTAAAGCCATATACGAGACACATACATGAGGAAAAATACATTGTTGATCAGCGCCACCTAGCATGCAGGCGCGAATCCGCAGAAGATGATCAGTCGTTTCGCGTTCGGTGCGAAAGGTCCGTTCTTCGGTGATTCGCCTCGCTTTTTTCGCATCGCACTTAGTGTGAAAACGTATAATTTGTCTTCATTGCAATGACTTTGTTTTAACATTTAAAAACAGACATGTTGAAATTCCAAAGTTCCTGTTTGGTAAGACTGACTTACTACAGGTGACTACAGGTATTTGTCAATACCTCCCTTCCTGTACTTACAATAAAAAATTATTTTCAGGGAAAAAAAAAAAAAAACCTGTCGTTTTTTTTGGGACCAGACCGACTTTCTACAATACCCCCTTTTATGTACACTACACAATTTATTTTTATAAAAATGTTTTTACTGTAATTGACTTAAATGTTACATGTTACAAAGCTTGTAGTGGTTTTCTATTGTTAAGACTGACAGGTGAAATTATACCCTGTATATATTGTCAAAATATCACCTGTAGTAAGTCAGTCTTACCAATAGAAACCTATTACAAGCTTTGTAATTTGAACTAGTCTTTTAAAATGTTAAGTCACTTTAATGAATACAAATTATACATTTTAACCACTTGGTGGAATCGGCAGACGTTCCCTTCATGCGCCGCGGTAGCGCGTCAAATCATTCACAGATATAAATGTGAAGCCATTGTGCACAAATGTGATTTTGAATTTATATTTCATGTCGATATACAATATTCACATACTTAAAATTAATCATGGTATTGAGACTAATGACTCTAGAACAGTGGCAAGGAAATCTAACTTTAGCGAGCTCTGAGAGCCCCCTAGTGGTCGGGAGCATTTCCGATCGATTTCATTGTGTTGTGAACTTATGTTTGCTTTTTAAATTTTGTTGTGCTGTGCACTACTGGGCCACCGTAGTAATGTGAGCTTTAAGTTAATAACTAACTAAAATAAGTTTTCAAAATGACTAGGCTAATAATAATAATGATGATTGAGATATTTTGAATGAGACTTTCATATAAAAGAAGCCATTTTTAAAGTAATTTAAAGTTACTAAATAAATAGTTTCCAGTCAAATCACTTCAGCTAAACTCAAAACAGTTCCTATGGCTTTGTGTGCGTCACTCTCCTTCACAGATGGGCTTCATCTTCATCATAACCATGACCCGATTCAAATGGTTTCCCTGAGCTCTCTGCACCGCTGACACATTGTTAATGCCAAATCTGTGTCAGGTGCACCGATAATGCAACATCTGCACTGTTTTATCTTGCACAGCAGAAACATGGTCAAGCAGGTCACAATTTATGACGGAACGGCTGTATTTGAACTTGCATTTTTCACAGCATGGCTCAATGTGTCATGTCTGGAGTTTTTTTGTTGGTGCCGTTGATGCAGATTTCAATCTTGACGAGTGTAAAGCTCACGCATCAAGCATCTGGCTGGTGCTGTACACACCACACTCTAAAGGGCAGAAAGTGGAGAAATTACGCAGAGGTTAAGATGAAAGAGAGAGAGACTCAGAGATGGAGAGACATGGCAAGACAGCAGGGAAAAAGAGAAAAGGAGAGAGGCATGGTTTCCACGGAGACGGACAGGCGAGACTTTGTGGTTAGGAGTTATGCAACAGGCTGTTGCTATGGTAATGTGAAGGAGGGGGGCGGAGACAGGCTGAACGTTCGTAGTGAATTTACACAATGCTCTGACAATGCCAGATACCCTTGGTGCGAAAGAGGAGGGGGAAAAAAAGACGCTCCAATGGCATACTGTCATGCCACCAAATAATAAAGATGTCTATAAATAAAGCTGGGTCTGCATGGAAACTGTTGAGGGGAATGACTGCAGCATGAGAACATCTTGAAGACTGAAAATCAGCACAAATGTAAAACACAACAAAAACTCCCTATTTTAGTGTTACTTGCGTGTAAACCCTCGGTGTGTGGCGTTAACAAATTGAGAAAGCAAAACCCCTCAAAAAAGGCTTTAGAATAACTTGCTAAAGCTCATTTCAGGTTCAGGTTAAATTCGTAATAATAAATGAATGTAATTTTTTTTTTTTAATTTTGACTATATCATGATTAAGAAAGCACATTCCCCAAATTCCCATTAACATAATGGGTCCGAAAGTTTTTTTAATCATTTTTTAAAAGATATCAGCAGACATTAAAGGCATTACAACAAACATTGATGCATAAATATTTAATCATTTAATGTGTTTTTTTTCTCATGAGAATGATAAGTTGCATTGCTGTAATGAGAACTGGGAGGAATGTGCTCCATTTTATTTTCAAAATGAAAAACAACAATATTAATCATTTAATAAATATATAGCCCATTAAATATATAATAAATATACGCATATACATATTTTCATAAGCAATTAAGCACATTTTTTCACCTCAAATTCTCATTACCGGTTCATCCAGGTTTTTTTACAATATTTTATTCTAATAAAATCAGCAGACATTAAAAGCAGTATATTACAATGCATAAATACTTAATTTATTTACTGGTTTCCCATCCAAACGTGAAGCAAATCTTTTCAAAGTTTGATAAAAAACGAATTAGGTGCGTTTCCATCGAGCTGTTCGAGCGGATGACGGTGATATCTGTAACCTAACCAACAGTAAATTTGCTACGTCAGAATGTATTTGGCAAATGTGTTTCCATCTCTCATTCGCATTAACTTATTTTCGTACAAGACAAAAACCAACTCAACACTTCTTTAATTAAGGGATTTTTTTTTGTCCTCGAAATTTGGAGTTTCCATCACTCGTTTCTGATGTGATACTTCAAAATGTGCATAAAATGAGACTGAAACATAGCTAATGTGTTTTTTTGTTTTTTACATTAGAGTATTGAGAATGGGAAGTTGCATTATGGTAATGAGAACTGAGAGGAATGTGCTTTATTTCATACCAAAATTAAATAAAATTGATATATTAATAAATAATAATCATAAAAACAACAATAATAATTAAGCACAATTTTGCCCCTATTACAATGCATATTTAATGTAGTAGTTATTTCTTACAGGAATGAGATCATTTGCACTCCATTAATAAGAACTAGGAGTCTATGTATTTATGTACATTCAAACCCTAAAAATAACTTTCATTTTGTTTTGGGATGAAACATAACCCATTTAGATGTTATGCAATATGGCATTATATACACGTGTTTTACATGCCAATTTGTGCAATCATAAAATCCCTTTTAGCAGGCTTCTCCAAATGCTTAAAGAAAACAGAGATTTTCAATGCACCTTCTGAGGGTGAAGGCACTTCTGAGGCTTGTCGAAATGGGGCCGGGACACCACAAGGCTGGATAATCCTTTCTTTTCTGTTCTTAACCCAGAACGCCCGCACATTTACAGCTGTGCCAATAAGAAGCTTTTCACATTCTATAAACCAGAAAATTTTAAAGACGTCAACTAGGTTGAATGGTTTCAGCATTCTTTGGAGACTGAAGAAGCAGATCAAACAGACCTAACTTAACAAAACTAGTTTTTACGTTTGAAGAAGGAAATGTGAGGCGAATTTGCCATCAGTACCATGATGCCACAGGTTCAACGGTGTTCTAAATAGAACCTTATGGTTCTAGACTCAATTGACCGTTCACAAAGACCCGCCCCCTTTAGTTACTGTTGCTATGCCCGACGAGCCATGCGCTCTCACGCTGTGAAAAACACATCCTGGAGCAAAGAGACACTGACAACGTATGAAACAGTTTCATATTTCAAATATTGTAATTTTTTAAAGAGGTTTAAACAAATAGTGTATAGAGTCTCTTTAATGTGTGGTGACAGATCGCTGTAGCTCCTCGTGAACCGATCATCTCTTCATACTAGTTCATTTATAGCATCAAATAAACATGAACGAACATCAGAAAGAATGTTGTTTCAAGCGTGGAAAGATGTGAGTACACACAATTTTCAAGTTCAAGTTCACCAATGATCTACTAACTCCTCTGACTGCTTAATGGCAGAAATGGCAAAATGGCAGATTCTGGGTTGTGATTGGTCAGATGGCCCGTCAATCGGTTTGCGAAGGGTCAATTCCAAAGAATGCTTTATGCCAAAAAGTTTGTATATAACGAGAAATGTCTTAAACATTAATTGCACAATACTTTCACGTTTAACGGGCCATTTCAATTTTTCTTCTACTCAAAGTATTTATGAGCTTTTTAATAAATAAAAATAAACGAATTAAAAAAATAATTAAAACTAAATCCATAAAATGATAGAAGTGCCTGACAGAACACTTGGGGCCAGATTTACTAACAGCTTAATTTTTCCGACTGACCTTATTAAATATGCATATTTATAACACATGCAAAATTTATGAGAGTATTTAAATGAATCCTGCAAGGTGATTTCCTAAGGGTTCGTGCTAGTCAAGTTACAGGGGGTTAAAAAAGGCCTTCTGAAGAGAAGCGGTGGGTTTTGTAAAAAAAAAAATATCCACATTTAAAACTTTAAAATTAATATCTAGCTTCCAGACGGCCATACCCTCTAAGACGAATCCCTGACCGTGGAAGTGCAGAGGATAGAGCAATCAAAACGCCGGTCACGAGTTAGAAGTCTAAAAAGAAAAATTTTAAAGAGAAATGTCAGAGAATTTCGATTTAAGAGAAGAGGATCTTGAGTTTGTTGCACACTCCCATTTGTTTAATAGTTTTTAATTTTTTTTAGTTAATAAAGTTTTAAATATGGATATTTCTTACAAAACCCAATCGCTTCAGAAGGCCTTTATTAACCCCCTGTAGCCGTATGGATCATTATTATGATGGATGATGCATTTTTTTGGGCTTCAAAATCACACTAGCATCATAAAGCTTGGAAGAGCCAGGATATTTTTAAATATTTCTCTGATTGTGTTCGTCTGAAAGAAGAAAGTCATATACACCTAGGATGGCTTGAGGGGGAGTAAATCACGGGATAATTTTCATTTTTTGGTGAACTATCCCTTTAAAAGGTTTTATACTAGAAGGTTATGAATGGTTGTACCAATAGCAAAGATTGCCTTAGATATTTAACAAACACCACTAATAAGTTAACCATCTTGAATTAGTTATATTTCACCCATGTTCTTGACATGCCTTGTCAAAGTCTGCAAAAATGACCTATCATGCAAAATAAAAACAAAAATAAGCACTCTCCCTTTCCTCTGGTTTCTTTCTCTCCCTCAGTTGCCTGCTCCTTCTGACACTCCTCCCAGTCAGGCTGGTTCGTGTGACGGCGGATTGACGTCCTTGGCAGAAGGGTTGCCATGGAGACTGGCACTGTGGCAGAGTTTGGCATGGAGGTACGGCCCAGGCAGTAGCCACACAGCCTGCACTCAAACAGCGCGTGCGTGTGTGTGTGTGTGTAAACGCAGGCATGTGTGAGCTTGTACATGCATTGACTAATATTTGTCTGTGCATTTGTGCACACAAACGGGTGCTTAAAAGAAAGTGTAATTATGTGACCACATCCCTCACTGCGCATACAACAGAGTGCAACAGTTGAGTTCTGGAAGTAAAAAATCCATTCACTTTTTTCCCCATAAAGGAAATTGATTTTAAACAATAACTTATAAACCTTTAAAGACAGATCTACTGTGAGATTTGAGCTTGTTAATCCATGGCATTTGCTTCTGCTGAAGCCGTCAGCCTGCATCAGTTCAGCTTATTTTTAAAATAATTGTGTTTAACAGTGTAAATTCCAAGCGGAATTTCAGAATTTAGCGGAAAACTACATTAGCCATGATGCTGTACAGAAAATTACACCAATCAGAGTAGAAAACAGAATTATCCTCCAAAAGATCTCTTTAGCTCCACTCACTTATATATATATATATATATATATATATATATATATGTGTAAGTTTTAATATTTTGAGAGCGTAGGGAGATCGACTATATTTGCAATAAACTTAAAATATAGCCTATTGTTTTTATACATATAATCAACATTTGTAAATGAGTAGTTAAAATTTTTTCCACCGTTTAGAATTCGATTATGCTATTAGCAATGCTTCATGGGATTGTAGTTCTTTCCCTCACTAACTGCACAGTTTTGTACCTTTGTCTTTTTGTCTGATTTTCAAAACAAAGTTTGCTTCAAATCAAAGTTTGTAATGTTGTGATTCACCTCGAAGGCGATTGGCTTCATTCAAGGCTTATAACTCTTTAACGATGACTATTTTAATATCCCTATGTGAAAAATGAATGAAAAAACGATGTTATACACCTTACACATAATCAGTGAGCAGAAGGGCTTACTGTTATTTACCGGTAATGACTACAAAGAAAGATGGAGTAATGCAAAAATACAGAGCAGGATGTGTCACAAACTAGTTAAGACAAAAAAATATATATATAGGGCTGCACAGTAATGGTTAAACTATTTATCACGATTATTTCGCTCAAATTCTAATCGCTATTTTTTTATTTTTTATTTGAGAACTCTTTTTACATCTTAGAATTATTGCACTTTCATTTAATCACAAATAAATGAAACAACTCATAACGAGGGCTCGTTTTACCTCATCTAGTTTCCTGATTTTACTATGAACATTAAAATGTGTAGTAAGTGATTCCTGAGAAATGCTGTCGAAAGTGAATCGGACAGAGTTACTGTGTGAGTGAAGAACAATTCATAGTCCACTCTACTCCAGTGTTGTGATCTAACAGACACCAAGGACAAAGTAACGATTTTGAAACAGCAATAAACTCCAGCCAGATAAAGTCCTTTTATGCAAAACCATAGACCTTTATCTACAGATCAAGTATAATAATAGGACCGTTGAATCATCATGTGAGTTTCATCGTGTTGACTGTCGAAACCGAACGAGTCACGAAGTTTGAATGCTGAATGGAAAATGAATGCATTTACATCAACTTGAATTTAACGACTTAAATTCATCTGTACCCCACATTAAACCCTGGAATGTCTTCAGAACACTTGGAATATAGTGCATGTTATGGTGGTTTATACTTTTTTTGTGCGTCTTTTGTGGGGCTTAACGATAACACAATAGAATACACACAATATCCAATTTGGATCAGTCTCACCTGACCAATACCCGATCCGGCAAAAATGGCAGTATCGGAGCCGATACCAATACGGAGTATCAGATCTAAGAAATCACTTACTGCACCTTTAATACACTTTTTACAATATTAAAACCTTAAGAAGCTTCTCAAAAGCCTCTCAATTCCTAATATTACTTACAATAATTTAAATCATGTTAATGCTTTTATATTAAAACAACAAAACAAGACTTGGTATTTTAGCACAAAGTTCGTGCAAGTGCATCAATTCAGCAATTACAATCTCAAACAATATATTAGAGATTCATTTTTTTTGGAAACATCCCAGACGATTATGCTTGAATATATCAAGAGAAGCAGAAATGGTGGTCACAATTAAAATCTGATTCATTTTGCAGCCCTAAAAATATAGAATTTAATTATATATACAGACCAAGAATCAAGTACAATATCTATGCACAAAGAAAAACGAAAGGAAATTCGACCTGCACAGACAGCATTTGCTGAACTCAAGCTCAAGTGGACAAACAGCCATTATAGTAATTATTAACGTAATTCGAACAGTAATGAAGAGGTGCCATTTGCAACGAGGGCACAGAAGATCTCAATTTACTACAGCTATAGATACATGCCTCTGAATGAGTGAGTCAACCTGCAAAAGCAAACAGCCACAGAGAAGCCTTTACCCAGACCTTAGTGACGCATTTGATGGTCACAGCTACAGGAAACTCTTACCCTCAAACAATGTAGGAAAATTAGTATAATTACCTAATAAGTAGAATAACTAACTGTGGTTATATTACTAAAAGCACAACATAACTACCAGTAACATTTAGGATCATCATAATAGTTACATAATAGTTATACATTTATGTTTTTTTTTTTTAAACATTATCATTACTCTGGTAACCACAGACAAAAATATTAACCATTAGATAAATAATTTGTACTTCTGGGGAACTATTTGCTTTTACAATTTATAATGATTTCAAATTATCTAGATGATGAATGAAAATAGACATTTGGGTGTGCGATATTGACAAAAAAATGATAGATATTTTAGATAGATTTTTCCGATAACGATAATCAGACGATATTTTGCATCATTCAAAAATGTTTTATTTGGCAATGTAATTGGTGACAGCGTTTGTTATATCTTTCCATCTGTCGTTTTTTTCTGTCTTAAGGAACTTTCTTGCTAAATGATTCGGCTTTTCATAATCCTCATATTAGGGCTGCACGATTTATCGCGTTTAAAGGCTGCGATTATTTAATATGCAGCTTGTCAGAGCTGTACGGCTCTGTGATCAGAAGTAAATTCTTCTCCATCTGAAAGCCAGAGGGCGCTTTTGCGTAGAAACTCAAAATAAGCCCTGCAGCAGAAGAAGATAACACGCGATATATCGCTGTAGCTGAATAAACAGAAGATTGAAACGTTTTCATTGATTAAACATGATTAATAAACACACGACTGCTTTATTCTGTGTAAGAAGCCTCATCATCTTACAGAAGGATGCTCAACTGTCGTTATGAAGCGAGTTTGGAGTAAAAACACGTTATTAAATGTCTTTTGTTGGACAAGATGTTATAAATGCTTCATGTCTGGAAAGATGTTTGACACACGTAGCTTTTTCAAATGTACATTATAAGCGACTTAAAATCGCAGTGCTTTAAGATGGATTAGAGTTTGGAGCCGTATTTCATTGACAAGCTTCTTCGCAGTTTCTTCACTCATTTTAACTTCCGTCAAACACCCGACTCTGAATATGCGAAGGCCTATACTTAGCTACATCACGCAGTGAATTCATGAACACTTCATGCAGCGTTCTGATTGGTTTCTAAAAATGAGAGAAATACTCGATAACATGATTTGGCATATCGTTAAAACATCAATTACGATATATATCGCACACCCCTAATACAAAGTATTACAAAATTGAGCCAAAGGTAATAACTGTCTCTGAAAATGATACATGAGTGTATTTTTTTTCCAAGATCAAACCAAAGAAACTAAGAGTTGATTGGCAACACCTAAAGTCACGATGTTTCATTTGTTAACATTAGTTCACATGATCTAACAATGAACAATATTTCTACACCATTAATTCATCTTAGTTTATGTTGGCATCAACATTTACTAATACATTTTGAAAATGTAAAAAATATTTAAAAATTTAATACACTGTGAACTAATTAACAAAGAACAATTGTATTCATGGAATATTACGTCTCAAAACATCTACGGGCTCTTTTCTGGAAACTGAAAGTGTGAAAGGAAAGAGAAAATGCTAAAAGCAGTTATTCTTGGAGTGCTACTACAAATTTCTGAATCAAGTTATTTCACAAATTAAACCAGAAGCCACCCAATTAGCGGAAGGATGCTTTTATGACATAAGTGAAAGCAGTTTGTAGAAAATAAAGGGGGAAAAAATGCTGTGAACTTAGTGCAGATTAAATTTGAATCTAGAGCATTATGTTCTGTATCTAATGGAAGATAATGTTTGGGGAAAAAAAAAAAAAATTAAACCAAAATAGCTATTAAAATGGTTTCATGCACTTTGAGACAAAATAAAACGGCTGATACAATTAGCAACAACATGTCTAGGAGCTGCATGCTAAGCAAAGTAATTAAGAATAAATTCACTGTTTCAGTGTTAAGATCATAGCACTGAATCCAACTATGAAGTACAGAGGCAGGGTCATGCCCTGAGGAACTGGAACTGCTAGTCAATCTTGCAGCATTCCTCCTTATGGTTTAGAGCCACTAGCCACAGAGCCACTTCTGCAATAGCACACCACGTAAATGTCGCAACAATTTTGAGAATTATGCCGGGAAGTAAAAACATTTTGTAGTTCGACACAAAGGATTAGAACACACAGAATTTCTTCAGTCTTCAGAGCCAACAAGTATTGAACACCCCCTAATAAATAAATGCATCCGATCACAGTCAGATGAACTGAAAAACAGCCTAAAAACATAAGAGATATCAGAAAATGGTTTCTACATCTGAATGGGGCACTATTTTACAACTCATTTCATGGTCGTCTAGGTGAAAAATGCTAATTTATTTCTCAAAACACGCATTAAACAAATCATGAACTTGAGGCAAATGCAAAAACAACCTGCATTAACCGTCTCTGGAATACATGATCAAACCAAACAGAAATGTTTAAGAGATAATTGGTAGCACAAGGTCACAATTTCCTTCATGAATATTAGTTAACATGAACTAACAATGAGCTACAGCATTTATTAAATGTTCATGTTAATATCAACATTTTAAAATGCAAAAAGTTTAACATTAACAGCGGTTAAAGTCTGCACTGAAACGGTTTCTCGAACGAGAAAAAAAAACAAAAACATTGTGAATACTTGGATTTGTCCATTAGGATCATTGAACAAATGTGAGAAAATACATTGCTTGTTGTTAGTTCATGTTAGCTAATGGATTAACTAACGCTAACAAATGAGACCTCATTTTTAAGCGTTACCTGATAATTGTTTAAGTATCTATTCCTTATGAAAGCATGGCTCAATCACATGATTTGATGATTCTTTGAACTTGATTATGGAATATCAGATATCTCAAAACATCCATGGTCTCTGAAAATCAGCAAAACAACCTTTACAAGTTACAGCTATTTTGGCACATAAACATTTTCCCAATTTAATTTTGTAAGCGGAAGCGATACCCTCAATCCGCAAGCTTGACAACATGCGTTCAATATCAAGAATATATTTAACATCTCGTTCATTTACACCCAAAACACTAAAAGCTGTATTTAAGTCTCGATAATACAGCTTAATTACACTTGCCGTGTGAATCTACAGAGGATGTCACCTCCAGTAATTAGATACTGTTATACAATGGGCACAAGCGCTTGTACGCACACATTCACACACGTTTACGGGAATCACCGCTTCAGTGCAGCTGAACAACAAAATGGACTGCAGCCTTTCGCCTCACTTTCTCCATTCCTAAATCCACTTACCCACCCCTTCCCTTCCATTTCCTGCCCTCTCTTCGCTCATTCACTCGCTCTCTGGTTTAAAACTGAAACCCAGCCTGTTCCCAACCTCCCTCAGCAACAGCTAAACTCCACATTCTCCAGCTATTACATCACAGGGGGCCTCTCAACGAACGCCAGGCCGGTGGATGGTATTGGACGAAACTGACCCGCAGTTGCAAGTTACTGGAACGGTTTTGTGTTTACAAATGAGACTGGTATACAAAGAAGATCCAAGATCCCGGACGTCATCAGTTTAGAGTATCTGCTGCAATGCTTTTCCAACTGTGAACGTCTAGGATTCAAGGAAATTGGCGCCTGATCGTGATCAAACAGCCTATTGTTTGTGACTTACATTACTGGTTTCCCAAAACTACTGGCAACAACATGTCTTGTTTTGCATAATACAGGACAGGATGATGGTCACACAAAACGTTTCCTCATGGACACAGGAGTGTAAAGCACGAAGCAAAATCCATTAGAACATCCAGAACTCTCAATCGGCAGTGCATTTAATGAAGCGCACCTCTGTAGAATATGCCAAAAATGGGATCACAGCAATTGATCAACTGAACTAAAAGGAACTAATAGGTAAAATTCACACTCAGTGGGAGTCAAAGCATACTATGACACCTATAGATCTTAATCAGGGTAGTGTCTTATCTTATTTTTGGCAGGAATGAAAACAAGGCTAGAACAAAGGGGAATTCATTATTGTACTGTTGTTTAACAACAAACCGATTGTTCAGCCGACGAAACGGTATTTCAAACAAAGAAAAAAAATCAGTCAACAAAAACTCTAAACAGTTTAAAAGAGGTTCTTGATTATGATTATGATTATGTTGCTGTTTGAGCATAAACAGCTGCAAAGTTACAGCGCTAAAATTTCAATGTAAACGGAGATTTTCTTTCACAGACATTGCTTTTTAAGGACTGCGAGGTTCTTCCCAGGTTGGAGACATCATAAACCCCGAAATTTACATAAACCCTGCTCCTTGGAACACGCAACTAAGGGGGTGAGGCCATGTTGGGCTGCTTTATAGAAGAGGAAGAGTTGTTGTAGTAGAGTGTTGTTACCATGTCGTCATTTTTCACTGGACTGCTTCACAAATGAGGGTCAATTCAACTCTGGATTTGCACTAAAGATTAACATGACGGCACATGCTAGTCGATGAGTTGAATCAACTCCATAGCAACTACATAAATTTATCCACTAACCAACATCCAGTTTCATTCTAGAAGTTGTAACTTCTTTCTGAGTCTCTCCATCAGTGTCGACTCCGGTTTGAACAATGTAAGGCTGCGTGAGATTCATTTTGGCTGCGTGAGATTCTCCAGCTTTGTTGTTGTTGAGCAACAGCTTCGCGAGCTGTTAAAGCTCCGCCCTCTTCTGGAAAGGGGGTCGGGAGCAGCAGCTCATTTGCATTTAAAGGGACACACACAAAAACAGTGTGTTTTTGCTCCCAAATTTGACAAGCTATATAAATGATCTGTGGGGATTTTCGAGGTGAAGCTTCACAGACACATTCTGGCCAGACCAGAGACTTATATTACATCCTGTAAAAGTTGAGTTGTGAAAATTATATGACCTAGGACCTTCACACAGTGCGTGCCACTGAACGTCTATGCCTTACAGCCTATTGCGTCTATACCTGAACAGACATCTGCATCTCTTTACAAGTGTGCTCCCAGAAATCTTGCCCACCAAACTTTTATGCGTTTACATATGCAAAAGTAGCAGTATTATATATGACACCACTTCTGTGCATCACGTTTTTGCTTTGTTTTTTTGCAAGGATACCATATTTAAAAACACCTGGTCTTAATAAATGACAGCAAGCTCAAAATGCATATTTGTCCTAACATTTTTTTTCCTCCAGCCTATTGAATTAAATTATTAATCCAACATTCTTCTCTCCTCAAACTCTTTTGCAAAGGCTGTTGTCAGTCAAAAGCAAGGCTGCATAAAGGCTCTTACAGCCTGTTCAGCACAACATGTTACAGTCCTACACGTCCATATGACAGTCAACCCAGGGTGGCTTGTTTCTAGTCTGTAGCTGTTGGGAGTGGGTGTGAACCATTCATTCATCCGTGCGAGAAGAGCAAAACTAGGCCTGCCAGCGATGAGCTCATTCGTTTAGCCAACGGACTCCTCTCACCAGAACAGATGGGCGATCAGACTGCACATTTGAGCCAGCAGTCTCTCAACTGTAACAAAGCTAGCTTGAAACTTAACCACAACCATTATACAATTTCAACACCGCTGATATATATATATATATCTATTAGATTGACAAATTAGGGAACATTCACCAAGTCTTGGGAAACTGGCGAAACATGTATATTTGGAATAAAACGATGCTCATCCACTCTAGTATACCTAGCCAACGTTTAAAGTTAGAAGTGCAGGTCCAACTCGAGGACTATCAATTTCAAGTTTTTCGTGGGCAGATCCAACAGCGAAACGCATCCAAGTGCCTCTTGTTCCTACCAGTTTTGAACAACCTTGGGGAGCCCGTGCCCACGCCGCCCCGGAGAGCCCTGCCACCTTGACATTCCTGGAAAAGCACTGCGCAAATTTCACATCTACACTTCTGTTAAGTTTTAATCCACGTCTGGTCTAAGACAAAACTGTGTGATATTGTTGCACAGATCATGCACAAATCAGTGCAATGCAATCGTGACATGAAATCTAGAGGGAAGTACATCAACTGAATTTAATTACAATGTCATCCAGTTGATAGTTCAACAAAAGAACTCTCATACTGGATAATACATAGCCTAAAAACAAAATTTGCAAAGCAAAATGATTCAACAATGAATTTCCAGTAGCAGCATGATCAGAACTGCTTTGACAGATGTCTCTGTGTGAACTTGTCTCTTTCAGTCAATGCAAATATAAAAATCAGATGCTTAGAAGTCCTCCCTAAAAAGAAGAAAAGTGCATGCAACTGGTTTCAAGCAAAAGCAGCAATCCATGCATTAGCACTGTGATTGAATGAACAAATCCAAACAACAAAATAAACAACGGAAGCAAATAATACATGTTTACAACAAGTATAAATATATCTTACCAAACCATGCCGTATGCACCTTCTCCAATGTACGAGAGGTTGCTGTAACGCGGCCCGACATCGAAAGCCTGACCGCGGACCATCTCGGCACCGGATCCGGGGTTCGGGCCGCCGCCAGCAGGGGCAGATACCGCAGCTGTCGCCATTGCTGAGAAACTGGGCTGCCTTTACACGCACAACAAACGCGCTTTTCTTACCCGAAGCAGATTATAAAGATCAGGAAAAAGCTCCTATGTTGAATAAACACGACAAGAGGCAGAATAAGCGACGTGTTTAAACGAAACCGAGCGTCAGAGCGAGAGGGAAAAGACGGTAGAAACGTTGTTGACTGGCATATATATATAGTGATAGTAACCTGCGCGTGGCGTGTTCTAGGGTGAGACTGACTGCAGGCGCAGCGGTAGAGAACGAGAATGTTGCCGCAGGAAGTAACGGAGCAGATCACGTGAGCAGGGAGCGGAGAGTGGTTACCATAGAGATAGAAGTTACACGTTAGATGCCTTAATTTACAACGTCAGACGAGGATAATCTGCGGATAAATATAGGCAGGGCTGGATAGGTTACTTTTAAAATGTGTTTCACTACAGATTGCAAAATGCATGCTTTAAAATGTAATTTGTTACGTATTTCGTTACATTACTCAAGTTTAGTAACTTAATCTAAATACTTTAGGATACTTTGGAATACTAATAAGTGTGGAACAAACGCAAAAAAGGTAATTGCGAGATTTTATCTCACAACTCTGACTTTTTCCCCTTAGAAAAGTTGCAATTGTGAGTTATAAAGTCAGAATTATGAGATATAAACTCGCAATATTGAGAAAAGTCAGAATTATGAGATAAAAACTCACAATATTGAGAAGTCAGAATTATGAGATATAAACTCACAATATTGAGAAGTCAGAATTATGAGATATAAACTCACATACTAAATTCACAATTGCAAGAAAAAATGTCAGTATTGCAAGTTTATATCTCCCAATTCTGACTTTATAACTTGCAATTGTGAGTTTAAATCTCACAATTCTGAGAAAAAGAAGTCAGAATTGTGAAATGCAAACTCTCAATTATGAGGGAAGAAAAAAACTAATTGTTAGAAAAAGTTGCAGTAACCAGTGAATTATAAAATGACTCACAAACAACTATCACAAAACATGAAAACAGTCGTGGATCATCAGGTCATGACATATAAATTCAGTCATTTTGTCTTGTTCAGGACAGAACTAAATAAAAATAACAAAATTTTTATGATCCTCTTAAAATTATTAAAATGTTGATGAAACTTAACTCCACTTTTTCAGACTGTCAGAGTCAGAGAATCACCAATTGCTGTTTAAATGACATTAAAATTCAAAGTAAAAGTATCTAAAATACTTTTCAGATGTAACTGTAATCTGATTACCACCCATTTAAAATGTAACTGTAATGAAATACAGTTACTCAAATTTTGTATTTTAAATACGTAACTAAGTTACTTGTATTTCGTTACTCCCCAACCCTGAATATAGGTCATACTGATTTTACAAAAGTATGAATCTACTTATTAGGAAATTATTATGTTGGGGAGACTATTTGTAACACGGATTGAGTTCAGTTTAACCACTTATGAATGAGCTAAAGGGCTGACAGACATTATAAATTATAAATCTCTGTGTACATACAAAGCATTTACAGGACAAAAATCATTTGCGGTTTATCATTTGATATGTACCAGAACTGGTCATTGTTGTGTTTATTTTTATATACACTTTTATATAACATATTTTATATAACATGTACTTAAGACTTTCATATTAATGTTAAAAATGCTGGGAAAAGTTAGAAATTTTATGTCTAAGCTGGTCTTTGAAGTCCGAGTCCTTCGAAGGATGCAGCCTTAGTTTATGTGTATCATTTTATTGGATCTGTGCATTCGGTCTTAAAGTGACAGCAACCTTTAAATACCTTCTGCTGTCTAATGCCCTGTACAAATACCCACACTTGCGGTCTTGTCTACTTACATGACGTATTTCCTGTATTTGGCCCAAGTGTGTGTGGAATTTTTGATTATCCGATTGGACACACTTATAGTCTTGCAAAAAATGTAAGTTTAAAGAGCATTTTTATTTTCAATACTTTGCATTTTAAAATAAACTTCTAAATGTCTGTTCAATAGTCGCTATGTAACTAACAGAAGACAGCATTTTAAATTTGTGCTTCTGATAATGTGATTAAAAGCAGTTGAAAATGTACATAATACACATACCCTACCTATATTTGCACCAATAAAATGGAGTTTATTTTTATTTACTACCAAATTATATGTAAAATCTAATTAATTTAACTTACAGTGGAATGTTTTCTTCAACATCTCGCAATTTCTGTGCACGTGAGCTCCCGAACATAATGCATGATGGGATATGCTTAGCCTCGAATACTGTTCTGAAGCGGAATTTGAGATAATGTGGGTTTAGTGTGCGTTAAGGGCCCTGCGCTTTGGCATTTTTAAGACATGGGACGGTCTTGCGCACTTACTTCCTGTCTCATGCATGAGCTCTCAAGTGGCCAAGATCGCAAGTGTGACAGGGCACAAGTGTGTGAAGAACTTTAGATTACCCAACGGGACACCCTTACAGTGAAATGCAAGTGTTTACAGAGCTTTATTTTGATTTTCAATACTTTGCAATTTAAATGTCTGTTCAGTAGTCCCTATGTTACAGAAGACGCAATTTAAAATTGTGGTGCTTCTAATTGATAAAAAGCCCTTGCAAATGTACAAAATAGACATAGCCTACTCATCTTTGCACCAATAAAACGTGAAGTGTCTGTTGCTGTCTGTCGGCGCGATATGAATTGGCCTAGAGATCCAACGCAAGTACCACTTTCAAGGTCCAGAAAGGTAGGAAAGACATCATTAAAGTAATCCATGTGACTCCAGTAGTTTAACCTCAATTTTATGAAGCGCCACAAGTGTTTTATATGCACAAAAAACATAATTAACAACTTTATTTACGAAAATATTTCTCTGCAACAAGAACACCACGACGCATGCGTTTTGTGTTCATGCTAGAGCTGACATTGTTTCGTGAACATGCTTTGAATAATATTTTGTAGTTTTTAAGTGGTAAATTGTTTTTTTTTGCGCAAACAAAGGACTCACATCACCTTGTGAAATTAAATTGAGGTTAATCCACATGGATTACTTTAATAATGTCTTTCCTGCCTTTCTGAGGCTTGAAAGTGGTAGTTGCGTTGAAGGGACAGAAACCTCTAGGATTTCTTTAAAAATTAGGTTTTTTTTAGTAATTATTAAATTTTTCATTAAATTAATTTGTACTTCGAAGATAAACGAAGGTCTTATGGATGTGAAACGACATGAGGGTGAGTAATTAATGACAGAATTTTCATTTTTGAGAGAACTATCCATGTAAGATAATCAAACAATAAAAAACAAAGATTAATCTATTTAATGCATACAGTAAACTCTACATTTAAGCCCAATTATTATGAATACACTACAGTTAGACCTCACTTTATTTGTAACTGTTATATTGTATTTACCCATGCTTGTAATTTTTTTTCACTGACTGCTCACTTGCCTTTAATCATTTTTGAACTGTATTAGTTAGGCTAGTATATTTCTTCTTTGGTATCAAAGTACTTAAAGTGTGCTTTAAGTAATAAATGTAAATAACAGTAACCACTATACTCAAAGAATATATTTAGAGGATTTAAGAGCTGGTCATGAAGCAAATAAATATAAACTGATATTCATTACTTCAGCTCTGTCACCATTTTGTTGTGACTGTACTATCATGCCTGTACACATTTACTAGACTTGCTTTATCCGCAAGTCTTACATCACTCTAACAAGTTTTCTCGTGAGACTGTAAGATCCTGTGAAAGGATATCATGATAAAGAACAGTGGTTTAATTGTGCTGACCACACAGAGATAGCAAAACTAAAGCAGTCACAGAAGAAAGTGCTGAAAAACAAAAATGTAGACACCAAACTGATGTGAAAAGTACTTTATTCACATTATATGAGATTAAAGCCCAATGTTTGTATCATTGGTTTCAAGTCCGTGAAAAAATGCATAAGAAATGCTTCCCAGAATTGGAGCACACACATTCAACTATTACGTTTTAACAGACATAAAATAAGTCGCTGACATCAACATTATGACATGCGAGAACATTTAGGTACATGATTCACTGTAATACTGTATACTCAGTGTGGAATTGGTATTATTTGTAGAAAACTTCACGAAACGTTACTTGTATACAACATCAGTAGTAAGGAGATAAAGTTAGGTCCAAAAAGAGTCTGATCCCTTAGGTTTATCAGTTGACTGTACAAAAATGATTCAAAGCGGATTTTGTAAAAGTACATTGAGATAAGGCACTTTTATCATGTAGGGTGAGAGCTGATACACATCCATGTGTTCCCTATGTTCAGTTTTTAGTAATACAAACAGCAACAATTACAAAATGTCCTGTGAAAAAAAAATGCAGGCAAACAGTCTATATAAAATTGCACACCAGCACAAAATCTACTGATGCATACGTTCAAGATTTCTTTATCTTTCCTTTCGACAAGACAAAAACACGAGTAGTTCAGTGCTCCTCAAACCCTTTAAAAATCCAACATTAATAATACTTAGTACAACAAATGCATTAGAGGTCAAGAACAAAACACATTTTGAATGAACGATTTCATTTGGCACTACCGTGAACGTATAGGGACGTATGAGGAAGAGTTTAAAATGAGCGTCAATGACGAAGAATGTTTTAACTGCCCATGGAATGAAAGTCAATGGGGTCCAAAACAACTTTTTTGTGCAACAGAAAAAAGAAAGTCATTCAGGTTTGGAACGACATTAGGCTGAGTAAATGATGACAGAACGATGACATTATGAGCAAAAATAAGGCATTGCGCATTTAACATAGGGGAAAACTACAATTGACCCTTCGCTAAGTCCCGCCCCCTTTAGTTACTGTTGCTATGTCCGACAAGCCATGCGCTCTCACGCCACACATCATGTTCTCACGAAGTGAAAAATACATCCCGGAGCAAAGAGACACTGACAACGAGATTTAATATATTGTAATTTTTTTTAAGAAGTTTAAATAAGTAGCGTCTAGTGTCTCTTTAATGTGTGGTGACAGATCGCTGTAGCTCCTTCAAGCGGCTCGTGAACCGATCATCTCTTCATACTAGTTCATTTATAGCATCAAATAAACATGAATGAACATCAGAAGGAATGTTGTTTCAAGCGCGGAAAGACGCGAGTACACATCAACGTTAATCTACCAACTCCCCTGACTGCTTTGTCGGACAAAATGGCGGATTCGGGGTTACGATTGGTCAGATCGCCTGTCAATCAAACTGCCGGCGAAGGGTCAATTAACCACTGTGAAGTCATAAAATTCTCATCAATGGTGCATCACTTTTCTTGATGAACTCAGCGCTGATTCTGTGCATAGATTTTTGGCTTTTACAGTCACTGACAACCACAAAACAGATACAAAGTGGGGGGGGGGGGGACACACATTGCAGAATTACCATCCATATATAAACCGGAATAGCATTTTATTTGTAGTTTCATTTTCATTTATTTGTCAATATAGGAGAAATAACACCATATTTAGAGGCCCAAAAGTCTGAGACCACATCTGTGTTTGAAATTCTTTAAAAAATAAAAGTAAAAAAGTAACATATTTGGGGTTAGTGAGATTTCTTTTATTTTGTATTCAGCAAGGATGCATTAAATTGATCAAAAGCGTCAGTCAAGACTTTTACAATGTTAAAACAATTTAGATTTCATACAAATGGCGTTCTTACGTATCATGGTTTCCACAAATATATTAAGCAGCACAGCTGTTTTCATGTGACACTGAACACTGGAGCAATGATGCTGAAAATTCAGTTTTGCCATCACAGGATATAATACATATAATTATTTTTAATATTTCACAATATTACTGTATATTGTAAATATTCACAATATAATATTTCACTGTATTTTTGAACAAATACATCCTTGGTGACCAAGATAATTATTTAAAAAAAAAATTAAAAAAAATTTTCCAACCCCAAAACTTTAGAATGGTAATTTAAATATTTGAAATCCCAGATTTTCATTGTGGTCTCAGAGTGTAGGATGCCACTGTAAATTGTGGAAAACTTTAAATATACTCAATAACATGCTTTGTAAGGTAATCTCAAGCACTCCTTTTTAAATTCAAATATAGAATGTATGGGACTGAACCTATAGGGACAAACCAGACATTTTCCCCATACAAACACCAAATCAACATAACACTCTGTCTTCACCTCCATCGTTTACCATCCATTAGGTTAGGGATATTCTTGGCCTTATCACATTATAGTGACTGTGCTACTAGATCAGCTACTCATCACGAGGCTTTCAAAATATTGAGCGGCTGTAATGTGAGACGACTTGCAGCATGCGGTTTCCAAAGTCTGGCTATGATAATACAACACCAACACGCACACGCCAGTATTAACACTGATATTTCGGGGAAAAAGGCACTGCAATAAAACGAATACGAAAATGATATGCATAAAAAAGGCGTTCAGCAACCGAGAGACGATCTTGGCGAAGTCAGACTCGTAAAACACTTTTGGCACATGAAAGAGGGTGTTTGCACAGTACAGTACAGCCATAAATATATATTTTTTCAAATAAATAACAGTCTTAAAAATACTAACCACCTACAACACTGGATAAGTACATCTGCTGACAGAACTAAAGGCCTTACGGACAATTATTTCATTACTGAAGCCAGTGTGGTCCGAAATGCAATACAATACTGTCTCTGTTAAGACTTTTCACATTAGTTTTCTCTTCCTTGTAACAGTCGTAGCAAATAGGGAGCGCAACCTACAAAAATGATCGGATCACATTTCCTTTACACATGTCTCGAAGGTATTACTATAGTTTGAGATAAGCACCAGTAAATGTAAATATAAGCTGGTAAAAAGCAAATAGTTAAAAGATGGAAACATCTTGTAAGGCAAGTTCAGACTTAGCAATAAAGAGAGTTAATAAATGACCGAGGATCAGACATTCTTGGGGGGAAAAAACAAGGAAACGCCTTTGACTGGCGTTCAGTGCTTTCTTCTGAAAGCATGAATGGACTCGTTTTGGATGACCTCAATAATTGCATGTTTTTTTTTTTTTTCAAATTAAACAACCTAGATGGTGAAAAAAACCATCAGCTACTATCGATTCTTTGATTTGCTTCTATCGTGTACAATTTCTTCCCATTAACCCCTTTCAGATCACGGTGGCTGCAGCCGTAGCTCCTCCTTCCTCTGTTCTGGAGCTCGTCTCGTAGGTCAAAAGTTGCTGTGGCTCCTTCAGGAACACCAGAAGAACTGTGATGTTATCACTGGATCCCACAGCTTTCGCCTGGGCAACAAGACTTTGGGCCACGTCGTCCCCCGAGCCTCCGCCCCCTCTCAGAGCTTCCAGGACCAGCCCCGGGACGTCACCAGGCCGAATCACGTCAAAGAAGCCGTCACAGGCAAGGAGGATGTAATCTTCATCCCCGTTCAGCTGGACTGACGAGCTGTCAGCTTCGTTAGAGACATACGGCTTCTGATCAAAATCACCTTTAGAGGATTAGAAAAAATATTTATAAAATTTATTTGACAAACTTGATATTAGTCAATTAAATATTATTATTATAAATACTACAAATAACAGCAATTTACAATTTAAACAATAGAGCTGGGTAATTCAGCTAAAAATATACATTGTATATTACATCCATACAGTACATACCGTTCAAAAGTTTAGGGTCAGTAAGATTTATTTATTTATTTTAATTCAAACTTTTATTCAGCAAGGATGCATTAAATTCATCAAAAGTGACAGTAAAGACATTTATAATGTTACAAAAGATTCAACTGTTTTAACACTAATAATAATAATATAAAATGTTTTTTGAGCACCAAATCAGCATATTAAGAATGATATTATTCTTATTATATTATTAATTATATATATAAGAATAATTATTAAGGATCATGTGACACTGAGTGGAGTAATGATGCTGAAAATTCAGCTTTTCCTTTTTACAATACAACATAAAATAAAATATATCTAATATTTTTCACCATTTATCCTGATGTTTATATATTTGTCCTGAATTACTTGTTTACAAAATAAAATATAAAAATAACATAAATATAACAATAAAATAACATTCAAAATGTTAAATGCATGCAAGAATAAAGATTCACTATATGAACAAATAAAAATTACATTATATGCACCAAGTGCTTTAGTTAATGTTGCTTTGTCCAACAAGCCATGCGCTCTTACACCACACATCATGTTTTCACGCAGTGATAAACACATCCCGGAGCAAAGAGGACACTGACAACTCGTCGACAGACATGTGAAACATTCATATTTAATATATCGTAATTTTTTAAAGAAGTTTAAACAATAAATAGCGTATAGAGTCTCTTTAATGTGTCGTGACAGATCGCTGTAGCTCCTCGTGAACCGATCATCTCTTCATACTAGTTCATTTATAGCATCAAATAAACATGAATGAACATCAGAAGGAATGTTGTTTCAAGCGAGGAAAGACGTGAGTACACACAATTCTGAAGTTCAAGTTCACCAACATTAATCTACTAACTCCCCTGACTGCTTTGTCAGACAAAATGGCAGATTCAGGTTTATGATTTGACAGGCGATCTGACCATCAAACTGCAAAGGGTCAATTATTGAATCGGAGTTTTGAATTGATACCCTGAAATGGAGAGTTTGATTCATGTTCATGAATGAGTTCAAACGGGTCTCCTTTTCTTCTACTGACATTTGAATTAGAGACACTATTATCCATCTTAAACCTTAATTATCAAATAAAAAGCACATTAAAATCACTGAAATGTTCACATGTGTGGTTAATAGAAGTTTTTTTAAGCTGAACTACATTGAACTTGTTTTTAGAATGCCACGTCAGGAGAGAGACGCTGCAAAAGACATGAGACGAGAGTGTTTCGTGCGGAAATGTTTTTGGTTTGGTTTGTTTTAAGGCTGTGAGACATTCACCTATTGCTCTGGAAACGGCGTAGGTTCCATTTACCCGCCAACAACCCATGAAAGCGATGCATCCACCAAGATCCTCAATCCTTTTCTTCTCATCCTGCACACAAGCACAAACTTTCAGGATACAGTCAAAATGCTAGAGCTTTTACATACTAAAATGAAATGGGACAAGCAAACCTCTATATTTACCTAAATACAAATATCTTTTTTTTAACTACTGCACTCAAAAAAATGTTCAGAAACACTGAACCTCTCTGAGGACCATTCTGATGCATTCGGCATTCAGTCGCTGTAGTAAGTACGCAGCAAACAGCGCTAATATTGATTCAGCATGTGGTCAGCAGTCAGTTCCTCTGTCTCACATTTCAGCTGCTCACAGAGAACAGATGAGCATCTGATACGATCTTGTGGTTCAGTCTCTATTGGTCAGCAGTGGCGTGTAGTGTCTCATACCTCTCTCTCAGGTTTGTGTGGGTCCATTAGGGTCACTGGTTCTCCCTGCCGAACCAGCAAAGCTTGAGAGTCGCCCAGCCAGGAGACAGTCAGGAGGTCAGGGGTCAGTAAGACGGCCACACCAGTGCTGCCACTGCGCAGACGCTGAAGAAGACAGAAACAAACAAATGTTTAGTTTGCCATCCTGTGGTCACTGGGAGTGTGCCACATTATTATTATTTTTTAATTACTGTAACAGTAAAACGGTTACCAATTACATTAAAACAGTACTGTGATGTATTTGTAAATCAGCATAAACTGAAGTAAAAGCAAATACTAACTACCACCATTTACAAATACTAGTGCTGTCAGTCAATTAAAACGTCAAATAATTTAGCAAATAAATCAACGCGATTATGTTCAAAATTAACTGCACTAAGTTAATAAATTTAATAAAATATGATAGAATTTAATTATTTAAGTTCTTCAATTTTTCAATTAATTTAAATTATTTATATTAAACGAGTAATACAAATAATAATACACATTCTAATATATTTTTGCTGCAGGTGCTTAATTGTCATGTCAATATTTTGGTAACACTTTACAAAAAGGTTAGTTAAACAGTTACTATATTAACTAACATGAGCAGTACATTTGTTACTGTATTTACTAATCTTTGTTAATGTTAGTTAATGAAAATACAGTTGCTCATTGTTTGTTCATGTTAGTTCACAGTGCATTAACTAATATTAACAATATTTTAATAATTTCAACATTTACTAATACATTAACTTTAACTAAGATTAATAAATGCTGTAGAAGTGCAGTCAATTATTAGTTCATTAACTAATGTAGTTAACTATTGTTAACTAATTAACCATTGTAAAGTGTTATTCATATTCTTTCATTGCAAAAATCTTAATGGTTAAATTATTTATATTTTTAAAATTGTGCTATTCTGTTCAAAATTAACTGCACTAACATTAAATAACACGTTTAGTTCTCCATTAAAATGTAAATAAAACAATTAGCTAATAATAGTAAGTAAATCGCAATAATTTGTGTTATTTTATGTGCAAAATTAACTGCATTAAATAAAATAATTAATTTAATTAAATAGAATGGAATAAAATAATGGAATGGAATTAACAATTTGCATTTTATAAAAAATAAAATAATAAATTCATATTCTAACAAAATATATTGACAAGTATCAATTGCTTAATTGTCATGTCAATAATTTCCCAATGCAACAATAATAATAATAATAATAATAATAATAGTGATAATCTTAATGTCAAGTCATCATTTATATAGCGCTAATCACAATACAGATTGTTTCAAAGCAGCTTCAGAGGGATAATAGGAAAGTTAATAGTTCTGGCTTTACAGCAGCACTAAGAAAATATTATTATTGAGCTAAAGTAGGTCTTCCGTTGTAGAAATTGTTAATTATTAACTTAGGGGCTGCTTAAATGACACCTTTCCAACTGAAAACTGAAGACCTTTAATGCATTCTTGCCACTCATTTACGTGTTTAGTCTATAGGTTTGCACATTTGAATGTGTATGTGCACAGACTCTTTTTTACAAAGTGACATTGCCAAATTACTTTGGTCCGCATAATGGGTCCAATAATTTAAATATAAATGGGTAAATAAAATTTTTCTACTACCCTACTCAAATTTATCATTTAATGACACTTCATTCAATTAATTTGGTCAAATATAAGGCTTTGAAAAAAAACCACTTTGTTAAAAAAAAAAAAAAAAGATCATTACTTGTTTTATCAAGTAGTATTAACTGGTACATATAAACTGTCAATTATTATCAGTAAAATGAATTCTTGTTTACTAGCTCTGTTCATGTCAATGAAACAGAAACTGCTTACTCATATCTGTACCTGTGGAGGCAGACAGAGACGTGCAGCAAACCTGCACCATTTCTTACCATGTATTTAACCACAGGGGGAACATGGACTATATTTATCTGTATTTATTACAGCGTAGGAACATTAGATTCACATAACGGTTGCATCTTAAGAAGTGGGAGAGGTGCGAAGAGATTTCTTTCCATCGTGATTTCTTTCCACAGAATGCACCAACTTGACAAACAAGGGGAAAAATTATCTAACTGATGAAACTGATTGTGGAGAGTTTTCAGAAGCAGATATGCTGATAAAACAAATGTTTAAAGGAAAACAACTGTACACTACCAAGAAAGCCGATTCAAAGATGGTTGTTTGTATTGCATGTTTAAAAGTGGTTTTGCTGTTTCGTTTACATGTTGCACATGCAGTCTAGTTCAAAAGTCACACTAAAATCTGCTTTATGTTTTTAAATTTAAAGTGTGCTTGTTATGCAATTTTAAAATGTCGTAATTTTGTGTTGAAGAACTCCTATAATAGGTTGACTTGAATTCAATATTAAAAAACACTTTCATTTTCTCATAATATACATTGTACATCACCTCATTTCCCAAAGAGTCTGAAAACGGTTCATTCAAAGATTCTGTCTCTCTAAACGCCTCCTTTCCGAGAGCCTGACCTCTGTTCTGATTGGTCAGATGGTCCAGTCTGTTTTCATTGGTCAACCACTTACAGCGCGTGAGTTTACATTTGTTTACATTTTTACGTAGGTATGTAACAGGAAATGAGTCTGGAATTGCTGATGACTCGTTTCGGTAGTTCAGATTTGGTTCTTTCTTTTGAGAGACACTTTGATCTTTAAAACTTTGCAGATGTTTTGGTAACATTTTACAATAAGGTTCATTAATTAAACAGTTAATGAATGAACTAACATGAACTAACCATGTGCAATACATTTGTTACTGTATTTAATACGTATTAAAACGAATTTAATTCATTAACGTTAGTTCATGAAAATACAGTTGCTCATTGTTTGTTCATGTTAGTTCACAGTGTATTAACTGATATTAACAAGATTTTAATAATGTATCAGCAAATGTTGAAGTTAACATTAACACAGATTAATAAATGCTGTAGAAGTACAGTACATTATTAGCTCATGTTAAGTAATGAACCTTATTGTAAAGTGTTACCGACATTTTACATTCACAAACAGCTATATTACACAATGCATGAAGGGTAATATTCGAAAAAGCATAATCGGGGCACTTTGAAACAAGAAAAAGAAGCATTAGGATTAAAAAAGTTGTGTGAAACATTAGGATGTATAGAAAAAGATATTTAAGTTATTTAAGGTCACTAATCAAAGAAAGAAATTTGTGCTATCGAGCATGTTAGTGCCTTCTGACTCTGAAAAAAGGTTATTATAGTTAACTAAAACCATAAAAAAATTAAACTTATTTTACTTCGGCTAGTTACCAAGAAAAATTCTCGTTTTAATTTACTTCAACTTGATATACTAAAATAACAAAGTGAAATAAAAAAATAATAAAAACCATGTAGACATTTAAAAAAAAAAAACATTATAAAACATACTAAAACTTATATAAAATATAAAAACTAACTAAAAAAACCTATAATAGTATGTCAATGTATATTTTTTAACATTTAATTTAGCACTAAAATCGATATGCTGATAATATTATTTGTAATTTAAAAAACTGTAATAAATTAGAAAAATGCAAGCATTTTAACTTTTTCGGTTGTTCTTACTTCTCTCTTGGCTTTGATCTTGAACATGTCATCTGTCTGTGTGAAGCTGCTTTTGAAGGCTGTGGCAGCATCGCTTTTTAGCGCCTCCTGCTGGCTCAGTACGACATGCAGGTGAGTGGCAGCATATGTGGCAGCATCCACCCCTCCATGTCCATCAAACACTGCGTAATACTCTCGATCCACACCATCCTATAGAAGAGAAACGGAAATCAGAATCACTCCTCAAACACAATTTTGGTCCATGCAGAAAAGTCTTCGAAGACGGCAATAAATAAAAACTGACTCCATTTACTTTCACCTTTTTGTTAAATTTAAAAGTCCCAAAACATCAGTCGAAGTAGAAAAAATTTAACTACTAATATTATCCTGGTATTGTTCAGCTCATGAATACTGCATATTCGGATATACATGCAGCATTTTGCATCTCATATAATAGTGAATTATGCATATTGGTTGGTTATGGTACGGTATGCACAAGGTTGGTTAATATCTACCCATGCATCCCTACAACTGATCTACACAATCTTCATCTTCATTCAAGGATTGAGGAAATATGTGGCAGCCTCACCTTCAATCCCAGAAGCTGGTTAAACTCCTTCAAGATCATGTGACGATCCTCCATCTTCCTGCGAGTGTTTCGAATGGCGTGAACAGAGCAGCTGTGTGTCCGTGAAGAGGAAGAACCAGGATTGGGCAGCTGTTTCTGCCAGGCCACACCCACCTCTCTCAATTTATTTATAAAGAGGCGCTGCAGTGGCTCAGACTGCAACACTGAAGGGTCACACATAAACATACACATCACGATGCTACATTGTTTGAATAGAAGTTCTTAGAAATCATAAATGTGTACTGAAATAATGTAAAGAGTCAACAACACCGGCATGAACTTTGCCCAAGAGAGATAAGTTTTTAAACCATACTGTAATGTAAAAACTGTATTACTTTTGTTTGAACACTAGAGGGGGTGACAATGCCACTCAGAGAATTAAAGGTGCAGTAAGCCATTTCTGAGAAACGCTGATGAAAGTGGATCTGACCAAGCGCCACAACACTTGAAGCCAATCAGCAGTGGGAGGCGTGTCCACTCATGATGGGGGAGGAGAGAGATTTGAAGAAAGACTGTAGAAAGGGAGATGGCTGAGAGACATTACAAAAGAGAAAAGGCCAGAGGAAAAAGAAGGGTCATGATCAGGCAAGAGCTTTAGGACGTACGTTAAGGCCGTGTGTCCACCAAAATGTTTTTAGCCAGATGAAAACGCCTAGCTGTGAACGCTTGAGAGCGTTTTGGCAGTGCAGCGGGGGGTTTTTTTCAGTTGAGACGCTTTGCTTGTTAAGATACTGAATATCCAGGACGTGTTACTAGTATGTCACTTCACAGATCATTTTTTTTCTGTATCGTTTCTATATAGAAATGCAGACACAATGTAAAGTATTTGCTCTGGCTCGTTTTAAATTATTTTGTTCCGTTATCATGCTTGTCGTCGTCATCTGTTGACGTTGTACAAGCAGAATGTGGCGGTTGGTCGGTGTTGTATTTGTCCTGGCCCTCCTCCACTGTGATTGGACGGCTGGGTACAAAGTGACAGTGATGAGTGCTGCATTTTATCCAACGTTAAGACCTAAACAGGTCTGAAAACAGATACGTTGTTTCTAATCCATACGTGAGTAACTTTGGTTTTGCTGTTTCACAGAGCCAAGATATGCTGTTGTTGTTGTAATGTTAACTATAGTAACAGGACAGTTTTGAGTGCCATTGTTTGTCTGAAGCTGCTGTCTAGGCAACAACAAACTCTTACTTGTGTATATTCTTCTGTACTGTATGTTCATTTTTGTTCGTCAGCTTTATTTTGCTTTGCTTCAGCTATGATAATCCACTCTGCGTTTGTACATTTTGGGGGCGGAGCAATGAAGGGAGGGGTGTGTCTGTTTGGGTTGATTTTAAATATCAACAGTGTTTCTCAGAAATTGCTTACAGCACCTTAAAATTCTAATTGGAAATTACTAATATTGATTCATTCATTTTTATTAGGATTTTCTGCCTATTAGTCACTGATGTTTATGATCCAAAGGTTATTGAATATTTATTATTTTTCTGTCTTGTTTCCTGAAGGTAACATCTAGTCAAGATGGAAATACAATAATGCATGGGCCTTATGCATTTTTATTTCTGAATTTCACATACAAAATACAATAACCCAAAATGTTATAAACAGAAAAGAATAAGAATCAAATCAAGTGAATCACTCACAAAGAACTCCTTGTTCATCCTCTAGTTGCTGTTCGGGATCTTTGGGGCAGTAGTGAGGTGAAAGGTCATCTTTAAGCAATTCAGTGATAGCAGCATTACACATCGCTGCACCCAGCCAGGATGGGGCATTTCTTTAAAAAATAAATTAAAATAAAATTTAATATCTCATATGTCAACAGTGTAAACGTTTGAAACACGTCTCTGAAGCTCACCAAGGCTGCATTCATTTCATCAAAATAAAGTAAAAAAAGTAATATTGTTATAACAATATTATTAATATTGTTATTTAATATTATTACAATTTAAAGTAACATGGTCCTATTTGAATATATTTTAAAATGTAATTTATTCCTGTGAACAAAGCTGAATTTTCAGCATTACTCCAGTTTTCAGTGTCACATGATCCTTCAGAAATCATTCTAATAGGCCGATTTGCTGCTCAAGAAACACTTCTTATGATTATCAAAGTTGAAAAGAGTTGTGCTGATTAATATTTATTTTGTTGAAACCATGATGCATTTTTTCAGGATTCTTTGATGAATAGAATGTACAAAAAAAGATTTATTTCAGATAGCACAAAATCATTTGTAACTGTAAATACCTTTACTGTTATTTTTGATCCATTTAAAAAGTAAAAAGATCGGGAAAAAAAAGTAATTTCTTTGAAAAAAAAATCATTTGAACATAAGTGTACATAGAGCATGTTTAGATAAAGCACAAATTTGGTTGACTAGAAATATATATATAAATTAATTATGATGTGTTTGATTTTCCTCCAATCATACTTGTGGATTCTCACAAACTGTGGAGTAAAAAGCACATCTTGTACTAGTGATTTTGTTCTGTTTTTAGATTAGATTTAACACTTTGCCTGCAGGAGCAACAAGTGGCAAATGGCCTGACCACCCACTCATAACAACACATGTACTCAAAAGAAGCATTTGGCTGTGTGAGATGTTATCTAATAACATAACAGCAAGATGTCAGAAAAGAAACTCCCTTTTGTCCTACTTGTCGAAAGCTGCGGTAACGTCATGCCTCTCTGACCTATATCATATCACGAAAAGGGTTAAACCTGACAAATCTGCACTGTGCATTCAGTACAGTTTCCAACAAAGAGGAAATGAAGTCTAAATGTCAGGAAGTGGGTATAACAATAGTGATTCCACAGACAGGATGTCTGCCCTGAGAAATGCGTCAGGAGGGAGAGAGAGAGAGAGAGAGAGAGAGAGAGAGAGACAGAGAGAGACAGAGAGAATACAGAGACAGATAAAACAGATAAAAACTTCTGCATCAATGTTTTCACTTAATGCTTCGATTGAGACCGACAGTACACTGGAAAAAGCACCAAATCTGTTAATCAGCTCGTGCATAGTGCAACGTGCTGACCTATGGCAAATACTGTCTGCAAATACTGAGAGAAAGCAAATGGGAGAGAGGCAGGAATGACAGGAATGCTCCTCCTCTGGTTAAAGAGGACAGGTGTCGCAACATTTCAGGCCCACTTTTAAAAATCCTGTATATGTTTTTGGAAAATGTAAGAACAAATATAAAGCTGTATTCATATCTGAGAGAACAGTCTTTCATCCAACAGGAAATATTAATGTAAATCATTCTCTCGACTGCAAAAATCTACATGAGGCATTTTCAACCAGGGGCCCACAAGGGAGTGCTGAGGAGTTTGTGGAAACATTTAGAGAAAAACAGTGTTTAAAAAAAAAAAAAAAAAAAAAAAAAAAAAAAAAAAAAAAAGTAAAAATAAATGAATTAATAATAAAATATAAGATCTAAATAAATAAATTGATTAAAATTACAAAATGATTAAAATAAATAAGTTCAGTAAAACAAAATACTCAAATAAAAAAAGAGAAATGAGGGAACCCTCAGGAGTGAAAATAAAACATGTTAAAAATTATTTTAAAAATTATTAAAATAAAAAAAATATATATTAAAATACAAATATTTTTATGGGGTCCATGGAAAAGTTAAGAGAAAAATATAATTTAATAATAATAACAATAATAATAATAATTAAAAAAAATAAGCACTAAATAAGTAACTAAAAATATAAATCGTTTACAATAATTTTAAAAATCTATTACAAATTAATAAATAAATTCATTAAAATAAAAATATTAAAATAAATAAGGAATTAATATTTATTCACATAATTAATATAT
Source organism: Zacco platypus (assembly GCA_038088235.1). NCBI lineage: Eukaryota > Metazoa > Chordata > Actinopteri > Cypriniformes > Xenocyprididae > Zacco > Zacco platypus. The sequence continues at coordinate 35,202,443 of CM076082.1, read as the reverse complement.
AACAGTACAGTACAATAATAAAGAAGAAAATTAATGTAACAAACTAAATATTTTCCAAATAATATTTTACACATCATTAATTTTTCACAATATAAATGGCATTTTTACAAATAAAAATATAGATCTGCCTTTTAAATGATAGGATTAGGGTCCCTCGCACAAGGTTGATCACCTTTGGGCGTCCATGGTATATGCAAGATTGAAAACCCTTGACCTACATGATATGCAGATTATTCACATAACAAACCTGGCTGAGAGCAGGCGGAGGCCAAGATCCAGACTCTCTCCCTTCACTTCCTGCAGAGAGACTTTGCGGCTAAGTGGACTGATGGGAAGCGGGTCCTCTGTGCCAAGTGGGTTTGGAAACTCCTCCAGAAAACTTTTGAGAAACTTTGCAGCATCGCCTTGCTCCGCACAACTCATTCTGAGTATGGACTTGCAAGATAGGAAGTCAGGGATGCCCAAAGCAAACTTGGATGTTTGACTCTACACATAAAATAAGAAAAATAAATAAAATTATATAAGTACAATATAACTTGCATACCCACCTTCCCCAGAAGCGGTCTACTTGTAAATGTACTTGACTCTCGGTTTAAATAAAAAGCTAAAATGATTTGGATTATTCTAAATTATAGATATATACATTTTTCTCGGTACATATATACATTATATATATATATATATATATATATATATATATATATATATATATATATATATACACACACACACACACACACACACACATATATATATATAATATTACACATAAATATATATACACACACACACACATATATATATATATATATATATATATATATACACACACACACACATACATATATATATACACACATACAAATGTATGACAGTGTTAGCCAATCAGAACAATCGGAGGCGACCATCTGGCAACGTCAACCAATGGCGTGCGTTTGGGGAGGGGCTATCGGGTTGTCTGAACTATAAAAAACAGGGAAAGGTATTTATTTTTTATTTTTTTAATTCTACGCTTAATTATTATTTAAATGCAACGAATGAAAACAGATGCATTGTGATAAATACCATACTATCCGTAAAAATGTGACAAGCCATATACTACCGTTCAGGTGAGGAACTCTTTCTCGGTTGCAAAATGCAAATAGTATCCAGTGTGCGACACACAAAGACAGATTACCTACAGATTTCCACGTTTTCGCAAAAACATTACAAACCCAGCAAAACTGAACTTCTTTCAAAATGCAGTGGGTGTCATACATGAAACTTTAGTTAGTTCATTCCTGCAAGGATTCATGGTGTAACTCAAGCATGACACCTCACGAAAAAAACTGTCGCCATTTGAAAGCATAACAACCGGGCCTTGAACTACAAATAGCAACTTTTAGTTTAATGAATAACATAAAAGAGAACATAGACGTGCATAAACACGTATATACCTTTGCGGATGGTTGGTGTTGCTTTATGCGCCGACACTCCCTTTTTTTTCCTGACGAGTGCGGTTTGAAGCGCTCGTGCATGAACGCACGCCCTTTCAGTCACTACACAACAAAAGCCAATCCATCTGCGGAAGTCGATGTGACAGAAAGGAAGTACAAAGATAGTGATATACAAGTGATGAGGGTGAGCGTGTGAGGCGCGGAGTAGTGGATGAAGTCAATCCGTTTGGTTGTCAGATCGAGTCGACTGCCTGGGCCTATCTTATGAATATTAATACATTCTTTTAACAGGCCAGCCAACCAGCGTCCAGTCATTCACGTAACGTAATTAATATTCATAAGCCAAGATCTGCTGCTCAATATGGGAAAATGGAATGTGATTTTTGTGAAAGTGACACGTTTTTCATTCATTATTTTCGTTGTAAATGCAAAGATGCCCTAAAATGCCACTGGATAGAAAAAGAAAAGACGTATCGTCACCTTGGAATTATAAGGTTCAATCTGACATGTTTGTCAAAATTGAATTATTCACATATTGTTATTCTGTGACAACTTATTTACATTGTGACGTTTTTACATTTTATGCTGTTGTGTAAAAAAAATTGGGGGGGGGGGGGTGTTCTTCTATAAAGGACTTTATGGAATGCAAAAAACTTTGAAGCTCAATATCTCCAAACTCAGAATGCAGATAGAACCTTATAATTCCAAGGTGGTGATATATTATTCACTATTAATATTATTGGGTAAATTCTACATATAAAAAAAAAACTAAAATGGCCTGGCCCCAAATAATGAGAAGGGTCTGTCTGCATCCCGCAGTACTACAACGTACTTCAAGTTACGCCCTTTCCTGTTACGCCCCTTCATATTCAAGAGGCGTAACATGAAGTTGTCGAAATCACGCATAACAACACGAGATGTCAAAACGGCAAGATGGCAGCTCATACAGAGACAACCTTCTGTTGGCTTTAAGTAAGCAATATTTTTACGTTTTGGCAGGGTAACAACTGATGTTGGGCAAAATAAGCAAGCTAGCCTGATGAATATCCTAACCCTAACCCTAACCCTGATTTGGACAACTTCAAGTTACGCCCCTTCTTGTTACGCCGATGGACCTTGTATTTGGTCCATCACGCATTGATTGGATGGCTGGATGATTGTGGTTTGCTATTGGTCAATGTCATGTGAGTGACAGGTTGTGTCAGTGCAAGTGGGAGGGGAAGTTATTTCGTGGATATCCATAGATGAATCATATATATAATAAAATGTTTTCACTTTTATATAAAATATATATATAACATTTTTGCAATTCAATTTTGATTTCGAGTTGATTTTAAGTTGTTTTGAATAAACGTGTCTCCTAAATACATAAACAAATGGGTGGGAAATCAACCCGCGGAAAACATTTTTTCCCATGGCAACGACTTAAAAGTAGCTCAATTCCGCGGGAAAACTGCGGACTTTGCAACACTGATGCAAACATAAGCCACAAAAACACAGAAAAAACACAGCAGAGACTCTGTTAAACTAAAACTTTACTGCCATTTTCATCTTATTAATTTGCACATTGAGACTTATTAAGCTGGCTTTAATTTTCTACTACGAGACAAATAAACTTAAAATATTTTATACAAAATACGCTGCCAGGGCTGCCATTTTATCTTTAGGCTTTTTAGGATTCCCTCTCCCCATGGGCCTCCTCCCTCTTCCCTTCCCTCTCCCTCTGCGGGCTCCTCCGGCCCGGTGCATGGGATGCCGCATGGTCGCGTGTTTCAGCTCCACGAGATCCTGGAACACAGAATCGCAAAACACGCAACCAGTGTGCTGCGTTTCACCATCAGGCAATGGCGAGCGTGTCTTGTTGAAGTCCACTACAACCAGAGAGGCTTCGCAGGAATCACAGCTGTCCTGGGACACCTGCACTTTATGAGCGTGCTCGAAGAAATGTACCACCACGTTGCATTTGTTGCAGGCCATGCGCCACTTCGGGCCCGAGGTGACATCGAAGACCAGGACGCCTGTCTCACATTCAACGCACTGACCAATCCCAAGTGAGTTGAGGGAGTGCTGACAGGAAGGGTGGGTGCACTCGTTACAGCCCATCCCTGCCGGAAAGAGAAAGAGAAATGACATAAGGGCTATTCTTGTAGGAGAACATTTCTTTTCTTGCTTTTAAGAGTGTTGTTCCTGTTTCCTGTTTCAACAAGTGTTAAAAGGTAAATCTTGGGCTTTTCCCCTACCACACGTTTTTACTTCACCTCTATAATAAATTTTTACAAAGATTACATTTTTATATTATATATAAATACACTACTGTTCAAAAGTGGGAATGTTTTTAAAATAAGTCTCCAATGCTCACTCACTAAGGCTGCATTTATTTGATTAAAAATTACAGTAAAAACAGTCATTTGTTTATATTGTAAATTTGTAAATGACTTTAAAATAACATTTTTCTATTTGAATATATTTTAAAATGTAATTTATTCCTGTGATTCAAAGCTATATTTTCAGCATCATTACTTCAGTCTTCAGCGTCACATGATCCTTCAGAAATCATTCTAATACGCTGATTATTATTATTAACCATGTTAAAACAGTTGTGCTGCTTAATATTGTTGTGGAAACCATGATTCTTCAGAATTCTTTGACGAAAAGAAAGAATTTCATTTGTAAAAATGTAAAATGCACTGTCATCTTTACTTTTACTTTAGATCAATTTATGATGAAAAACATTTTAGACCAAACTTTTAAAAATATAAAATGTATGTCATATTAACCCTTATGTGCTGTTCAGGATGTTTTCATCCACTATGGGGAATTTTTGAGTCTTAATTTGGCCATAACTTTCTCCATGTTTCAGCAAATGGAATGATTTTTGGTGACAAATCTTATTTTGACACATATTTTGGGAAAATGCTTTGAAAATGTTCAAAAACCCAACAGTACTCTGTGGGCAAATTCACTACCCTTTCGTTATGTTCGTGGCTGAAAACAGCCACTATTTTAACTGCTTTAAAAATGTATCAGATAAATATTTTTTTTTAAATTTTTTTGCTTAAATCTATTAATCAACCTCAGTCCTTTTAACGTTTTAAAGAGTTAAAATCCTGAATTTTTTTTTTTAATTTAGTAGTTTTGATCAGGACTGAGGTTGATTAATAGATTTAAGCAAAAAAATTTGAAAAAAATATTTATCTGATACATTTTTAAAGCAGTTAAAATCGTGGCTGTTTTCAGCCACGAACACAACGAAAGGGTAGTGAATTTGAACAATGCACAAGGGTTAAAATTAATATTAACTCCAGAATTATTGGCACCTTTGGTAAATAAGAGCAAAGGTGGCTGTGAAAATAAATCTGCATTGTTTATCCTTTTGATCTTTCATTCAAAAAATTCATATTATATATATATATATATATATATATATATATATATATATATATATATATATGAATGAATGTGTGTGTGTGTGTATTACATACAAGTTGTGAAAAAAATATCCCCATTATTTTATATTAAAATCCAAAGTTTGATCAAGTGCATAGTCAGATTTCAACTACTGGATATGTGGGAAAAAAAGTTATCATATATGAAATATAGTTTGAAAGAATCCTAACTGAAGAACCACCCAAAAACAAAGAAACAGTCTCTCCTACCTTTCTTCATGTCTCTGAAGGGAGGGTTGCTGAAGCAGTATGGACACACAGGGTAGCTTTTGCCACGAGACCCTGATGTCCAGAGCACCAGCTCAAACTCATCCAGAGGACACTTGAGCTCTTTGTACAGCTTAATGGCTCCGTTCTGAGGTAAACTGTAGGTCTCGTCGCAGTGAGAGCAGTGCAGACGGCTGGGTTTAGCCTGGGGGTGATTAGAAATAACAGTTTAGAGTCTAGAAAATGTCTGACACTACATCATGATTAAGCTGTAAAAAGCAGTCTGAGTGCAAGTCAACTTTTTGTAGCTGCAGAACAAACTTTAGGCACCTTTATTGGAATGTAATATTTAAAAATATTTAAATAATATTTTTATATATTTAAGAAGAATTTTCTTCTAGGTCTTACGTTTTAGATTACTTTTTTGTTTAGCCATTCATAATTATTTTCACAATTCATAATTATTAGTGGTGGATGACCCAACTTGATATATTTAAGTTTTTCTAACTTAATTTTCCACAAATTTTATAGTCCAAAATTAAGATGTAACAGCAAAGACAGTAAAGTAGTAAAGACTTCACTCAGTACATTGGGATCGAGACAATCCGCATTAACTTCACTCATGCAAGCAGAGGACATTGCAGCCCATTTAACAGGAACATTACACCAACAGCATGAGGTAGTATTTGAATGATGAGGGACATTGATGAATAATTTGTGAGTTACATCTCATTCAGATGGTCATAGGAGAACATTCAGGTAAAAAGCTTCCTTGATGAAGGTCATTTTCAGGTGCACAAGTATAGGCGGAGAGAACGAGAGGGAGATGAGAGTCTGTCTAAAAGCCCAGAGTGCATCACAGCAGAAAAGAAATAAAATGTGATTCACGCAACATGGCCATATGAATGGTAACTAGGATCAAAGTTAGTGTTTAAATGTAGATGCTCTGGGATGCACAAGCTTGAAGTTTGGCTGCAGGACTCACTGTACTCAACATCACTGACGTGATGTTTTTAAACAAGGTATTTTTGATGTACAAAGCATTGTGGGTATGGATGTGCGCACTATGATTGGATACACCATTGAAAAATTGGGTCAGTAAGACTTTTGTTTTAAAGAAACTAAAACTTTTATTCAGTGTCAATGCATTAAATTGATCAAAAATGACAGTAAAGACATTTAAAATGAAAAATAAAAATTTGTTCTTTTGAAATTTCTATTTAAAGAATCCTGAAAAAGATGCATCATGGTTTCCACAAACAATGTTAAGCAGCACAACTGTTTTCAACATTGATAATAATAATAAATGTTTCTTGAGCAGCAAATCAGCATATTAGAATGATTTCTGAAGGGTCATGTGACACTGAAGACTGGAGTAATGATGCTGAAACTTCAGCTTTGACATCAGGAATAAATTACATTTTCAATACATTCAAACAGAAAACAGTTGTTTTAATATTTCAAAAAATGAATTATTTCACAAAATTTACTGTATTTTCGATCAAATAAATGCAGCCTTAGTGAGGAAAAGAGACTTCATACAAATAAATAAATAAATATGTATTTATATATATATATATATATATATCTCAAGGTGTGGTGGTTATTGAGAGGTCAAAGTTTTAGGCTTGTAATCAAAAGGCCAAATCCCTCTATGTCAAAGCGTCTGTGTCAAAATCCTAACACAGGTCGATGAGGTTGGGTCAGGGTCATGGATCAAAGCCCAAGACACAGTGTTGCAAGTTTGCTATTCTTTGACTTGAGTGTGCAGATCTGAACTTTGGACCATATTGAGACCAGCGTGTTTGGTTAAATATCTATCATTCCTCCATTTTACCCTACTGTCAGTTCAAACTAACTTTGTCAATGTTGACAAAGAAAGTAGCTAAAACACAATGTCTGTACATGCTAGTTATGATCTGTGTACTAAAAGATCAAAACAAAAAGATGAAACTAGAAAGAGAAATGAAATTTTTCTTGATCTTTCGAATTAAAAGAGTTGAATGCACTATGAAAACAAACTCTACCTTTCAGGACTCAAAACTTCATACATTCAGAGCTTTCTGACATATCAGCCAAATTAATACACTACTATTCAGAAGTTTTGGGGTTGTAAGATATTTTTATGCTTCTGAAAGAAGTCTCTTATGCTCATCAAGACTGCATTTATTTGATTAAAAATACAGTAAAAACAGTAATATTGTGAAATATTATTGCCATTTAAAATAGCTGTTTTCTATCTGCATATATTTTAAAATGTCATTTATTCCTGTGATCAAAGCTGTATTTTCAGCATCATTACTCCAGTCTTCAGTGTCACATGATCCTTCAGAAATCATTCTAATATGCTGATTTGCTCCTCAAGCAAAGTTTCTTACTATTATCAATGTTAAAAACAATTGTGCTGCTTAATATTTTTTTAGTGCAAACTCTACACAAACTATTTTGTTTTGTTTAAAATTTTTTGATGATCAGAAAGTTCAAAAGAACAGCATATTATGAATAATATTATAAATGTCTTTACCGTTATATTTGATCATTTGAATGCTTTTACATTTCTAGAATAAGAAAGCCAGCATTTCTAGACTATTAGGACAACATGAGTCCTTACACACCTGGATGTACTTCATGAAGCGACGGCATTTGCCGCAGCGAGAGAGAGGTTTCCCAGTAGCAGCGATGGGAGAAAAGGACACCTCCATCAGTTCATCCATGCCTGTTTAAGAGTAAATAATTACCAAAACCAAAATTATGCACTTTAATAAGAGATTAATAAGTGTTAAAATGACCACTAATGGCAAACTTGGTACAGAAGCATTCAGTTGTTAAATGCTGTTCAGAGATGACAAATGCATTTAAACAGCAATAAAAACTTTATACTTAGACATTTGGGGCTGAGGTGGGTTTGATCAGACATAATTTAGGCAAAATTGGATAACAATTTATTTTACAGTGCCATTGATACATGTTACATGTAGTTACTGTAGTAATAACTAGAAATTATGCATAATTGCATTCGATTAACATTAAATCAAACCTTCATCCTAAGCCTAAACCTAAAGTAAGTACATGTAGCTGATAGTTATTACTCAGTACTTAAATGTATTATTACACTGTAATACTGACACCTTAAAATAAAGTGTAACCTGTGACGTTACCTGCAATGGAGTCCACAAAGTAGTGGAACTTTCTCTTGAAGATGTCCAGAGTGTGCTGTAAGACCTGCTGGAAGTTTGCCTTTCCTAAAGCTATCAGAGTGAGCTGCTTTTCCACAGCACTCCGGATTGTGGGCAGAACCAAATCTGCATCTAAGACACACACAGATGCACAAGGAAAATGATAAGCATATACAAATGTCATTTATCCAACGCTTTGTGTCAAAATAACTTATAGTACACCTATTATAGACTCAGCTCTGTAAAGTGCCTATAGTTCACTTTCAGTTAATAGGCCAAATTTTTAACTAACTAGTCTACTCACCCCATAGTATGGAAGCTTGTTTCCACTACGGAATAAAAAAAATTTGACTTTTTATCTCACAATTCTGACTTTTTTCCCCCCGCAATTGCTAGTTTACATCTCTCAGTTCTTTTTTTCTCAGAATTGTGTCAAATGAAATCGCAATTGCAAGACAAAAAAAGTCAAAATTGTTAGATAAAAAGTTGCAATTAACTTTTTTATTTTTTTTCAATGGTGGAAACAAGCTTCCATACCATAGACGTAGTGTATTAACACCAATGCACAACCAATTAAACTGACACACACCAAAGAAATACTTTCCCCTTACCAATCTTATAGTAACCGTGAACCAGAACAATCCCTAGGTTGGTGGGTTTGAGTTTCCGGCCACTTTCAACAGTCACATAGTTTCTCTGGCAGATGTTATTAATGTGGACAGGGATGCTGGCATCCGTACCTAGTGAAAGAACCGTTTTTTAAATGCAGTTCACACAATAATAACTTTCACAATTTTCAAAAAACAATAAAAAATGTCTGCAATTAAATGTTTTACTCCACTTTAATCTGACTAAATTACCAACAATAAAAATCGCAAAATACCTAAAACATGTCAAACTGTAACCAAACATTTATTTTAAGCAGTAATAATATTTCACAATATTAGTGTTTAGCTGCACTTTGGATCAGAAAAAAAATATATAGCCTTTGTGAGCATGACACTGATAGCATAAAATTAATACTTATGCATGAAACAGTCAATCTTCATGCATTTGAAACTAATTTATTTTATTTATTATTACTATTTTTTTGTACAGTGGCAAAAAAGGCGAGGTGAAAAATGTTGAAAAGTTTGGAAACATTACTATTTTTATTGTTTTTGAAAGACGCCACTTATGCTCATGAAGACTGCATTTATTTGATCAAAAATACAGAAACAGTAATATTGTAAAATATTATTCCGATTTAAAATAATGGTTTTCTATTGTAATATACTTTAAAATATAAATTTATTTCTGTGATGCAAAGCTGAATTTTCATTAGCCATTACTCTAGTCTTCAGTGTCACATGATCCTTCAGGGATAAAATGTATGATAAGACCTGTTTAAATGTGCTTTTCTAAAAAAATCTGTCAAGGTTGTGAGCATTAATGAAAAGGATCTTACCAATGCCGTGTTTCTCCATGAGCGTGATGAGCTCGGCCTCAGTGAGGTAGTCTGGTGGATTGGTCTGTTTCTCCAGTAGTTTGATCTCGTCCACTGTGAACGTGTCTCCTCTCTCACACACCGGCAAGGCCTCTTCCAGGGGAATACCCTGCCAGGGCATCACTTCAGTGTAACCTGAGATGGTGAGAAATATTAATAAGCATCACCTCTCCACTAGAATACAACTTCAAAAAAATGTTAATAAAAATGAATAAGTTAATAAAGTTCATCTGACGATGTGCATACCCGCAGAGATGAGCGTCTTCCCACTGCATGTGAAGCTCTCTGTGGCGATGCTGAAGGAAATCGTGGTCTGCAGGTATTTACAGTCGGGACTGACCGTCGCTATGAAGTGCCGTGTGATGTAATCATACAGACGCCAGCCATCACTGCCTGCAGAGAGAAAAAGATAGATGGCATTTTAAAACTCTGTTGTTATAGATCTTTTAAAAAGATTGGATTCTAGAGTTAGGATGTTCCTGCAATATGGCCCCTGAACTGTATTGGGTTCATAGGCTGGACCCGAAATCGCATACTTCCCTACTATATAGTAGGCGAAAAACAGTATGCGACAAAAATTCACAGTATGACCTACTTCTTCTGAAAAGATTTTGAAGTGTGCATACAATGGACACTACTATCCCATGAGGCCACGGGAGAGTATTTGTGAATGGCGGTGAAACTGATGCTGTTATGTCACGTGATAATGACAGCATGGCAAATGTAGTACGTCCAGATACATTCACACTATATAGAACATACTTTTTTAAAATAAGGTTATTTTAGTGTTCATTTTCTCTTCTTTTATTCAATAACTAGAAACAGGATGCTGGATCTCGTCTTTAAATGCCAGATATGAATCATAGAATGACTTGCGTGATCTCTTTGCTTGTAACACAATAAATGTGAAAATATGCAGTCTGTACCCAGCTCGATCTCGGAGGCGGCTCTCATGGGTGTGATTGGCGGATGGTCTCCTGCATCCGCTCCTTTCCTTGGCTTATTAATGCCCTCAGAGAGAAGAGCTTTTACCTGTATACAAAAACACACACATAAGCGTTTTGCATTAGACAATATTAATCACTTTACATCATTTTTTTTAAATGCCATCAGGGTTAAACACTCGATAAATAACAACAAATATAATCAAATCATAAAATAACAAATAATACAATTAAACTTCCTCCAGAAATACAATAACATCAACAAAACCTTTCAGTTTAATATCTGATATAATGTTAATTACTCATTAAAGTGTTCTTTTACAGACACAAAACTAAGCATCAAATAGGTGTAAAAAGTGTAAAAAAGCTGATCTTAAGATGATCTCATGAGGGTGGAGGAAATGTCTCGTGCTCACCGGCTCTCCCCAGAAGACGCTGTTGGCCTGTTGTTTGAGGGTGCCCTTCAGGTCAAAGTTTTCAGGGTAATGTGTCGTCTCTGTGCGAGGATAGCTGATGTAACCCTGTGTGTAGAGACGCTCTGCTATCTGCATGGTATGCTGGGGACCCATTCCTGAGAAATACACAGATAAAATCATATATACACTACTGTTCAAAAACGTTTGAGGTCAGTAAGATTTTTTTTATTTTTTTGATAAATGCAGTTTTTTTTTTTTTTACTTTTTATCTTACTTATCCCAAATTGTTTAACCTTAGAGTGTTGTCTAAGTATTCCTTTGTGAATAATACTGCAATGCCATAAAACTGATGTCATTATTTTCCAAAAAGTGAATCTTATATGGTTCTTGACGATATAACCTAAAGTTATTGGTTGGTTTTATTGTCTCCCTGGCTTTATGCTCTTAAGCAGTCTCTCGTTCTTTCTTCATCGAAACCCTGTTTCTAATGCTTTTTGATTTGTGAATTTTACATTTAATATGAGAAGGGAATCAACCCACCCAAAGCAGAACTGGCCACTCTTAACATCTCCACTGTATTCAATGCGAGAGGTCTCTGCTTGGCTTTCTCTTTCTTAGTCACAGAGTCAACCTGCAAAGAAAAGACACATAATAACTCATAGCACATTTAACACCACTAAAATAGGAAATTACATATAACACAAATAGCTGAGATACAAATACATACTTTAGCCTCCATAGCAGTCTTTGCCATGTTGACAAACATCTGACCAACATCTCGGTCAAAAACTCGAACACGGTCCCAGTCCAAGAAGAGTGGGCTGTCCTTTCCTTTAAAAACCTGCATGCACCAACAACAACAAAAAAGGAAAATGCAGAAAAGCAATCCAATATGATATTCAGCTATTCCATAAACAAGTTTCTAAAATCGGATTTTGTCATTTAAGTGGCAAAGCCCAGAACTGACCTTTGCTTGAACGACCCAATATGCTTCAGGTTTGAATGACTGGATCTTGTCATGACGTTCCACACAGAATCCCAGTGTGGGTGTCTGACAGGGACCAAAAGAGATCAAGGAGGAGTCCAGATTCCCATATTTTCCCTGGAAGTATTTGGTTTGGAAACTAAAATCCAGAGACAATGGTTAGGTGTGATGAAAGAGCCTTGGTGAGCATAAATGACTTTTTAAAATATTAAAAAAAGACCCCAAACTGTTCAACAGTAGTGTATATTGCACAAAGCAAGATTGTATTGTAATAGTACAAATAAAACAGGTCTGCTCTACCCAAATGTCCTCTTTCATACCGTGTGAAAGCACAGCCGATCCTGAGGTCCAGTTCCTGACGAGCATCTACAGAAAGAGCCTCGTTCTTGTTGGGTTCTCCGAGTCGATTCATGGCGTTACAGATATCTGTGTCTGTGATGGAGCTGAACTTGGCCCGATAGACCGTACGCTCATTCCCGTAAGGCTTATTCATCACAGGCTGAATGGCATCTAACACCTGAGATGGTATAACACACAGAAACTGAGAAAGCGCACACTCAAAAAACAAGGCCAAACACCACAGTCCCAGTTTTATAGACAAACTTTATTTGTATTTTCTTTCTGTAGATTAGTAACAGAAGCCGATTCAGACTCACCTCAAAACAAATGTTCTCTCCTTCTTTGTCACAGTCCAACCACAGGACGACAATGTCACAACCTTTTGCTTCAACCTGTCAACAACAGCAGCTTTGTTATTTTAAAATTTATGGAAGGGTTTTTAAATATGATCTTGGAATATTGTTAAACTATTTTAATATAATGTAATGTAATATAATATAACGTTGGAAACAATTTTTAAAATGTGTTGAATGAAGTCTCTCATGCTCACAAAGCCTGCATTTATTTAATCAAAAACTACAGTAAATTTGACAGTAATTTTGTGAAATGTTATTACAAATTAAATAACTGTTTTCTATTTGAATACATTTAAAAAATGTCATTTATTCCTGTGATGCAAAGCTGAATTTTCAGCATCATTACTCCAGTCTTCAGTGTCACATAATCCTTCAGAAATCATTCTAATATGCTAATTTGCTCCTCAAGAAACATTTATTATTATTATTATTATCATCATCATCATCAATGTTGAAAACTGTTGTGCTGCTTAACATTTTTTTTGTGTAAATGGTGATACTTTTTTCAGGATTCTTTGAAGAGTAGAAAGTTTAATGAACAGCATATTAGCATTTATTTAATTTATTAAAGCATTTATTACATAGAAATCATTGTAAGATTACAAATGTCTTCACTGTAACTTTTGATTAATTTAATGCATCCCTGATAAATAAAAGTATTAATTTCTTTCTTTTTTTAATCTCACCACAAATGCTTGAATGACATCATTGTTTCCACAAAAATGTTAAGCAGCAAAAACTGTTTTCAACATTGATAATAATAATAATAATAAATGTTTTTTATTGCAGCAAATCTGAAGGATCATGTGACACTGAAGACGGAAGTAATGATGCTGAAAATACAGCTTTGTTATCGCAGGAATAAATTACGTTTTTACATTTATTAAAATAAACAATTATTTTGAATTGTAATAACATTCCACAATATTACTGTTTAACAGAGCAGAAGAGACTTCTTTCAAAAACAAGCTTTACTTAATTACACAAGGGATCATAGATTTAAATAAATTTATAATTGAACATTATTACAGCAATGTATTTTGGAAGATTAACGTCATAATTTTATTATTTTTCATAATAATTTTATTTAATTAGAAATTATTTTATAATCATTTTTTATTCTATAAATACTATATTATTTAATATATCAATTTAATAATTTCTTTGACATGCTTGGAACAGAAAATAAACAGTGTCAAATTTGATTTTATGTTGTCTTTAAACACTGTCTAAATTTTTAATTATTTTAATCAATAGATCCACCAAAAGCAGTCAGGTAATGAAAGCTAAAGTCACCTGAAGGAATTTGACCATATTTAGTTTGGGGTTTGCTTCCTTCTTCTCAGTCGGAGCTTTACTGAACAACTCAGCTGGATCGACTTTATCCCAGTTGTTATACTTTCCTGCAAAACATTAAGGATATGGAATATTACACTGCTGCTCAAGTTTGCATCGTCTTGACTCTTACACATTACAGAATTTGTCTGCATTTTAAAAGTAGCCCTAATGAAGACAAAACACTTACCGATAAAGTCCAGACTCATGACGTGTCCACACACGGATGTCATCTTAAACCTCACATTTTGGCCCGCAAAGCTTCCGGTGTACTCATGGACAGAGCACGCTGCATTTAGGCCTTTTCGGGTTGAACAGCTACCTATAAACGGAAGGAAATAAAAGAAATGCTCATAAACTGTTGACTCAACCACACCACTCAATTGCAAATGGCTTAGATGTACATTTAACTGACATAAAAGTTATTTTTTAATCATATAAACTACACACTTAATCCTTTAAGATACACCTTTAGGTTCACTATATCTAAAGTAGCCATCCTTACACTTTGTTTATTCCAGTGGTACCCCAAATTATTTGCATCAAGACTCTTTCCTGAATGTACTTTGAGGTCATTGTTATCCTTAGCTTTGAAAACAACACACGCTTCATCATTCATCACATCTGCCTAGAACCAAAGTCAAAGTCTGTGAAGGCAACGAACATGACCATGTAAGCCTGACTACTGCATAAGCGCTCTTACATAAACATTGATGGTGGACATTGATGAATCAGTCTAATTGGTGCTGGCATTGAGTGATCAATCATAAAGTTAAATGAGAGAGTGAAGAGCTGATTATGCATCATTCTTTTCATTTATTCTTTTCTATTTTGTTCTCTACCAGACTTAAACCTGAATGACGCCGATGGTCAGCGTAAGCTAATGAGATGCTGTTCCCAAGGCTGAACTCTCATATCTAGATGGAGTCCATTGTGAATGAGCCTGAAACTCATGATGATGATGTCCTTTCTCTCCTTGACCACCGGCTTACGCCACAGTCCTTTGGAGGTCTCCATTGAGACTACGGTACATAAATATAGGCCCGAAAGCAGGGGAAGGGCACATTTGGACCAGCATCTTCACCCCTACAGGAAGTCTCCAGCCTCTCATTCCACTCCTCACTTCCGTTTCTCCACGATACAGCATGCAACATCTACAGGTAAGTCACCAAAACCATTCACACAAGACTCGTCTCACAGGGTCAGCTAGCAGCCAGAACTAGGAAACTGCAGTTCCTTGGATTGAATTGCTTAAATTTGGACACATTTTTAGATTTTACTACAGCCGATTACAGTCAGTAAGATTTTTAGATGTTTTTAAAAGAAGTCTGTTTTGCTGACTCTTTTGCTTTGTTATTTTAAAATGTATTAGACTATTGATAATATAATACAATATAATATAATATAATATAATATGGCATGTGACACTAAAGACTGGAGTAATGATGCTGAAAATACAGCTTTGCATCACAGGAATAAATAACACTTTAAAATATATTCAAATAGAAAACAGATATTTTAAATTGTAAAATATTACTGTTATTTTTTGTATTTTTAATAAAATAAATGCAGCCTTGGTGAGCATAAGAGACTTATTTTAAAAATATTACAAATCTTGATCCCAAACTTTTGAACAGCAGTATATATATATATATATATATATATATATATATATATATATATATATATATATATATATATATATATATGCATATATACTTGTATGTAAAATTTATTTATTTATATTTATTTATTATATATTTATATTACTTAATTATGGCAAATTAAAAGTAGACAGTAGACAAAATTACTGAAACACTTATTTCACTCAATATTTACCACAAATTAGCAAAAAATAGGAAGAAGTTTATTATGCATTAACAATGCTGTTGGTAGATTTTGGTTTTAATATAGGAAGAACTAACATTTTAACTGTAAATATCAAACACCGCGCTATGAATGGACAAATATCGGCCAATACCTCTAATCTTAAACTGTTCAAAAGCGGCATGGCTAATTTAAGTCTATAGCTAAAATAAAAATGGTGATCCAAACCTGAAAACTAGCCGTTAGTTTAGGATAAATCTGCCTGCTTATTGTAAATTGGTAAAAAAACAAAAACAACAACAACAACAACAAAAAGCCGTAAACCTCAAATTACAATATAATCAAGATCCCATGACAATGTTTTAATAAACTATATTTATTCATTGTTCATCTCTGATGCATTTCATATAGACTAAGGGACACAGTGAAGCCATAATTACTCTTAAACATAAATTGTCCTGGATCTGTGAATGTAGGCTGCATACTTCGACATTACCACAATCTATGAAGGTGTGCATGGTATTATTGATTATTAAAGAAGCCCACATGACAGGTGCAAACGCATAGGTACTGATGGTTTGATGCCTGCTTCTCATTCTCTCGCTCAGATTCTAGGACTCCTGAGCATTTTCCTGCTGGTCTTGGACCCCAGCCAGTGCAGTCCGATCACGCCCCAGTGTGTGGAGCACACCTACTGCTCCTCCACACTGAAAGAGTACCACCCACAGCTCATCAACCTCCCCAACAGGATCAACGAACGCAGCGTCGCCCCATGGAGCTACGTGTGAGTTGAGCAGATGTTTGAAATATAGATTTATAACCAATAACAGGGAAGTATACTGCAGGTACATTTTATACAGGACTATATGGATGCATGCATGCATTACATTTTGTAACAATTCAGAATTTGACAGCCTGTATTTGTCCTAAATAATGAGCACCGAAATGCATTAAGACATTAATACGTGCAATATATGAATATACATTCTTCTGCACCAATAACAGGCCGAACATCGACTTGGCACGTGTGCCACAGGTCATCCATGAAGCAAACTGCCTGGAGACTCACTCTTGTAAGGGGGTCGACAACTCTTTCAGTCTGGAGGTCATCCCCATTGCAATCAAAATGCCATTTCTCAGACAAAACTCAAGATGCCCAACTTACGCACTGGAATTCGAGGATGTCACCATCGCCTGTATATGTGCAACATCCCGACAGAATTAGAGCTGGGGCTAAAAATTCATGCACTAGATTCCTTTTCAATTATTATAATTGTGTATTTTAAATTGAATGTCCACCACAAAGAAATCTACTGAATAATAATGCTTATATCGTAAACAAACACCACAACGCATACACTGCAATATAGATGTCTTAGGTTTTGCTGAAAGCTTGTAAACGTGAATAATAATAAAATTGATTTGTAACAAAAACTGACTTTTCCATTCATTCGGGAAACAAATGTACTGCTAAGAATCATATTTATTTAGAATACTCAACATGTTAAAAAAAACATGTTTTCCAGCTTGCTTGAAAAGTACTGAAGTTTCATAAAAGTAAAAATGTATAAATGTAAGATTAATAAATGAAAGCATGTAACTCCTCAGATCAAACAGGACATTAAGGGTGCTATTTTAATGAATAGCCTGGAAAATCAAAGCAATTCTGTATTTTATAATTAGGAGACATATAATTATATGCAGTAGTTTTTATAAACATCACACAGACTCACCTTTAGAGAGGATTTTGGCAATGGACTGAGCCAGAGAGGGCTTCTCAGCCACCATAAACACAGTCTTCATCGCTGCTGGTTGTACTTATCTGTCATAAACACCAACGGGACCTGACAATGAAATGGCAAATGTAAATATCTTATTTCGAAGGCAATAATAAAAATGCTAAAGATAAAATTATACTTAAAATATCAACAACCGATATAATAACACACCGGTATGAGCTGCAACCACTACCTCAGACATGTTAACTTCCGGGTTGTTCGCATAATGTCAAAATAAAAGCCCCAACTGTACGAAACATTTTACTACATATATGGGCTATAAATGTAATTTTAATATATATATATGTGCGTGTGTATATAAGAACAAATGTATATTAATTAAAATGATAATAGACAGAAAAGAAGATGTTTTTTCTTGAAGCGATCAATTGTCCAATCGTATTGTTAAAAGTTAATCCTCATACAGTGGTAATAAAAAAAATTTCATCTAAAAAAAAAAAAAAAAGATGGGTCTGTACCAAAATTAAATTGCCAGTGAACACTGTAGTTTTTTTTTTTTTGTTTTTTTTTAGAAAAACTCATCAATACTCAACATTCTTTAAAAAGAATATCAATTTTAGCTCTGGAAATGGAAACAATAATTTAACTAATTTTATACATTTACATTCCATTATGAATTATTGAAAATTCTTCATAGTCTCCAGCAGGGGGACATTGAAAGAACCCCTGCCCATATGGCTACTTTTGTTTCCATGCCAATACAGAAAAAAAGACTGTAAAATGATGTTATGATGTCATCACTCACTCACAGATTCACAGCAACATATTATTATTATTATTATATAAAAAGGTAACTGTCAATATTTGTATCCTAGAAGAATTCAGTTGTTCAGTAGCTTCTTAATTTTAGTGTCATGACATCACAGTATCTCAGTAACATGATCACATGTAAATTGCACATGCAGATTAATCATATGATCTCCTGCATAATAGCTTGTGATTCAGAGAGACTCTCTTCACAACATAGTGACTCACTTGTGCTACCTAAACACTCTTCTTCAAATACAGTCACTGCACACACTCGCCCTTTTAAAGGAATTGAGCTTGAGACATTTTGTTGTAATTTTGCTGTTAGCTTCCTTCCAGAAGACTGCTAGCTGTCACATGTTTCCACTGCAGCGGATGTTCCTTTTAAGACAATTTCTATATAGGTACATCCCTTGAAGTCTTTGCCACAAAAAATGTGAGCATTTTCACTGTTACTATACAGTTGATTTAAGAGATGTTGACTTTTATTTAACAAGCTGTCATTAAAGGGATAGTTCACCCAAAAATGAAAATCCTGTCATCATTTACTCACCCTCATGTCGTTCCAAGCCCATATATCAGTCTCTTTCTTCTGTTGAACACAAAAGAAGTTATTTTGAAGAATGCTGCAGACAGTTGACGCCACTGACTTCCATGGTAGGAAAAGTCAGCGTACTGTTAAAATGTACTATATGTTACGGTATTTCAGTCCAATTTTAATACCAAAATAATAATAAAACACAAATTAATTCACAAAAAAGAAAAATATTACAATATAAAACCATTATTTTGGCCAACATAATAATACTAATAATAAAAACGTCAATAAACTGTATAAATTACAACAAATAAATCATAATACCAAAACCATAATATTCTACGTTATTGCCTTAATATATCCCGGTGATGTTTAATAGTGTTTATGTACAGTATATCATATATAATATGCGTACTAGACATAAATGCTTATTTAACTTCATTTCATTTCATTTTATTTCATTATTTCATTTCATTTCAATTTTTTATTTTATTTTATTTTTTTATTTTATTATATTTTATTTTATTTTATTTTATTATTTTATTTTATTTTATTATTTTATTTTATTTTATTTTATTTTATTTTATTTTATTTTATTTTATTTTATTATTTTATTTTATTTTATTTTATTTTATTTATTTTATTTTATTTTATTTTATTAAACGAACGTAGGCAGTTTTGACGCATGCGAGCGCATTTAGTATCCAGTAGGTGGCGGTGTCACATTATAATAATCTCTTGATCCCTCAAACAGATTTTTGCAGCCTCTGACTGCTACTACTCATGTGAAATCCTGCCAATTAGAAAATACAGCACAGGACAGTTCAATTGGTTCAGCCAGTTTGTTTAGTCAACTGTCTAATGCTGAACTGCTGTTTTATAAAAAAAATAAAAAAAAATAAAAAAAAAACTATTTTTGAATTTATTATTTCTTCGCTGAAATCAGCTTGTGTCTGCGACCCCACAGATGGCCGAGGGAGGGGTGGAGCTGAGTTTGTCTCCTTCAGCAGAGTGATCAATTAAACCCATATCCTACCCACAATGCCTGCCTCCTCCAGTATTGACTCATCTGGACTGTCACAGCACACACACACACACACACACACACAGGAGGATCACTGGACGACACAGACAAACCGATGAAATGATTATTGTGCAAGAGCAGAACATATATACGGTCAGAGCTTTACGTGTACATGCATCTGTGTGACACTGATTGGCTGAGATGAGTCATAGTTTCTATGATTGGCCACTTTTCATCAGCACTCTCTGCCTCTTTCAAACACTCCATCTTCTCTTACTCATAGACAGACACATAAACACGTTTAAAGCAAGAAAAAAGGCAGTGTTTCAGACCAGGAGAACACTGAAGGAGGAGGACCGTAAAGCAGTAGACAAAGTGAATGATTACAGGGCCTTGGATGGATGAAATTACAGACATGGATGAAGAAACAGCACTTATTTGCTGCTGTTTCTCTCTCTCTTTCTCTCTCGTGCTTATTCTCTCTCGGATATATTTAAAGAGGTTTTGATGGATTCCCTTTCGAATGTACAATATAAACATCACAATACTGTATATGTTGGATGAAAGCTTGAGAGAGGGAGGAATTGTCTGGCATCTTAACCATTAAAAGTGTTGCCAGTAAAGATGTGTGACTCACCCGCTTGATCTAACCAGTGTTGTGACCAGCGAGCAAACAGAAGAACAGATCTCTCTTGTTTGTATCTATGTCATTCTTTCTTTTATCTATTCCTATAAGCATCAAATCAAGTGCTTTCTTTCATGCTAAACTCTTCACAATTGTTATTTAACCCTATCAAGTCTAGTGCATCATATTTGATAGATGAATTTCTAAACCGATTGCTGAAAAACCTTGTGCACAATCTGCTATTGATACACTCTGCTGGGTTAAAAACAACCCAACTTGGGTTGAAAATAGACAAACCCACAAACCCAGTGATTGGGTTGTTTTATCCCGCTTGGTTGGGTTAAATGTTTGCCAAACCTGCAGTTTTATTTAGCCCAACTATTATTTAAAAATTACTATATGGCTGGTTTAAAATGAACCCAATGTAGGTTGGAAATTAAACACATAATTACTGGAGGCAACAATAATAATCAAAATGAGAACATTTATTAATTAGAAGAATAAATAAATAAATACATTTCTAATTAATAAATGTTTATTCTTTAATTATGATTCATATAGTTCAAGAACAGCATGCAATTTACTTTGGGGATGCCTTTCTATAGGCAAATTTTACAGGAATGCTAAAGAGTTAATAAATATTCATTTATTAAACATATTACTAAATGTTATTCGACCCTTCGCCGGCAGTTTGATTGACAGGCGATCTGACCAATCGTAACCCCGAATCCGCCATCTTGTCTGACAAAGCAGTCAGGGGAGTTAGTAGATTAACGTTGGTGATCTTGAACTTCACGTCTTTCCGCGCTTGAAACAACATTCCTTCTGATGTTCATTCATGTTTATTTGATGCTATAAATGAACTAGTATGAAGAGATGATCGGTTCACGAGCCGCTTGAAGGAGCTACAGCGATCTGTCACGACACATTAAAGAAACGCTATACGCTATTTATTGTTTAAACTTCTTTAAAAAATTATGATATATTAAATATGAAATTGTTTCATGTTAAAAGTAACCCACTCTGTCTTGTCTGTCGAAGTGTTGTCAGTGTCCTCTTTGCTCCAGGATGTATTTTTCACAGTGTGAGAAGATGATGTGTGGCATGAGAGCACATGGCTTGTCGAACATAGCAACGGTAACTAAAGGGGGCGGGTCTTTGCGAACAGTCAATTGTGAGTTTTCAAATCACAATCTTAAACCTTAAACATCACAATATGATTCATTTTTTTCCCCTGACACTCTTAGAAGAAAAGGTTATAGAACCTTAAAGCGTTTTGGGAGACGTTAAACATATATATAGAGTCTTTTAGGGGTTCCCATCATATGGATTTAATTAAATAATTTTTTGAATTCTAATTAAATTTGATGAATTAATCAGCTTGTATATATACATTATTACTAGAGCAAATTTATATATAGAACCTTTTTGGCATGGAAATTCAGTCAAGGGTTTTGAGTGAATGTGTGCAGAATTCAAATGTTTAAGAGAGCACACACAGCTGACGGGACGTATTTGTTTGGTCAGTTTGAACAGGAACTTCTCAAGCGTGCTGTTTGTTCTTTTTTTTTAGCGACCAAGCACTAATTAAGAAGCAATATAATCATCCAAAAATGTAAGCTCTCATGTTCACTGGATTTCAGATATCAGGTTAGTTGATCATCATCCTCATCACTGACCATCAAACAAAAAACTGCTCTTCCTTCTCTCGTCTGCTGTCCTTTTCCTCTCTTTTATCAGTGTCCTTTTCCGCTCCTACTCTCATCTTCACACGTATCTATGAGATATGCAGGGAGTATGAAGCATTCTGACACTCCACTGTGAGGAAGGTGCAAGGTGTGATGATGGAGAGGAAGAAGGGGAAAAACAATTCCTCGGAGAAAGAAGTCGAAGAGAAAAGCTGCATCTGGAGTTTTATTGCTTTGAAACGTACTTAAGGTCGGATTGCACTTATAACTTATTTATAGTGCAAAACAAATCTTTTATAAATTGTTTTTTTTTTTTTAAATAAATTAATACTTTTATTCAGCAAGGATTCTTTAAATTGATCAAAAGTGACAGTACAGGCATTTATAATGTTACAAAACGTTCTGTTTCAAATAATTGAACTTTCTATTAATCAAAGAATCCTGAAAAATGTCTCCTTGTAATTTTGAGCAATATAATTATCAACATTGGTTTCAACATTGATAATAATTAGAAATGTTTCTTAAGCAGCAAATCAGTAAAATAAAATGATTTCTGAAGGATCATGTGACACTGAAGACCGATGCTGAAAATTCAGCTTTGCATCACAGGAATAAATTACATTTCAAAATATATTCAAATAGAAAATGGTTATTTTGAATTGTAATAATATTTCAGAATATTACTGTTTTTAATATGAATATTGGCTGAACATCTGATCAGTGATCATATATATCATTTTGTGCAACAACTAATTGTTTGGATTGGTTTCCAAAAATATAAATTGGGATTAAGTTCTTCTGGTAGGTGGATAAAGCGTGCCGCTATTTAGATAAATGAAATCGATAACATACTTCTGATTTTAAATATCACAAATTTTGAAGAGGAAATGAGCTTTAAATAAAGCTTTAAGATTACATCGTTCAAACAATCTTGCGATATTTTCAAGTGTTACACATTCAAAGCGAGCTTCTATCTTTCCAAGATTAGAAACAAATTATATCCATACCCGTCACTCTTAAAACTAAAGGTTCCAAAAGAGTGTTTTCATTTATAAAGATGCCAAAAAGAATCATGTCAGTGAACCTTTTTTTTTTCTTAGTGTGAAGAACATTTTAAAAAAATCTTCTTCCACTATAAAGCATCGGAAAGGCTCCATGGATGTTAAAGTTTCTTCATTAAAGAACCTTATTTTTAAGAGTGTGTTCTCCTCTCCCCCGCTCACGCCACTTCCCTCCTCCATCTTTCACTCAGTCTTAGTTGGGAACCTGGGATTCCTTTATTGTTTGAACAGGGTCTTCACATCAAGGCCATGCCTTTAGCTGGGGGCTGTTGCCCTCTGACCTTTCCTGCATTAGGTATGTGCAGCGAGACCTCAAAGAGCTGGAATTCGTCTGAAGTCAAACCTGTGCGCTAACACACAAGGGAAGTACACAAACACACACACACCATGGAGGACCACCGAGGGGCCGGGAAAATGTAGAAAACAACACGTTCAGGAACTCTCTCCACGCAGAAAAACAAGAGACCTCCTCCATGTGCCGAACTCAAAAAAACACGCTGATTTTGTTGCACTTCACGAAGGTGTGATTCTTCACTCTATCTCATACATGATCGGATTTTTAAAAAAAAATGTTCTCAGTAGGAACACGAGATCACAGTGGGATAAACTCGGTGTCCATCCATCATGGGACACTTCAATAAAAGCAATGATTAATTACACACAGGTCATTGGTTTCTCAAACTGTGGGTTTTCATCATCCTCATCCTCACATTGTTTTAGTTTTAGCTAGAAAAAATATCTTCTGTTCTTGTCATTTAGGTCCTAAAAGATGTAAATATTTAATGTCACAGAATTGACTAATATAATCATGCATGTTTCATTCACTTAGGAAATGAAGATCGCCCTTTCCTTTTCATGGAAAAGATGTGTAACAAGCATTACAGATTGTTTTTCCCACTATATTTGAGTTAAAAGTTTCTCTAGGGACATTAAACAGGACGCTTATTATAAATTGTGGATTGAAAATAAAGTTTCTTCAATTGCTCTTTATTTTCACCTGAAGTTCAGCAAACATCATCAGATGTTTCTTGAAAAGATTCTTTGGAGCTTCTATGTCACATTCATATCAAGCGTTTAGGTTTATTAAACTAGCAGTATATGGTTTTCTAAAGAACTAGAGAATGAAAAAAAAAGTTATAGTATAGATATTTTTGTTTCCATTGATTGCAACTTTTGTTTTTAACTGTCATTGAACTAAAATGTAAAGAAAAACATCATCATGCTTTTGTTTAAGGTGAATAACAGTTACTTGATGTGTTAAACTCTATTTTTCATGGAACAGACTTTTAAAAATGTTGTACAAATTTATAATTCTTAAACAAAGCAAATTAAGATTGCTGTGATTATTGAGATCTGAATCATTATGGCTAAATGTGTCTTTGCAACTCATTTTGGAGTCTTAAAAACAGCTGATCTTTTTAAAAGAAAGCTGTAATTATACATAAGGCTTTGAAATGTTTGTTCATAAAAAATAGCGTTTAAATGGAAACAAATAAATCTGAAATAATTTGCTAACATTTATACAAAATAACAAATAAACCAGAAAAACACAACACTTATTTTCTATTTCATTCGTTTATTCATCATTTTCAAAACACCTAAATTTCATAATTCGATCAAATGGAAGTGTTGTCGCGTGCACAAACATTATTTTTCGTTTTTGTAATGATGTAAGAAGTCAATTAAAAACGGATCTAACAAAGCCACGAATAGACTGACAAGTAAACAAACGACTGAAGATATTTGTCTAATTAAGGACTTCAACATCTTATCGACATTGCTACTATTTGTCGTACGATTTAAAACGATTTTCCATTTTCAGCACTCTTATTTTTAAAACTTCCGTCGTGAAGAGCGTAAAATTCCCCGCTAATCTTTATTTCACCGACTAAAACGTGAGGAAGAGCTAATAAATAGTCACAAATAAACGAAAAAAATCAGTTGCTTTTCGATGTGATGTCCAGCAACTAAAGCGCGCTTGTGTTTTCGAAGATGTGACAACAAACGGGCACTTTACATAGACACGCCTCTTCCCAACACACACACAGCGCTCGCGCTCGAGCGCGCGCGCACCCACGCGCGCGCACACACCGAGGAATGTCAGACATCTCTGTGACCTTTAATCGCTTTTAAAGATGAGCCCCAATAGTTTTAGATGAATGAAGCGTCAGTTTTATGTCTCAATAGGGGTCATTCATAAATTTAGTTGTTAAAAGTGAAAGAATAGGATCTTATTAGAATAACTAATTTTTATGAATTAGTTGAAATTAAAGTTAAATTAAAATTAGTGAACCTCAACTTCTAAGTAAAATTAATATTAAACTGAATAAATGCTTTTTAGTTACTCACAACAAACGAACAAAACAAAAAAACAACACAAATATTTGTCTTTTGAGGTTACAGTTGTTTTCTATAATGTATATCATTTAAAATTTTATGTTTATTTCACTTTTAAGACTTATAAACATGGCAAAAGTATGGATGACTGAGGTGTTTGGTGCGAAAAGCAAAGAACAAGGAAGGATATTACAGGAAATGACAAAACGGCCAGTCAGATCAAGTCAAATTAATTGTAGAAACATTTTTAGACTGTGTTTGAACATATCAAAGAACAAACATTTGAAATCGTTGAAATTATGATATTAAATGAAAATAAGCTATTTTTTCCTCAATAAGAACTTATAATGAGTGAAAGCGAATGGGACCGATTTATAATCAAATAAACATATTGCTTTTGTCTTTATACATATTTTCATGGTGCAAAAATAAAATAAGAGAGCAATGAAATATTCAAAGCTTTTGGAGTGCCATCCACTGAATGCAAATGAAGAATTAATCATTGCTAAAAATGCAACAAAGGGCACAAAACGAACAAACCAGCGAGCACCAAAAATCCATACGTTTATTGATCCAACAATGATCAATCAGTTCTTCTGTGACGCCACCAAACGGCCCTCTTTTGTTCATTCTGCAGATCCTCGCTCTGATAGGCGGCACTGATACCGAGCCTGGAGGCTGAATAGCAGGTATGTGGTGGGATCTGGGTGGTATGTACGGAGCAGAGCAGTGGCCTGGCGCCACACGGATATGCACGAAACCTGAGACTCCGTGCAGTGGCTCTGAACTCTGACATCTGGGAATTCTGTGGATGCTGACCTCTGAGGGTCAGAGGTCACCTGGGGGTCCACCGGTTTCCTTTTTGAGAAGGGGAGAGCGAGCAATACAGAGAACGAGGGGGGTGAGGAAACCATAAGAGGGGTTATTGACTAGTCCGAAGAGAGGAAAGAGGAAGGTTGATGATGCCCGAGCCTGCACATCTGGCAATAATGCTGGATTTCTTATTATTTACATTTCCATTGAAGGAAGCATTTCCTGCACCTTGGTGAAAAGAGAGATTGAGTGTCCCGTGAGAGCACACATCTGTGTGTATCGAGAGCAAACGTTGAGCTGATTGAACAGTCATGATGTTTTGATTCACAAAGCGCTTGGTCATTTTTTGACAGCAACAAACACAAGGCAGATGGGAAAAATTGTCACAATAAATCTAAAAATATGTATTTTTCATGTAAATGTTTTTCTGGCTGTCATATATATATATATATATATATATATATATATATATATATATATATATATATATATATATAAAATATATATTTTTTTATATATATATGACAACAATAAAAATAACACTTTGGTTCCATTTGTTAGTTAGCTAACATGAACGATGAAAAATACTTCTAAAGTATTTGTTAATCTTAGTTTAATATTAATTTCAACCTGCATTGGAATACATACTACATCAAGTTGTATCTGTTATTTTTATATAATGAACCTGAACTAATATGATAATGAACAGTTGTATTGGTTACACTTTTTTTAATACAGTGTAATTAGTAATGTTAAGTAACCACATGTACTTACTATAGGGTTAGGATTAGAGGTTACACTTTATTTTAAGGTCTCTGTGTTACCGTGTAATTATACATTTAAATATTTGGTAATATTAAGTAACCACATGTACTTACTATACAGTTAGGATTAGAGGTTACAGTATTTCAAAGTCTCTGTGTTACAGTGTATTTATACATTTAAATATTTGGTAATATTAAGTAACCACATGTATTTACTATACGGTTAGGATTAGAGGTTACAGTATTTCAAAGTCTCTGTGTTACAGTGTATTTATACATTTAAGTACCTAGTAATATTAAGTAACATATACTATTGGGTTAGTATTAGGGGTTACACTTTATTTTAAGCTGTCAGTGTTACAGTGTAATTATACATTTAAGTACTGAGTAATAATAATTAAATGCATGTATTTACAATAGGGTTAGGGTAAGGATGAGGGTTTGGTTTAGGGTTAATTGCATGTAATTATGCATAATGTACAGTTATTACTACAGTA
The DNA here is from genome assembly GCA_038088235.1 of Zacco platypus. Taxonomy (NCBI): domain Eukaryota; kingdom Metazoa; phylum Chordata; class Actinopteri; order Cypriniformes; family Xenocyprididae; genus Zacco; species Zacco platypus. The sequence goes on along the minus strand of CM076082.1, from coordinate 35,174,597 downwards.
ACCACATGTAACATGTAACAATGACACTAAAATAAAGTGTTACCGGATTAGGGTTTGGTTTTGTTTAGGGTTAGTTGCATGTAATTATGCATAATTTATAGCTAGTACTATAGTACATGTAACATATGTAACAATGACACTAAAATGAAGTGTTACCAATTTGATTAACCAACAAAGATTAATAAATACTGTAACAAATGTAAAGCTTATTATTAGTTAATTCATTAACAGCAACTAATGGGACCTTATTGTAAATGGCTAAAACTGATAACGTTTTTCTTAATAAAAACATTTGGTTACACTTTTTTTTAAAGGTGTCTTTGTTACACTGTAATTATACATTTAAGTACTGAGTAATATTAAGTAACTGCATGTACTTTTAGGGTTTAGTTTGGTTTAGGGTTAGTTGTATATAATTATGCATAATTTATAGTTATTACTATAGTAACTGCATGTAACATATGTAACAATGACACTGTAAAATAAAGTGTTACCAAAAATTGATACTTTTAAGAAATCATGCATTGCATGAACATTAAAAAATAAGAACAAAATCAATTCATCCTTTTAAATTTTAAACACCTAAAGACCTTTTTCAGGGAGCTACAAAAATAAGCCTCCATCAAGACTTGACTTTATTCATCCAGAGCTATAAATACTTACAATATTCCATTTCAATGTAAAGTACTTTAATTGTGTTTACATGCATTATACGCAAAACAAGAAATGACAAGAACAACATTAAAAAATAATATTAAAACAAGGTGCTATGCTATTAATAAAACAAGATAAATAATAAAATAGATATTTATCAAGACATTGAAGAAAATAAATACTGTAACAATGACTATTATTTGTCATTATATTGGTCATTAAGAAAGCCATGCATGCATGATAGTTTACAGTGATATAGTGAACATGCTCCTGCATTAATGTGTCTGTGTTTGAACGTCACTCAACTCTAAAAAGCTCTGCAGTTCCTGCTATAACACTTTACAGTGTACAGAAGCCTCTATGCCACCCACCCAGCTGGAATGTCATGCATGCAATTAGGAGAGATTGTAGCAGGAGTTGGGGGGCTGGGACGGGATGGGACGGGGGCTGGGACTGGGGGTGGGGGTATGGCAAGGAGCAGCATGGAGACTGCCTGAAGAGTCAGAGAGAGGGGGGGTGGAAATAAAGGCAGAGAGAAAAAAAAATAAAACAAGCGAGGTGAAGAGAGGAACACACCGGCTTCTCACAACCTCAGTTCCTTCCCCTCATGGTCATCAATACCCATCAATAGGAATTGGCCCCCAGTCAGTCAATAGCCCCCTTGCAGGAGTAAAACCAATGGGCGAGAGAGAGGGGAGATGAAGAGAGAGCAGCCACATGCTACATTAACAAACGGAAGGAAATGTATGAATCAAAGAAGAAAGAGAGAGAAAGAAAAAAAGTTCAATGCAGACAACCACCTAAATGAAATAGATGTGTTTGAGGCTAGCCTTCACCACAACAGAAACTACTAAACATATCCCTTCATTTCACACAATTAATATTGAAATTATAAGCAAAGAATTACGCAACTCAGCTCACTTTCCTGTTAATTACATTCGCTGGCTTTAGATAAAAATAAACTGTTTTCAAGGAGTTATTAATGTCCTTGTTGTTCTAATGCACGCCTGTTTTAAATTCTAATCACTAAAATTGTGTCATTAGATGTTTTTGTGCATTAAAATATGATTCAGGATCAATTGAAACCCAAGTTTTCTTTTCGTAACACTACTTTAAGGTGGCAGACATTCACTTACTATAGTAATAACAGTAAATTATGCTTAATTACAATTAACTAACCCTAAACCAAACCCTAATCATGTAGTAAATTAATTTCACTTATTTGAGTAATTACAATGTAATTACCATAAAGTGCAACCTTTCTTTTTTCTAAATTATTATTATTATAATTATTTAAGATAAATAATTTGCTACTTAAAATAATAACAAAGACATAATGATTTGTATGAGGTGAATTTCTGAAAATTGTACATACATTAGGATCATCACAAAAGCTGTGTTTTTATTTATATTTACTTCTTAATTTAAAGATTCTGATTGTGAGATTTATTTTGGTGATGCACCAATAAATTCCACACATAAACAGTTTTGCTATGATTTACAGGATTTGTCTGTGAAGTATTAACAGCTAAACTGTTGATCCAGAGAGATGCATGAAAATCTTTCAGTAATTTATTGCAAACATTTTATTTGATGACAAATCTTTAGTTTTAGCTTTTAATATATTTGTTTAAACATACACATATCAAGTGTGTAGAAAAAACACTGCTGCTCTCAAAAGTAAAATACAGTTTCATTTTCGTGGTGAAATCCCACATAATTGTTTGAGTGAAAAGAACTTTACATGTAATTAGTTTTATACTTAAAATCATTTGCCAAAATCTGTCCATCTTGAAATGATGTATTTGTACAGACGTTTGGATAATAAAACATCAATAATGGAGCGGTGTGTGAATGAACAGAAAAGCATGCGCAAATCACCCTTTATCAAACACACATGAGAGTTTACTCATTTTTCTGGGAGGTGGGCGTGTCCAACATGCTTTGGGACGCGTCACATGATCACTAAAGAGGCGGAGATTAGGCTATATTTTTCTCTCTTCCTCTAAATGACTGGGGTAAGATTATTTTTCATCTATGAATATACACAGAACGAAGTTCAATTTACAAAAAGTTATAGATATAATAACACCTTGCACGTGGGTTAAAATCGCAGCAAATCACAGCATTTGATTTAATATAACAAAACACCCTACCAAAAATAAAAACACTTTAAAAACAGCCGTTTTCTTCACACTGCCTATTTTGTTCTTGCTCATTTAAATACTTATAAACTCAAATACTAATGTAAACTCTATATGTGTGTGTACGCGCGCGCGCGCATGTGTGTGTGTTCTGTGTTTTTAAAGTTCGAGCGCGTGGCATATTCTGTATTCCGCCTCGAGATCACATGGACACAAAGGGCAGCACGTGCATCTCGAGCTAAACAAGAACACAGGCTATATATTAACCGCTCGTCGAAGAGGGTTAATGGTTCGTTTTTGTTTGTTTGTTTGTTTTGATTTTCGGCATGTTTACCCAGCAAACACAACGTTCCTTCAATCCCATTAGAACCAAATCCAAACATTCTACGAACGTTCTTTTTTTTAGTTTTATTCGAAACATTTATAGAACGTTCATCTTTGAATCAAGGTGCGTCAAACTTCTGCACTAAGAAGGTTTAGATATGGGCCTTCTCGTGTGTGTGTGTGTGTGTGTGTGTGAGAGTGTGAGTGAGTGTTTTATAGAAGGGGAGAGGGAGAGGAGGGTGTCCCTCTTCATACGTCCGCTGCATACTGAATTCACGCTCTGCTTTGGATCAAACGCTCTCTGCCGATTAGCTACACAATCAGGTCCCCGCAGTAAACGGGGGAGAGTAAGACAGAGAGAGGCGGTTCTTTTCCGCCGGACAATGCCATTATTTAAGCTCCATTGGTCAGGAATGCCGGATTTTACAGGCCGCTGCCCTCCTCTAGGCGTCAACCAAAGGGCCTCCACTGAGGGGCCCCTCTCTCTCTCTCTCTCTCTCTCTCTCTCTCTCTCCTCTCTCTCTCTCTCTCTCTCTCTCTCTCTCTCTCTCTCTCTCCTCTCTCTCTCTCTCCTCGGGTCACCATATCTATCCCGGAGACCTATGGCTTTCTCAGTGCATTCCACAGTTGCTTCTCTAAGCTGTATGAGAGACTACAAAAATCAGCAAAGAATCTGATTTTTTTCCTCCAGACTTACTGTGACTATATAGATTAAATATATAACAATTAAATATCGCAAAACAAGAACTCTCCAATACTGAAACATTTTTAAAATCATCATCATCGCAGCGCACATGAATTTAAGTCATAAAGGAATTCCTAGAGAATTCCACATGAATGACAGTAAATAAGGTCCTATTTTTAGCGCTTCAGTTCACGCAGTATTGGTTCTAAACAACGATTATAGTTCCAAATAGAAAGCCGCAGATCACAATAAACGTTTCTAAAATTGTTTTTGTTGATGTTCAACGGAATTTAATCGCCGTTCTCGTGCAATCCGCCACTTTAGAACCACAATACATGCAGTCTTTCAATCTAGCATAAGAAGAAATTTGTGAATGGAGAGCAGAATTTGAGCGTTCATTGTTAAACTAAAACTATACGATGACGTTTGACTCGGAGGAGCCTATCGCGCGTTTCACAAGACAGTTAAATGCCTTTGACTTCAACCAATGGCTCTTCAAGCGGCAAAGACTAGCGCAGAAACGGGCCAATCGCAAAGACGCATGCAAATGAGGAATTTGCTTCAGCAAGAGCTGAATGTCAACTAGTCAAAGATGGAGTCTTGAGCAAAGAGGGCCATTGGCTTGCCATGGATAAATTACGGTTTTGATTTTTTAGACCATGAGGGGAAAGAATGCGCGAGCCTGACGGGATGGCACTGTGTTAAGAAGGATGAATGCGAAGATATTTGAAGAAATTCGCGCTTCTCGCCTCGCAACCCTTCGGTCCAACTTTTTTCTCTTTTTGTCGGTGTCTTCTGCTTTCAAGGATTGTCCCTCCCTTGGCCAGGTACCATTCATGAAATTTAGGGGGTCCTCTTTCTGTTTGTGAGTAGCATCCGGGTGATTTGGTGGAAATGGCGGGAGCTCAGGGGCAAAAACGACAACGTTGAGTCGGCTTGGGTGGGGAGAACGACGATTGGGGTGCCATAGAAGCCCCCGAACATGGCTGTAGTTAGAAATGTGAAGCGCGCGCTGGAGAGGGCATCGCATTTGAGAAGTCTTGCCTGTCAGTCAGAGGAAACAATCTCCTTTCTTTCTCTTCTATTGTCATCAGTGTTGATCTGTTGCAGCCAACTGGTTGGGTATTTAGTCCGAGGAATCCATGCAAAGCATCCAACTTCACCACATTCTCAGAAAGCCAATGATTAACTGGCAAAAGCCTCTGGGAAACCTAGTCACGTGTTTTTCTACACATATCAAATAATAGATTTGGGGAATAAAATCTTTTTGCGAGCTCAAGTGAAATAGAGAAGTAGGAACACGACTTTTTGAAATAGCCAATCGCAGCTCAAGCTTTGAAGTGTATATAAACAGAAACTGACATTTCTTCTTCTTCTTATTATTATTATTATTGCAATGCTCAAACGCTGTGCTTATTTATAGGTGTTACATTCCTGAATGCACTGAAATCGAGGCTTTATACAGTACCATCCTTGTTGAGGAAAAAAAAATTGTGTGTACCAATGTCTGCAAATCCTGTAATGTCTGTGCGTAAAATTGCACTGGAGGCTTGCACGAGAAATGTGTGTTTTTAGCTCGTCATTAAAGTATAATTGGCATAGTTCGAATTAATCTCCACATCTCAGCCAAATAGAAGTGTTTGTTTTAGGAAAAAATAAAAATCCCCCCCCCTCCAAGTGTCCAAAAGCACTGTTAATGTATGCATTGAAAATAACCTTAAGGAGCTCCCGCCCCCTCACCTTGTCCCCTAACTAGGGGGGTTTCAGATTGCCACTTTGGCAAAGGGGACAAGAATAATACGTCTTAAATGAAGGTTCCTCGTACTTGTATGGCGGAATGTGCTCTTTGCCCTATTTTCAGCCGCTTCCTTCGTATCTTACTCCAAAGCAGAGTGTGTTCATCGTTATTTGCTGTTGAAATTGTATGAAATATATGTGAAACCATTGCTGTTAAATGCAAATGCTAATTTGGAGATTGTGCCACGTTCTGCTTTGCTTTTCTTTAATTGCATGTGTGTTGTTTTCCTCAGCCCAAGCTCCATTTGGATTTTTAATGTATTATAATTATTTTTGCCCTCCAGTGCTCTTTATTTTTCTTACACTTAATCGTATGGGAAACATGAATTGCTTTAATTGCTAAAATCTCCCAGTCATTTCGTGGACTCACTCATGTGTCATTTTGATAAATGCATGAACCATAACACACCCTGTGTTCAGTTTCTTTGCTGTTGTTGACCAGGGCCCTTTTTCTGTTGTACTACTGTGCAGTCAAGATGAGCAGTGCAATATTAAAAGGGCATTGGCTGACAAAAAAAAAGAGGAAAGAAAGAAAAGTAACCACCACCCCTCCCCTAAGCTTTCAAGTTCTCCCACCCTCAGTTCACTAATACGTGTGTGCATTCGTCTATATTTCATGATTGATATAACAGGTGTAATGAATTGATTTTATAAGACTTGAAAATGGCTCAAATAGCGAATCAAAAGGCAAAAAATGCTGCACGCGCTCGAGTTGCCCAATGCAAGCCCATTAAAGCAAAGATTGTTTACTAACTTCAAGCGTGCATAATTACACACACACACACACACACACACACTATATATATATATATATATATATATATATATATTATATATTATATATATATATATAGTCGTTTTCTAAATAAATTCACTTGACTAATTGCAACTGTGTCGGTACTGTTGTATTCAAGGCCTGTTCAAAGGAGGCCCGTGCGTTTCGGCTGTGCTAAGGTCTGTTGCTTTGACGATGTTGCACTACTGAACCATCTACTCAAGCAGTGCAATAGTATTGTCATTGCATTCGGCTTTCGCCTACTCACCCAATAGAGCCTTTAAACAGAGCTCGGTATATGATTGAGGGCGTTCGAGTAGTATTTCAACTGGCGAAAAGGGGAGTCTAGACCACCTCGACGTATAGGCCCAGATGTGTGCACGCCGTTGGAAAACAGCATTGGTGTAAAGCATGCGCCAGGCGTGTGAACTGCAGTGTTTGACCTATGGTATATCTGTGACACCAGGTTTTTCCACTTATTTGAAAATGCCTGCAGGCCACGCCTCCTTCGAAAGAACATTTTGTACGACTGAGTTCGTCTTCGTTTGCATTGAAAACCACGTGTTCGATTAAGTAACGCTCCAACAATGCTTTGAAGTGAGTTTCTCAACCTTTTGCATATTTCGGGAAGTTCTGCGCGAGGCCTGCTGGCAGTGAGGTGTTAGGAAAGCAGTGGAGAGAAGATGTGGACGTAAATAATCATCTAAACGCCCTTTTTGTCGATTCGTAAATGTCACTAGCGCACGAAACGCTCACAACGGCCAATATTATCAATAATAATGTCCTCTTATAAAGTGTTATGAACGTCCTTTGTCGGGTTTTTTAAAAAATATGCCTCTTCGCAATGTTTTGTAGTGTATAGAAACGTGTTGAATTTTCTTTATTTTCTTTTCAGAACTATATATACACACACACACACACATATATATATATATATATATATATATATATATATTAGTCTGAGGTCTATTTACATTAACAATGTAAAATGCAATGTCTGCATTTTTATTCTTTAGGATTTAATTAAATACTTTTCATTTTCATGCAGTTAAAGTTCGTGTTTAATGTTTAATATTTAAAATTTCCCCCCATCTTTCTCAAATTAGATATTTAAGATATATGTTGTAGATTCACTGCTAACGCATTTTTTTTTTTTTACACTTACACCTAAATATACTGAATATTAATCAATGTTGTGGGAATTAAGCTGTTTGATGCAAGTATTTGTATGCTTCCACTTCCCTATAATGTAGCAACTCAACAGAGCTGGTAGGTGTGTAACCATATATTTAGATTTTTATTTATAATGAAGGAGCTCTTCCAGAAGGCAGAAGGAAGGGATGATTCTCTTGTTTGAGCCAGATCGGTGGGGGATGGGACTATTTGTAAGGAATGTAGGGGGCAGGTCCCTTTCCAAGAGGGGAGGAAAGGGAGGGAATGTGAGGAGGGGAGGTCTCCCATAGTGACATTTTACTCTTGGTCAGTATCTGCAAGGTTATGCAAGTTTAACTTTTTGGTTGTCTCATCAAAAGAACGGACATCTGGCCAAACGAAAAGTCATCTAATGGTTGCCTATAATGATTGGTAAGCAGTTGTGTGTGTGTGTGTGTGTGTGAACACACAGGCGCAAAACACACAGACTGATGTGTGTAAGAGTCAATGGCGTGATGCATATTTTTAAATAAAATGTATTAAATGCATAAGTGTCTTCCATGATGAACACGTTTTTAATTCTGGGATTATTTTTGATATAATTCTTATGATGTTTTTTTTGTGTGTGTGTGCAAATAATAAATTAATAATAATAATAATAAAATAAAAAAGAGGGGAAGAAAACTTCAATTTAAAGCAATTTTGGCATAAGTAGTCTGGCACAATCTTTTTTTTATTAATAAGCAATTTATAAAGTGTGTCTTAATCAAAGCAGGAACTATTTTGTTGTCATGTGATAAGAAAAACAGAAGAACCACTTAAAGTAAACCCTCATGACTTGACTGTCAATGTTAATTTTTAATATATCTATATATATATATATAAATGTCATGAATTTTATTATTAGACTATTAATTTATATATTTTTGAATATAACTTATATATTTTTGAATATAACGATGAAGTTGTGTAGGCTACATTCTCGTGGATTTATGTGACTGGAGGTATGATGGTTACACAGACATGTTCAATTTTATTTCTTTTATTTATAAAAAACGAAGTGTATGCTAATCTATTCGTTGCCTATTAATATTTTTTTTTTGTGAAAAAAAAAATAATGCATGAGAACTTCGAACTTGGCCCACATGTTTTAAGCTGGACCATTAAAAGATTTCTCCTTTTTAGTATTTCGAACATTTGTCATTGACCCGCGGCTTCACAACATAAGGTAGGCTTGAGACTCACCGGTCTGAACTGGGTGTATGAGGAATGTTGCGCTACATGCAGCAACGCGCATGCGCAGCGTATTCATAGGGTACTATATAGCATACTGAGGCCTACAGCTCCTCTGTTCTCATGATCCCAGTTCAGCTCTGAGCTAGAGGACTTTGAAGCTTCAAGCTTCATATGAGGGCACCTTCAGGTGGTAAGTTTTTTTTCACTTGCAGATTTGGCAGCGCTTTCTATATTCTTATGCAGAACCAATAGACCTATAGATTTAGAATCGCCATTCGAATTCGTAGTTCCAATATAGCGCGTGTTTGCATAGAATAGGGTGTTGAGTTACAGCGCGTAACGTTCTTCTGCGAGACCAGTACTGGTCAGTGTGGTCAGCTGATACTCTGATCGTTCGAATCTTTTTTTTTTCTCGCCTTGTTGTCTTGATTCAACATTTTCACTGTAGCTTCACTGCATGAAACCTGATTGGTAAATTGTTTAACGTGTTTTATTACCGAAGGGGGCAAGTAAGATCATGCATGTGAGTTCAATGTGAAATTCCCAAAGGAGAAAAAAAAACATCCTGTTGGAGCATGTCGTTAACTCCAAGGCAGAAGCTGGTATGCGTGGAATTGCAGAGCACCAAGACTGCTTTTGGACACAGATAACCAAAGGGCCTACAATATGCTTTCCAGTCAGTGTTTCTCATATCTGACAATCTGAGTCAGTCCACAAGCTTGTCTCTGGAAGAACTGATGAATTTATTGATGGCATTTTTTTTTTTTTTTTTTTGGTTATTAGTTATCTTGAGAAGATGATTATTTTTAAGTATAACTCATTTAAAATGCCAGATGTGCTGAAAATGATGTGTTTGAAAAAAATGAGCATGAGAATGTATGTTTATATGAATAGTCTTGTAATTGCTTAACACAAAGATGGCATTTTATGATTAAGAATGAAAGCATCTTTTTTTTTTTTTTTTAAACCCTCAATTGATTAGCTTTGCTATAACATAATAAATGTTTTCTCATCAGGAAATAAACTCAATTGAATTCTGCTTAAATAAAATGAATATAGTGCATTTCATTTGGCATCATAAAGGCTGGTTTGTTTGTAGGCTGTTCCTCGCTGCAGGGTCAGATGTCACAAAGAGGTTTGCGTATCATGTGTTGTAGAGCAGGAACCATTTTCAGTCTCCCCAAACCCCTAGATATTGTGTTTTGCACAGCCGAGTTATCTTTTCCCTAAAGTGCTGTGCGATTATCATGATAAATGCATCTTGCAGGCGAGACCCTATCAATATTGCCTCTGCTTTTTTCACTGTTTATGGAGTAGTGCAATATTGCTTATAGGGTCTTGACTTTAAGGGTAATCTGCAATTTCAGGAACATTCAAGGATTTCATGGTCCTTTGTCATTTTTATTAAAATGTGCAATGATTTTATGCGAAGGCTCAACAAGATCTCAATCTCTCAGTCAATCTTTTTGTGGAGAAAGAATGGAGTTTTGCTGCTCTAAACGATTTCATTTGAAATACAATAAATAACAACTGTTTAATATTAAAATAAAATGGCCCACAAACATTTTGTTGTGGTTGTAGATGGCTTGCTTTTAGCAGAGCAAACACTCGAGTGAATCATGCACTGTTAACAATGATTACATTTAAACCTTGCCTAATATGAATTATATCATTATGTCAGAGAACATGCTGTCCTTTGCGTAGTCGAAAAATGACTAATTTTAAACAAAAGTAATAGACTCAGGCTACTTTATTTTATTGTGCATGGTAAAGCAGCTTTTGTTGGCAGGTCGATGTCTTTGGAAATAAATATTTTTGTTTGTATTTAATCTGTGTCTTTGATAATACACAATTTACTTCAACACACACGTGCTCTGATCATGCTGTTACCCTCCCAACCTCTCAGGCCAAATACTCATATTCCAAAAGTTACTCATTTCATTTGGCCGTCTATTATTGTTACTAAAACAGTTAATGTCAACTGTGTTCGTGATTTCCGAAATACACGTCTAAGTGAAAAACGGACTATTGACTTGGGGTGTAACGGTTCATGCAGTCACACGACGAATACAGTCAGTCACTGCCGATCCACACTCCGATACAGAAGGGGGCGCTCGCGGTAATGCAACGCTGTTTGCTACCAGTAAAAAGCGCAGAGGAAGAAGAGACGACGCTCGGTATGTTTACATATAATCTCTCAACTGCAGAAAGATATCAATAAAAGAGCTATTGAATAATATAGCATTACATTTACCTCAGGCATTTAGTGTTGTCAGCATGTTAGTAAACTCCTGTATGCTCTGTATTGCTTATTAACTTAATCTGTTAGTAATGTTGTGATTATTTAATGTCTAAATAAATTTGTCAAGAAAACAAGTTATGATAGCCACTGTAAATTATTATATTTCAAAAAATGAATTGGAGTAGAAAATTAACTATAATTAGTTAATGCAAAATCTGCCTTATGTGCAATTTAGATGTTTTTTTTTAATGTTGATTATTAGGTATATATATATATATAAAAAATAGCAACTGAATTTGATCGTTTTGAATCTGTTGTTAATTGCAACCTTTAATATTATGATGGATTTTTTTAATCCTGAAGAAAATTGTAATTTTAATTAAATTCATTTAAACACAGAGAGACACATTTGTTAAAAAAAACACTGCTTAAGAATTACAGAAAGAAAAAAAGCAATTTTATGTTTTAGTTTCCTCCCCCTACTGTACCGAATCCGTGACCAAACCGTAATGTTTGTGTACGGTTATACCCCACTATTGACAGCTGAACAAATCAACTGAATATTGTATTATTATAATACGTTTAATACTCAGACGTGGTGCATTTCACCCAACTATGCAGTTCAGCATTAAATCAATGCAAAGCAAGTTAAATGCAACATTTAATTATGCGACTGTATGTATGAAAATCCAGCTCTCTATGTGGTTTCAAATTGTTATAATTTCGTTCACGTCATCATGATCCCATAATCAATAGGTTAACCTTGAGTGAGTCTGTGTATCAGTATTACGTGGAAGCTGTTTAGAGGTCTGAAAAATGGTCATTATCAAAGGGATGGGAAAGCGTTTCTTGTGTTTGTCAGAGACTGACAGGTGCACTTTCAGAGGCTGTTGAACGAGTGTTTTAATGTTTAGAAATACACTCAAAAAAATATTTAGGCCCAAGAAATAAGATTTATGTAAATTGATTGCATATAGATTTTCCATCCATTTAGATTACATATTTTTAACATAAAGAAATTAATAAACTTTATGTGATGCATATGTGTAAGTCATATATAAATTAAACGAGTAAGAATGAGATTTATTTAAAAATATCAATAAATCCAATTTGTTTTAAATGAATAAGAAACAGGATTTTGGATTATAATGTAATAACCCCAATTTACTTAAAATGCTTAATGTTTAAGTATTTTTTATTAATAAACCCAATGTATTTTAGAGTCATATTTGCACATTTTTATATTTATTAATTCCTCCATTTCCCTCCCCAATCACAAAATACAACTCAAAAAAAGAATGTCCAGACCACCTCGTTTCACATTTAGTTTTTTTTTTAATACTTCAAGGCTTAAAACTTTCAAACATTTTGGTTTGCCACAATCAAAATTAAAACTTACCTTAAAATAACTTAACTTAAAACTTAACTCACACGCCACAAGAAAAAAATGCCACTGGTGGTTTGCATGCTTCAAATGTGCACTTGAGGTCCTTTGGGTAGTTTAAATTAAGGGCATAGATCAGTCCAAAAAGCATCTAGGTTCTTCTTCAGGATCAGTGCCCTCTGCCCGAATGGCATATAATCCCATTGTTGTCTGTGGTATCCCAGATTCAGCCTCTTCACTTTCACAGTCCTGGAAGAAAGACAAAGAGAATGAGGAACACTTTTCAAAACTCACAACCAGAAAGATCTGAACACAAATCACCCATTTGTCTAACCATCCAGTATGCAAAAGGACTCATCACTTTAGAAACAAAAACAATATCCAGACAGCTAGCCCATGCCCTTAAAGGGATAGTTCACCCAAAAATTCATTAATTTTCCATTTACTCATCCTCATGTTGTTTCAAACCTGTATGAATACATTTCTTCTGCTGAACACTAAAGATATTTTGAAGAACGCTGGTAACCAGACAGTTGACAAAAGCCATTGACTTCCATTGTACTTTTTTCCCCCCTGCTATGGAAGTCAGTAAACCGTTCGGTTACCAAAATTCTTCAAAATATCTTCTTTTGTGTTCAACAGAAGAAAGAAACTCATACAGGTTTGGAACAACTTGAGGGTGACTAAATGATGACAAAATTTTCAGTTTTGGGTAAACCATCCTTTTATACTTCAGAATTCTTCCCATTTTATTTTGCAGCAAGACGGGTTATTTTCTATTGATTCAGTCATGTAATTGAAGTGATAGTTGTACTGTTACAGTTTTTCCATGAATTATGCACTAATTTCCCAATCTACACCAAATCGGAGATCAGCATAATGGTGTGACTGTTTAATGATTCTTATTTCACAATTTCCTTACTTTGTACTACCAACTGGATCACTTTCCACACACAAGGGCATAAGCTAGATTTGAATGCAAATGACAAAAATTAACATAACTATCAATGTAAATATATCCATAAGACATTTATAACAAAGAGAGAAGGATGACACACACTTACCACATATTCTTTGACAAGTGTCTTGAGGTCTTTGTTGAGGTAGACACTTAGGCACCTCACGATACAATCACGCATGATGTTTATAAAGTCTTCATTCTCAGATAAGCATAAGATCCAAAAAAAAAAACACGAAATTAGTCATTAACTTAGTTTAAGTAAGGCTGAATTTTTAAAGGATAGTTCACCCAAAAATGAAAATTCTGTCATAATTTACTCACCCTCATGTCGTTCCAAGCCCTTAAGACTTGTTCATCTTGTTCATTGTGTTCAGAACACAAATGAAGATATTTTCAATGAAATCAAATCAAAGAGATTTCTGTCCCTCTGTTGGCAGTCTACGTATTTTTCTATCGTCGCTTTATCCAAAATTACAGCCTGATCAGCACGCCACTTACCTCCCTGCTCCGAGACCATGCCAAGTCCCTGTCCTGGAGTTCCAGTGCCAACCATGCCTTCCAGGCCCTCAAGGCCGCCTTCAGCTCCGCTCCAGTCCTCCTGCACCCCAACCCGGATCTTCCCTTTACTGTGGAAGTGGATGCCTCCAGGACTGGAGTGTGAGCAGTTCTGTCACAGCGGCAGGGGACACCTTCACGGCTACACCCGTGTGCATATTTCTCCAAGAAGCTTACCTCGGCGGAGCAGAACTATGACGTGGGCAACAGGGAACTGCTCGCCATCAAATTGGCCCTGGAGGAATGGCGTCACTGGTTGGAGGGAGCCAAACATCAATTTCAGGTGATAACCGACCATCGTAATCTGGAATACCTCTGTGAAGCCAAGCGCTTGAATCCTCGCCAGGCCCGCTGGGCTCTATTCTTCACCCGCTTCGACTTCACCATTACCTATCGCCCCGGGAGCAAGAATATCAAGGCGGACGCCCTATCACAGATTCACTCTCCAGACTCAGAACCCTCCAAACCTGAACCTATCCTCCCTCCAACCATCATCGCAGCTCCCATCGAATGGGCTCTCGATGAACAAATAGCCCAAGCTGCTGTAACCGAACCTGCTCCGCCGGCGCGTCCAGAGGGGCTCATCTACGTACCTACCAACTGTCGGACCGCCCTTCTGGACCAAGTTCACATGTCTCCGGGCTTTGGACACCCAGGCAGCCAACGAACCCTCTTGATCGTACACCAACGTTACTGGTGGCCTTCGATGGCCCGAGATACCTCCCAGTTCGTCAAGGGCTGCTCCATCTGTGCCATGACCAACACACCACGGCAGTTACCGGCAGGCAAACTGGTCTCTCTACCGATTCCTCAGCGTCCTTGGTCGCATCTTGGAGTCGATTTCCTCACCGACTTGCCTCCATCTGACTTGTACACCTGCGTGTTTGTAGTGGTCGACCACTTCTCCAAATCCTGCAAACTTATACCCCTGAGAAAACTACCTACCGCCCTCCAAGCCGCCGAAGCCCTCTTCCAGCACGTGTTTTGTCACTTTGGTCTGCCTGAGGACATTGTATCCGATAGATTGGCCCCCAATTCATATCCCGTGTCTGGCAGGCGTTCTTCCAACTCTTGGGAGTATCGGTTAGTTTGTCCTCCGGTTACCACCCACAGACAAACGGACAAACCGAAAGAAAGATCCAGGAAATTGGGAGTTATCTCAGAACATACTGCCATCAGCATCAGGACAGCTGGAGCCGTTTCCTTCCCTGGGCCGAGTATGCCCAGAACTCCCTGCGCCAAGCCTCCACTGGACTAACACCATTCCAATGCATACTGGGCTACCAACCGCCACTGTTCCCTTGGTCCGGGGAACCCACGGAAGTTCCAGCTGTCCAGGACTGGTTCCAACAGAGCGAGAGGGTTTGGGACTCAGCTCACGTGCACCTCCAACAAGCCATACAGAGACACAAGAGAATGGCGGACAAACGACGAGCAGCCACTCCCACCTATCTTCCAGGCCAGAAGGTGTGGCTATCAACCAGAGACATCCGTCTCCGACTACCATGCCGTAAGCTGAGTCCCCGGTTCATAGGTCCCTTCACAGTGCAGAGGCAGCTCAATGAGGTCACCTACCGTCTGGAACTTCCACCCACTTACCGCATCTCACCTTCTTTCCACGTTTCACTGTTAAAACCATACACTGAACCATCTCCCTCCACAGGATCAGACGGTGTCGGAGAGACCCCTCCTCCCGAGCCGGCCGAAGAGGAGAACATTTACCTGGTTCGTACCATCCTGGACTCCCGTCGACAGGGACCCAGCCTCGAATACCTAGTGGACTGGGAGGGCTATGGTCCAGAAGAAAGAGCAAACCGCAATGACATCCTCGATCCCTCTTTACTAACCCAGTTTCATCTAGATCATCCTACCAGACTAGCTCCCAGAGTCCGTGGCCATCCCCGTCGTCGGAGAGTGCGTCCGTCAGGAGCCGGCCGTGGAGGAGGGGGTACTGTCACAGAGCCTCCCGACACGCCCACCACCGATCCTGCACATTCCACCTTCACCCGCTCTGCCTCACCGGAATTCTAATCACCTGTACCTGATCCTCATCACCTCCGCTTCCTATATATACTCACCTCACCAGTCACTCAATGTCTGATCTCGTCTCTACATGGACACACAGACTCACCCCTGCTGGATTCCGTTCCTGACTCCCGTCTGCCCGTCCCGCCCGACGATCTCCATCTCCTTCCGAAACTTCATCTCCTGAAGTCTTCGCAAGTATCCCTCTATGAACATATTACCAGAACTGTGATATCACAACCTACCGATTCCTCTGACTGTTTCTGTTGTCTACATCGCTGTTTAAATAAAGATCATTGTACTAACCATCCATCTCGTCTGTGTCTGACACCATCGTCAATAGCAATGCATTATAACGGACGCGCTCTCTCGTTTCATTCAAATGCAACTTGTGTCTTTTGATTGTATTGAAAATGAAATCAGAGGACTTTACTATTAATACTACTATAATTATTACTATAACGTCTTGTGATCATCTTGTCTGGAAGATTGTTTTGTACACTGTACAAAATGGATTATGAAAAACATAAAAAAATATTATTACAACATTATTCTCCATTCAATGTCCCTGTAATTATTTATGTGGTAAAGTAAATCTACAATAAGTGTAGAATGAATACACATTACTATCCCTTAAATGTTACCCTACTCTCGTCTTGTCTGAACTTGTTAGTTCATCTTTGGCTCAAGTTTCACATTATTTCTCAGACGTAGTTTTAGTATTGAGGTCAAAGTCCACTTGCAGATTTGAAAAAAAAAAAAAAAACGTTGCGTGCTGCGCCTGCGTTAGACTGATGTTGGCTGGGCAGGATTTACTGAGAGTTTTCAAAATTGTGATAAACACGGTTTTAATGATAATTCAATTTTAAATGATATTTTTAACCGTCAGTACATCTATGTATCGTGTATCGTGGTTTATTGTGAAACCGGTAATCGTTCCATCCCTATGTGTGAGTTTGAACAAGCGAGAGAGGAGGGGGGTTCTGAAGTCCTGTCAAGAAAAAAAAAGAGAAACCAGTGGAATATATGAAGCTATACATAAAAACACATTTACTTTAGCTGTCAGTGCCATTATGGTACGGATTTTCTGTCCTGCGCATCCTCCTTTGCGATGGAAAACCCTTATCAAGTCATCAGTGTATTTGTCGAGTTGACCAATGAATTTTGATGTCAGCGGAACCGCAGTTATACGCATGAACTCCAAGTTGACTTGAAATAAAGACGAAAAATGAGACAACAGAATATACTTCACACGTGGACAGCAGTCTGTCAGTTCCTCAAGCTGAACCAGGGCAATCTCTTTACCTGGTAAAGTAGTAGACTCAAAGGCTCTGAAGTGGTCTCAATTTAAAGTTTTAAAATTGAAATTATTGAATTTTCTATGTATTATAAATCATTCTATGTAGCATACGTACTAGGTCTAGTAGGTTGTCCACCATACATATGTAGGAAAAGGTATCTGTAAAAGAAAAACAGTTTTAGTTAGAAACAAAATGCATACTTATGCTTATGAAAATCATAAAGCAAGCATTATATTTTTAGAGAATTATTAGAATAGTACTCTCATATTGGCTACCACCATTATATATTTTGTCTGCAACGTAACTGCTCATGTGTTGCCACAGAACAATGCGTGTGTTAATTTCAAAATGGCAAAATTAGTAAAAATTACATGCAACCATACTGATAGTCTATAGTAAACAATCTCAGGCTACTAGTAGGCTATACGATTATTTATGTATAAAGTAAGCTGCTGTAAAACACCGCTCACTCGATGAAAATACGTAAATTCATATAAATACAAAACAAAATCACATATCTGTTTGATTTAATTAGTTATACGTGTAATACTGTCCAATGATGGGGGACTTGTAGCTAAAAAAAGATACTAAAGTTAGCTATCTAGTGGACTAAACGGAAATTTGATTGTCAGTGCATTGATATTAGTGTAATACGATATCAATAGCACTAATAACACATGTATAAACACTGAAAACAGTCAAATAATATACGATGAATACAGATTAAATTTACCTTGCAATCAGGTTAATGTGCTCCGATGAAAGAAGACGAGGAGAACGCTGTTTTTTTCCATCTGCTCCTGCTGCTTTTTCTTTGCAGGTGTATTACCATAGACACGTCTATGCGCAGTACCGCCACCTACCTCCTGGAGTATGGATCGGCATCATTTCCATTTTCCTTAAACTGAACTGTATGCAAACCAGTCTCATACAATTTAACTAATTTGATCTTGCTCGTTCCACAGCTAGCTCTATTTAAACCATATTCATACTTTTTATCTGATTAAATCTAATAGTTTTCACAATTAACAAATTTATATTGACTCTAAGCAATCTGGCTACATACATTTTTAAAAACATATTATTTAAATAAAATCAAAAGGATACAAATACTTAATTCTAAACTATGCCATGATTCATTTTTTTGAGTGTAGCTTGCATGTATTTGACTGTTTAGCGAACGAAACCCGGTAAATACAATTTTGTGGGATATGATGTAGAAGAATGATTTATGATCTGTTTGTGCGAGCATGTTTTTGATCCCCTTGTTTCCGTCAGCGCTTGCTGTCTGTTGCCTGACACTCTTTCCCTGTTGCACTACTGTGGGAGCTGCAGCTAGCAGTGCAATAATGAAAGGGCATCAGTTCACTGGACCAGACCACCAACCACACACACCTATCCCTTATTTACCACAAATTACATGCTTTTCCTGCATGGTTTAATGAGCTGAGCCACTAATCTGTCCGTATATACCTTTCATAGTGTTTGTTTATTTATGAATTTGCTTTGTTTGTACATAACCAGTCTTCAATAAAAGAAAAGAATGCATTAAATAAGTAAATTGTGTGTGTCTGTGTTTTTGTTATTATCATTTAAATGCTAATGTATATTGCCTGCTTGTGAAATTAAATGTCATTTTATTTATTTTTTTAATTCCATGACCATTTTTACCTGCATTGAACAGTATTTTGCCTTGTAGAGTATTGCAAGATGAGATGTATAGATATATACATACAGCATATGAGATATGTTATAGTTGCTTGAACATATTTAAGATTGCGTTTTATTAATTCCCAGTTTCATTCTGATCTTGTATCTCCAAACGCTTGTTGAATATCTACTTCTTTTGGTAACAGTTTATTTTACGGTGTCATTGTTACATATGTTACATGTAGTTACTGTAATTATGCATAATTACATGCAATTAAACCTAAAGCAAACCCTAACCTTAAACCTATAGTAAGTACATGTAGTTAATTATTATTACTCAGTACTTAAATGTATAGTTACACTGTAACACTGACAGCTTAAAATAAAGTGTAACCCTATTTTTTATTCCCTTATTAGTGTGTGTGTGTGTGCATGTTTCATAAGAACACAAATTTGTGTAATGATATGGGTATTACACTGGTATTACAGTGTAAATGTGGTTTATGAAATTGTCTGACTACTTGTTATTAAAATGGCTTAAAAATACTTAATAATGTTTTATTAAAAATTGTATATCTGTGATGGCTAGGTTTAGGGGTTGGGTTAGTGTAGTGGGATATAATATATACGGTTTGTATAGTTTAAAAACAATTACGCCTATGGAATATCCTCATAATGATAGGTAGACCAATATAAAAAAAAAAGTTGGGTTGAAAATAGACAAACCCAGGTTGTTTTAACCCAGCAGATGGTTAAATGTTTGCCTAAACTGCTGGGTAGTTTTATTGAACTCAACTGTTGTTTAAAAATTACTGTATTTCTTGCTTAAAATGAACCCAAATTATGTTGGAAATGACAATTTATTAATATGTTTAATACATGAGCATTTATTAATTTATAATTAATAAGTTTAATGAATAATAATTAAACAATAAGCATTCATTAAATTGCTTTTTAATAAATGTTCACCTATTATTATTGTTGCCTCTAGTAATTATGTTTCTGATTTTTAATTTCCAACCCATTTTGAGTTCATTTTAAGCCATCCATATAGTAATTTTTAAACAACAGTTAGGTTAAATAAAACTTCCCAACACGTTGGGCAAACATTTCACCCAACCGCTGGATTAAAACGACTCAATTGCTGGTTTTGTCCATTTTCAACCCAACTTGGGTTGTTTTTAACCCAGCATTTTTTTTTAAAGTGTTATGCGTGTTTGAAATGATGATGAATTTGCATGGATTTATTGCAAATATGACGAATTATATCTTTTGTCCTTTCTGTATTCCTAAAATTGCCATGAGGATAATTCTGCATTCAAGGTGACTTTCTGAATGCAAATTTCAGATCCCGTCGCTCTGCCCACACAAGGTTTAGCGTAATATTGCAACCTCAGACACAATTTCCTGGTCACTCGCACGGTCAGCCCTCGATCACCTCTGTAACCTAAATGCTTGTCTTCTCTTGAGTACACAGTTTTTTTTCAAAGCTCTTCACTTGAGCCTGTGAGGAGTGAGTGTTCATGGCTACCTTATACATGTGGTTACCCAATAGAGAGCTTGAGAAAAGATGGTTTTGAGCTATTTAAATCATGTGGTCCTATTGGCTCCTTTGGTGCTGATATGTTGACAGCACTGTAATATTGACCACCAGTTAGCAGGTTCTCTTTTAATAAGTTGAGACAATTGGCCTATGTCGACAATCAGCTGCAATGAATGCAGAATGGACAATGAAGTCACATTCAGTGCAATGTTTACAGATAGACACTCCATGCATCTCTATCGGAAGAGAATAAAACAAGGATCTTTAATACAGATTTAGCTGATAAATACCATTATAGCTAGGTTATGGAGTTCATGACGGTTAGAAGGTGACTTACTAGCTGAACTACCCAAACCCTGTGTTTTATTATGTCGCCATCTTCTGGTGAGACAAAATACAAAGTAGGATTAACTTCAACCGGCCCAATTCAGCCACACGCGTTGGTAAATCTTAATTATGATATAAAAATGAATAATTATGAGATTAAATTAATGAAATTATGACATAAGACATTATGTAGCATGTTAGCATATGTAGCGGCGGAAATGGTCTTCCATAATCTGCGGATGCAACTGTTTTTCCCGCTTAAAGGAAAATATAAGCTTGCTATACATTTATGAAACTTGAAATCGGCATTAATCTATTGAAATTAAAATAATAGCCGTATCTACATTAAATCTACTTCCATTAATAAATCAGGAACAAACATTAAATAAGATAATGCTTAAGAGGCTTAATTAGTTCATGTAAATTCAAACGAACCACTGAATAGAAACAAAAGACGCGTAAAGCTTCGAAGCAGTGTTTCGAAATCAGCCATCACTAGAAATTGTTGAAAAGTCATTTTTAAAACAAATTTTGGTGCACAAAAAGTATTCTCATTGCTTTATACTATTAAGGTTGAACCACTGTACTCAAGTGAGCTGTTTTAAATATGTTTTAGTACCTCCCTAGTATGGTGTACGTTTTAGGACGTCCTCAGGCCTCAGTCATACAACGAAAATGCGTCATGCTTCTGACTAAAAGACTTCAGTCATTGGACAAACCGGCACGACTCAGACTGAAAGACTTCAGGTCTCAGGAAAAACGACGTCAGGTATCCGGTCTTGTACAATTAGGCATCAGACGAAAAGGCATCGGATGAATCGGATTTTTTTTTTTTGGGCTGTTTTTTTTTTGTAGAATATTCTATTGGATCTTATCCCATCATAATGTCATCCTACATTTATCTTGTTCTTTCGCCCCATTTTTATATTTATCTGTAACTATTCCCAAACTGATGTAAGGTGTGTGTGTTAATTATAGAATCTGTCAATTAATGGTATTCAATTAGGCTATTTATGTAATCCCTTAAAAATGTTTTTGTTATTATAGCATTATACCTTATATTATTATATTTCTTACAGCTTTAATTAAATATTACACTGCTTAGGTTCTATACAGAAAAGAACGCGGGTCTGCACAACAGCAATTAACTGAATTCAAATCTAATCGAGTCTCTGACAGTAGGTGGCGCTGGAACAGTAGAAATAAAGCCGTTTCCTTGGTAACCTTTGTACACAAAGCAGCTGCGCTTTAATACAGCCACGGCCAGGAGTGAGGCAAAACCTTAGGATAAATAACAGTAAATTTAATGTGCTACTTATCAAATTGTGTTTTATTAACATCTACCCCGACCCTAAACCTACCCCTTACAATAATGCAACTACAGTTATTAAATTAAATAAATATATATTAAATGACGCAAAATTGATGTGCGCATGCGCAGTGGCCATAGCTGTATCCCTTCTAGTCTTTACACTTTAATAGCTCTAAAGATTTTTTACTTCCCGTATGAGAATTGACCATGGTTTTACTGCAAATAAAACGAAAACGACCATGTTTTTAACAACAAATTAACCATGGTTTTGCAACACTATAGATTATGGTATTTGTAGTAAAACTATTGTTATACAAATAGTATCTACGACACAAAATTATACCACACTTTTACCATGGTTAATTTTCACGATTGTTAAATTATAATGTATAATATGTTTTATACAACTTAGTGTAACATTTAACGGTTAGAAAACTGCGTGCATGTGACGTCACATTGAGGCGGGGCAATTCGCTATGATTGAGGTCTGAGGATGTCCTAAAATGTACACCGTACTACGGGGATCTAGAAGTGTTAATTATCTTGCTAGCAATAGAGGCCTCAGTGAGCCATCGGATTTCATCAAAAGTATCTTAATATGTGTTTTGAAGATGAACGAAGGTCTTAATATGTCCCTCAAACATGGTAAGAAGCTTTCAGAATTTAATGAAAACATTTTGGCGGGAACATGGTGATTTTTTTTTTTGTAGGGACTGAAACGAACCTGAAATCAAGTCTTAAAACCTATGTATATTAACAATAAATATATAAATATATCCCGCATTGCACTGGCTAGTTAGCAAGTTGTTTGAACGTTTTATTAACAAATTGTAATAATTAGTCCGTTTAACCAAATATTTATTTTTAGAAGTTTTTAATTTGGTAATATAGATGTTAGGCGTTTTATTAATGAAGCGTACTGTATTCCAATATATAGCGGTTAGTCAGTTGTTCTCACTTTCCGTCTCACGTTTCATGGCAATATTCCCCTCTCAATATTCATGTGTCAGGTCACGTGTCAGGTCTGTAGCTAAATACTGCCCCCTTTTGGATGCTGTGTGTCATCTTTCATTTATATAAAAAAAAGAGCAGAAATAAAAGGACTTGAAAGGTAATAATTGGAATTGTAATTTCAGAGTAAACGTTTAGATAGTGTGCAGTTCGACAGGATTCAGAAATTATTCACATCAATTTTTAAATTATATGGATATTTAAAACATATTCGCTTTAACTGAAGTAAAAACTTAAATACCTATCTTTTCAAAAAAAAAATTTATTTACGCTTTCACCAAGTTATGTACATATTGGATCATATACAGTATAAGGGGAAAAACAACTACTGGGAATTACAGCTATAAAGAACTTAAACCAAAACAGAAACAGTCACTTCATATCTTTCCCACGTATGCAAAAATACTACAGTATTTTATAGTTCAAGTTACTCATGTAATTTGTCATCCAACCCAAACATAAATAATACAATTTTTTTGGCTCAAAATCCTAGTTTGTAATGTAATTTTATTCCCTTATTTACAAAAAGACATTCCAATCATAAGAAATCTAGTAAAACAAACCTTTTGTCTTTTTTGTCTGCGGTGTGAATTTTGTCTCAGAAACAGATGTGAAAAAGTGACAAAATTGCTACACACGTATAAGAGTTTGACCAATAAATGTAAAACTTTGAAGAAAGTTTAAATATAGAGAAGGTTTCACAGCATGTGTGAGTGGAGTTCTGTCGTACAGTGTTCTCACTACAATAATGTAGCGCCATCATCAGAGCTCGTCGTGGTGCACGGGATCACTGCTGGGCTGAATAAAAACCCCCTCCATCACCTTCCAGTAGTTATGGTGATTGGGTGAGGGCATTCCATGGACCTCACGCTGACCTCTGATTGGATGACCATACTGCTCTCCGGTGATGCTGAGGAAAACCTCAGTGCCGACGTGTTTAAATCGCACCGTGTCGTCACGCTCCCAGTATGTGTCGCTGCACTGAACGGTCCATACGTCTAAATCATCTCCTTCTCCATTTTCACCAAATGCACTCACTTCCTGCAAACAGAAAACAGCTTGTAATAACCTGCATTGTGCTCTACAGTTACAATGGAAATATAAGTAAGTGATTTCTGACGCTTTTGAAACTGGATTGGAGCACCAAAACACACTAGCCAATCAGCAGTAAGGGGAGGTGCCTGTGTTGCATGTTCATGAATTTGGGGGCGGAGCTATCTAGATAGGGGCGTGATCCTATTGGGTTGGGGCGATTTCAAATATCAACAGGGTTTCTCAGAAATTGCTTACGATACCTTTAAGTCAGGAGAGAATTGTGTGGGTCTACCTGGTTGTTAGAAAGCGGGGAGCTAAAATGATGTGAGTGTAGGTTGCGTCCAGTCTTCATGTGTGTAATTCGGATGGCCTGTCCGCATCGAATGGGCACCCCACGCTGACAAACGTTGTCTGGTTTCCCACGGATACGCCAGTAGCTGTTGGCATCATCGGCTGAGTCCACGCCTGTCACCGATTGCTGGCCGCTACCTGCAGAGTATCGTGTAATGTTTGACAATTGCATCTCATATTCATTTACCACTGTATTTACATAGTACTCAATATAATTATACCTAATATATATATATATATATATATATATATATATAAATATAATTGTACCTTTTTAAAATACATTAAAACATATGAATATACAGTTCAAATAGTTATCAAATATCACAAAAACATCCATTCATAAATATTTTTTATTGTTATTAGTCAACATTATTATGGAGTCGTTCTGGTTATAATTATAACTTACTGTAAGAAGTTATATTAACAGTATCATATCAAGAATCAATTATACAAATTGTTGTATAATTATATAATACAAATATGCTAAAATATCTGGATCTGCTGAATAAAATATAAATTTCTCTATTTATAATCCAGGACCCTCTTGCAAAAATTATTACTATTATTTGTATAATTGATATAATGATTATTTATTAATATTATTATTAATTAATATGATTTTTATTTATTATTCAGGAGAGGCTATTTTGATCAATTTCTGTATAGACATATAGATAATTATATAAAAAAAATCAATTTTACCTAAAGAACTGCTAAAATATGTGGATATATTCACACATATGCATTATGTATATTAAATATATATAATATATATATATATATATATATATATATATATATATAGAGAGAGAGAGAGAGAGAGAGAGAGAGAATATACACACACATATACATATTATCAATATAAAATTCAATTTCAATGAACATTTCCAACGTTAGATACAGTTAGCCAGATATTAGCCCCATAGCGGGGCATGTTGTCACACGATATATTTTGTTAATTGTACAATTCTGAAACGTTAAAAAAAAAAAGCAAACAATCATTCCACTCGAAAGAATACCATAGTATTACCATTGCACATATAAAAAATTGTATTACCATGGTATCTTTGTTTAAGTATACTGTAGTGCACCTGTCGTCATGATTACATCCCTCAGGTGAACATAATACATCATAAACATAAATAAAACCACTCGGAGCTGAACGAGAGTCTACAAAAGGCTTTCGCAAAGGCAGATACAGTCATTTACTGATCATTGATAGGACATTTTACTCGTCATCATTAGCTTCCTGGCTAATGCATGCATTTATTACTCCAAGCACAATAAATAATCATTATAAGAGAATAAAAGACTAAAAGTGAAGATTAAATTGTCGAGCTGAGGGATACGTTAACCCAGCTGTTAAAGTTCATGCTCATATTGATCATCCTCAGTGGTTGTACCTGATCCGTATTTGACATCATGCGAGTGCAGTCTGACGCTGTGCCGAGTGTTCATCAGTTTGACCAGAGAGCCGCATGTCACGTAGCCGGAGTCCAGATCACGAGCCCCGCACTGGGCAAACATGAAACACACGAAAATGAAATCCAGAAAGACAGATAGAACTCTTAATGGTCCCATTGTTACAGCTAGTGCCGATGTACATCACAGAAAAATGGATACGGAGAGCCCCATTCAAACGCTGACACGCTTTCTAACCAATCGCATCATGACAAGTCCGAAAACAAGGAAGTGATCCGGGCGCACACTCGGAAATCAGTGATTGGTCGAGGATGATGTGACGTTTTAAAATGATAATGAGCGTTACATTAAACATTATTATAGTATATATATATATTGAAACAGCATCATATCAAGAATCAATTAAACAAACATTTTCTCTAAAAAACTGCTAAAATGTAATTATCAGTTTACTGTTTTTGTTACTATTATTATTTTCTGTTATTTTAGTTTGATTTTTCAAGGTGGATTTATTTTGGTCAATTTATGTACACAAACTTTACTGCAATTCAATTAAGGTTTCCAGTGTTAGATACTAGCATGTTGTCACACGTTTTATTAATAGCTAAAAAATTCTATAACATGCACAAAGTAAAAGGCAAACAAACATAAAAGACTCGACCATTGTTTTTATACACACACACATATGTATAATCAGGGCTGGGTAGGTTACTTTTAAAATGTGTTTCACTACAGATTACAAAATACATGCTTTAAAAAGTAATTTGTAACATATTTCGTTACATTACTTAAGTTTAGTAACTTAATCTAAATACTTTAGAATACTTTGGAATACTGCACAAAGTGTGGAACAAACACAAAAAAGGTAATTGCAAGTTTTTATCTCACAATTCTGACTTTTTCCCTTAGAATTGCGTGATATAAAGTTGCAATTGTGAGTTATAAAGTCAGAATTATGAGATATAAACTCGCAATATTGAGAAAAGTCAGAATTATGAGATATCTCCCAATTCTGACTTTATAATTTGCAATTGTGAGTTTAAATTTCGGAATTCTGAGAAAAAGAAGTCAGAATTGTGAAATGCAAACTCACAATTGTGATGGAAAAAAAACAAATTGTTAGAAAAAGTTGCAGTGACGAGTGAATTATAAAATGACTCACAAACAACTATCACAAAACATGAAAACAGTCGTGGATCATCAGGTCATGACAGGACAGTTCAGTTGACAGTTGGGCCTTTTTTTTTTATACATTCAGTCATTTTGTCTTGTTCAGGACAGAACTAAATAAAAATAAAAACATTTTTATGATCCCTCTTAAAAGTATTAAAATGTTGATGAAACTTAACTCCACTTTTTCAGCCAATTGCTGTGCATTAAAATTCAAAGTAATCACTTTGGTAATCTAAAATACTTTTCAGATGTAACTGTAATCTGATTACCACCCATTTAAAATGTAACTGTAATGAAATACAGTTACTCAAATTTTGTATTTTAAATACGTAACTAGGTTACTTGTATTTCGTTACTCTCCAACCTTGAATATATATATATATATATATATATATATATATA
The DNA here is from genome assembly GCA_038088235.1 of Zacco platypus. Classification (NCBI taxonomy): domain Eukaryota; kingdom Metazoa; phylum Chordata; class Actinopteri; order Cypriniformes; family Xenocyprididae; genus Zacco; species Zacco platypus. Next base: position 35,147,133 of record CM076082.1, on the reverse strand, counting down.
TATATATATATATAATTAATTGTATAAAATTCCAACATGCACTGTAAAAAAAAACATTACAACATATATAATAACACACACACACACACACATATATATTATATATTATAATATATTATATATGTGTGTGTGTGTGTGTGTGTGTGTTATTATATATGTTGAAATGTTTTTTTTTACAGTGCATGTTGGAATTTTATACAATTAATTATATATATATATATATATTTTTTTTTTTTTTTTTTTTTTCAGTGAACTCAAATGTGACAACCTGCACATCTCGACTGTTAGATTAACCTGGTTTAATGTACCCAAATATGTTTTTATTGTATTTCCCCTGCTTTTCATTCCTTGGCGAAGACTGTTAAGAGTAATCCTAATTTAATACTAATTTCGAACTAGTTGTTTGAAACCAATATAAATAAGCGCTACTATACAAAATAAGCATTTATGCACTCAGACTTTAGCCTCAAAAAATGAGAGATACTGAGATATAGCACTCGTGACAACTAGCCCCGGTGTCCACAGCTTATTAAAGAATCAATTTCCACAAAGTTGTCTGCTATATTTGTACTTCTAGAAATCATGGTCAAGTGATATTAAGCATGTTTACATTACAAGGATTAGTCAGGCAGTTTGTTTTCAGAAATCATTATTTTCCTGACGTTCAATCCGTCCATCAAACTTCACTCTCATAAAAAAAAAAGGTACAAAAGCTGTCACTGGGATGGTATCCTCTCCATAATTTTGTACCTAAACAGTGCATATTAGAATCTCAAAAGGTACATATAAGAACTTTTTTCAGTGACAGCTTTCGTATCATTTTCTTTCTGAGAGTTGAATCTAAATTCCTTTGGCCATTAGATGCTATTTGACGCATTATTTCTGTTGACTCTCATGCAGTTGTTCCTAAAAGATGGATGACATGAGTCATATTGTACAGCTGTCTGTGACAGTGTGTACACTACATCTCCGTCCTTCGTTTCCCTTCATTAGAGCCAGAGGCATTTTGTGTTTAATAGGGAAGTGAATTAAAAGACAGAAACAATACATATTTCTATAGTTTGTGTGGAACATTTCAACTTTCTGAATGTCATTTCACTCCCACTGTTTCCAGTAATCTGTTTTGTGTTATTAACACATAATCGAAGTGATGCCATGTTATTGTTCTGCTGTTATGTCAGGTGGCTGAAATAGAAACGCTTCAAGAACCAAAGATCATAAACATGATACTCTCTCTCCCATTCGCTCCCTCTCTCTTTGTGATGTTTTCCATATTTCTACACGAGGTTACGTGTCTTGGGAAAACATCCAAAAGCCTCCATAGACACGTAAGCAAAGTCACACCTGCTGCCTTAAGTCTGTGTACAAGGATATTATTCAGTTTACATTCATAACACTGACAGCAGCAAAATCCTGGCTCTGGTGAGTATAGCCTCGGACACAACATGAGATTTAATAATTAATATCTAAATAATAATAATAATAATAAACTTATGTAAACATTTGCAATAAGTTTATCTCTTTATTTCTCAAAACATAAACAACATTTTTTATTCAGTCTATATTCTTTCTAACACAAGGATGCATTTGAATATTAAGGAGCAGTCAATATGAAATATTAAAATGCAATAGGCTTTGAGTATGGGACATTTTAAGATTAAAATTCAAAAGTATACGCATCTTTATCGCCCTCTGTATAAAATTATTCTTACATAGGGTTCTAAATAGAACTCAATTTTTAATACATAGGCTACATCATGGAGAAAAAGTTTTTTAAACAAATGAAAAACTTCGTCAAATATATTTTATATATATATGTGTGTGTGTGTGTGGCACCAGGTGTCTTCAATATTGAACCTTTTCACAATATTCTAATTTTCTGAGATACTGAATTTGGGATTTTCCTTAGTTGTCAGTTATAATCATCAAAATTAAAAGAAATAAACATTTGAAATATATCAGTCTGAGTGTAATGAATGAATATAATATACAAGTTTCACTTTTTGAATGGAATTAGTGAAATAAATCCTGTAAATACACCAGGAAGATTTGAAACCACAAGGGCCTGTACATTTGTACATGTGGCGTTGTTTCATCCTGTAGAGGGCGCTGCAAATCCGGAAAAGGAAATTGCATCTCATGTCTTCAGTCGGTGTTTGATACAGTGTAAAAAAGGGACTAATGGCAAAAACCTCACAATAAAATGGGTAAGCGATTACTACATTATTACTGCTAGCTAGGCGTATAGTACAGAAGTACAGAATTCGTTCCTTTGAAATTATAAGACATGTGATTGTTTCTAAGAATTCCGGCTATCAATAGATTAAAGGGTGTAAATCTATAACCAATGTAATCTAGCTGTAGATTCGGTTATATAGGTTACCGTATGTGATGATGGGTAGGTAGTGGCAGCTGTTCGTGTTAACACAGATGAAGTGAAATAAGGCGGCAGATTTCTGGATCTGTCTTATTCACAAGCCGGTGATTTCCCGGGGTAAGTAGATTTCCCGCAGCTGAGACTCGCGCTTAAACAGACGTTCTTTTCGTTTAGTCTTGTAACATATGTAACATGTTTGAATGACGTGTGTCTCAGAGTTCCGAAAAATTCATTTTGACGCGTTGATTCAAAGAACCGTTTCCTGATTCGTTTTCTCCTCTCATGACTCACCGACTGAATTCTATCTGTTTTCATTCTGATTTTTTTTTAATATATATGTATCGATAATCGAGATATTGTAGATTTTAATTTTTTTAACCGTTTGATGAGTCTACACAAAACAAGAGGTAAACAACTTATTTAATTCATTGGTTGTATAATTACTCAACATTTTAATAGTAGGCGTACAAAACTACAGCAATTCATTTACAAATGAAATAAATTAAATTTGTGATCTTAGATCAGAATTTAATAAATATCAGAAATTATCAGCATTAAATAAAGTGTATTAGGTTAATAATAATTAATATTTATGACATTTAGTCTAATGACCCTTTAGTTCTTATTGTCAAAAAGAAGAAATAAAACTAATTAATTAAAATTACTTTACAATAAGGCTCATTAATTAACTACATTAGTGAACAAATCACTTATACAGTATTTATTAATCTTTGTTAATGTTAATTTCAACATTTACTAATACATTATTAAAGTCTTGTTAACATTAGTTAATGCACTGTGAATTAACATGAACAACTGTATTTTCATGAAATAATGTTAACAAAGATTAGTAAATACAGTAACAAATGTGTTTGAACCTTATAAGTAATTAACCTTATTGTAAAGTGTTACCAAATTCTGTTTAGCAAAAAAATAATCATGATAAATCAGCAATTAATTTTCAAGTATGAATATCTTTACAATTTGACAGCCTAAAACAAATATGAGAATACTTTTTTGTCCTTTTAGATCAGGTAATTTCATACACAAGTCGCAATTATTATTATTTATAAAATAATTTAATTCTGTAGTGAAATCAAAAGATCCATTAGTTATTATTATGCCAGAGTTACTTTTTCAAATAAGTAACGCGGGTTATTTTGTTTTCACATTTATCGACTGACAGCTCTCCTGTCCCCATGTTGAGAGAAATAGTGCCGAGGCATTGTGTGTGCTGTGGGTGAACATGATGGTTATTGTAGTTCTAGGTGAGAAAAAGTAATTACTTTTCATAAAAAGTAACTAAGTATCACAATTAGTTACTTTTTTTTAGGGAGTCAATATTGTAATGTATTACTTTTAAAAGTAACTTTCCTCAACGCTGGTCATAAAAAAAAAAGCAATATAGTTCCAACTTTAGTGTTTTTCTTTTTCATCAGCAAGGCGAGGAGAAGATGCCTCAACCCAAGGTGAAGCTGGTGGTGACAGGAGATGATTTTGGCTACTGCGAGAGAAGAAATCAAGGAATTGTGGATTGCTTCAAAGCCGGTGCGATCTCCAACGTCTCTCTTCTGGTGAACGCAGTCTCAGCGAAGCACGCAGCAGAGCTGGCCAAAAGGTACAACAGCTGATTTCTAACTACATTTGTTTGAAGGAGATAAATATAAAAATATGATATCAGTCTTATGACATTATGACACTTTACATTCTCCCTTATGACATGTGAGGCTGTTAAACCTATTGCCTAAGATAAGAGTAGGCCTACTTGTAAGAAAAAAATGACTAAACCTTTAACTAAATCTAAAAACAAAAAATAATTCAAAATCTTATTAAAATCTATAATAGTATGCTAAAATAACACTGCTTCTCACACACAGGCATCACATCCCCATTGGACTCCATGCAAATCTCTCAGAGGGTCTTCCAGTGTCTCAGGAACTGAAGGGCTCAACAATCCTCAACAAGGATGGGTTCTTCCATGGGAAGATGGGCTTCAGGGAAGTTTTGCAGAGTGGTCAGCTCAAGATGTCAGAGGTACACCGAAACACACACCCATACAGTCCAACCGAAAGTCACATGGGAGTAAATTTAAACCATATAGCTGAGCATCTACATGACACTGTTTACATCATCACGTATAGGATTGTATTCATATTATATCACAGCAGAGGCAGTCTTTGCAACCCGGAGGCCCACAGGAATATGCAAAGCGACTGCAATTACTTTATTATCCCTGTTATAATGGTATATTTAAGACGTAATAGTCTATTTATAAACTATTTATATCTCTTTAACCAGAATTGCAACTAATGATGACCGAAATCAGAATCTTTGCTCCTTTGCTTTCCGATAATGTAGTGTTCCAAAAGCTCTATACAAGTCCTTATCTTTTATAACTATTCAGCAATCTCACAATGTCGTGTCTCCAGGACTCACGTGTGCCACTGATATCTGTCTCTCATTAGTAATCGCGGCAGGACATATATTGAGTTTCTGCACAAGAGCGCCCTCTGGCTTTCAGATGGAGAAGCTTTTACTACTGATCATGGAGGCGTACAGCTCTGACAAGCTGCGCATTAAATAATCAGCCTTTGCCAATTGGTGTGCGATTTAATCGCGATAAATCGTGCAGCGCGAATACATTTACATCATTACCATTTCCACCTTCTCTCTGACCCTTATTAGTAAAGCTTAGTTTCAATAGATGGTTTTTGACTGTAGAGGAAGTTTTTCAGTATGTTTTCATTACAAATGAACCTTTTTATTGGCAAACATCAAGGATAAGCCAATTTTTCATAATATAATGTCTTAAAATGGTTTCATAAGGTACATTTAAAAATTTCAGACTTCAAAGCCAAGCACCGCATAACCATTTAAAACACGTTTAAATGGTTTCACCCTGTGTTGTTTTGTCTGTTTAAAAGGTGGAGGTGGAGCTCCGAGCCCAGGTAAATCGTTTTTGTGAACTGGTTGGCCACATGCCCTACCATATGGATGGCCATCAGCATGTGCACGTGCTGCCAGGTAACAGTGGGTCTGTTTAATCAACCCTTTTCACCATATAATAGCTGTCAATCTGTCCGCCTGTGTGTCACTGTTTTATTTTAAGTACACTAGATTCTTAGATAAAGAAACGTTAACATCCGTGAAACCTGGAAAAAAGATTTTTATTATTAGATTATTAAATATATAATAATAATATAATAAATTATTATTATTTAATAATCTTTAGATTATTAAAATGTTCACACTAAGTAGAAAAAGATTCTAATAACTCTTCACTGAAAGCTTCTTTGGGGAACCAAAAATGGTTAATTTATGGCATTGCTGCAAAAACCAACCTTTCAGAACCTTTATTTTTATAAGTGTACCGTTCCAAAGTTTAAAGTTTTTGAAAGAAGTCCCTTCACAGGCACACATGCTCACTACGACTGCATATATTTGATCACAAATACAAAGCTGAATTTTCAGCATCATTACACCAGTCTTCAGTGTCACATGATTATTTAGAAATCATTCTAATATGCTGCTCGAGAAACATTTCTTATTGTTATCAATGTTAAAAAGCCATTGTGGTGCTTAATATTTTTGTGGAAACTGATCTTTTCAGGATTCATTGAAAGTTCAAAACAGCATTAATTTGAAGTTGAAAGATTGTTTTTTGTATAAAAGCTTTTACTGTCACTCTTAGTCAATTAAACATGCCCTTGCTGTGGACAGTATCCTTGTTCCATTTTCATATTTTGCTTTTTCCCCTTGTTTTCAGAGGTGCGTGAGGTGTTCGCCCAAGTTCTCTCTGACTTTGGGATCACCTACACACGGGTCCCCATAGAACCTGGTCTTAAATATTGCACCTTCCTCCCGTCTCATCTGCGAGACTTCAACACACAGGTTGAAAAAGATGCCCTTGACTCTATCGAGGTCTTTCATCGACATGGAATTAGGTTTGTGAGGCAACATTTTAAATGATCAGCATCTGGTTTGTATGGAAGCCCGTTTCCGCCACTGAAAAAAAGAAGATTTTTGCGACTTTTTATCTCAGAATTCTGAGATATAAAGTCAGAATTCTGAGATAAAAAGTCAGAATTGCGAGTTATAAAGTCAGAATTGTGAGTTATAAAGTCAGAATTGTGAGTTATAAAGTCAGAATTCTGAGATATAAAGTCAGAATTCTGAGATATAAAGTCAGAATTCTGAGATAAAAAGTCAGAATTGTGAGTTATAAAGTCAGAATTCTGAGATAGAAAGTCAGAATTGTGAGTTATAAAGTCAGAATTCTGAGATAGAAAGTCAGAATTGTGAGTTATAAAGTCAGAATTGTGAGTTATAAAGTCAGAATTCTGAGATATAAAGTCAGAATTCTGAGATAAAAAGTCAGAATTGCGAGTTATAAAGTCAGAATTCTGACTTTTTTTCTCAATAAAAAAAAAAAATCTAGTTTCCTGTTACTGAGATTGACCTTCACTTGAGTATGGAAGCCTTGCCACTGAAAAAGAAAAAAAAAGATTATTGCGACTTTTTATCTCAGAATTCTGACTTCATAACTCGCAATTCTGACTTTTTATCTCAGAATTCTGACTTTATATCCCAGAATTCTGACTTTTTATCTCAGAATTCTGACTTTATAACTCAGAATTCTGACTTTATATCTCAGAATTCTGACTTTATAACTCACAATTCTGACTTTTTATCTCAGAATTCTGACTTTATATCTCAGAATTCTGACTTTATAACTCACAATTCTGACTTTATAACTCACAATTCTGACTTTATAACTCACAATTCTGACTTTTTATCTCAGAATTCTGACTTTATAACTCGCAATTCTGACTTTTTATCTCAGAATTCTGACTTTATATCCCAGAATTCTGACTTTTTATCTCAGAATTCTGACTTTATATCTCAGAATTCTGACTTTATATCCCAGAATTCTGACTTTATATCTCAGAATTCTGACTTTATAACTCAGAATTCTGACTTTATAACTCACAATTCTGACTTTATAACTCGCAATTCTGACTTTTTATCTCAGAATTCTGACTTTATATCCCAGAATTCTGACTTTTTATCTCAGAATTCTGACTTTATATCTCAGAATTCTGACTTTATATCCCAGAATTCTGACTTTATATCTCAGAATTCTGACTTTATAACTCAGAATTCTGACTTTATAACTCACAATTCTGACTTTTTATCTCAGAATTCTGACTTTATAACTCGCAATTCTGACTTTTTATCTCAGAATTCTGACTTTATAACTCGCAATTCTGACTTTTTATCTCAGAATTCTGACTTTATATCCCAGAATTCTGACTTTATAACTCGCAATTCTGACTTTATAACACAGAATTCTGACTTTATAACTCAGAATTCTGACTTTATATCTCAGAATTCTGACTTTAAATCTCACAATTCTGACTTTTTATCTCAGAATTCTGAGATAAAAAGTCGCAAAAATCTTTTTTTTTTTTTCAGTGGCGGAAACGGGCTTCCATAGGTTTGTTTTAAAAAAAGTTTGAAAAAAACATTTGTCTTCAATATCCTTGTGTGGTTATTAGGGCAGGTTTGACACCATTTTATTATTTTAGACTATAGTCAATTTTTTCCTTCATATAAGCTGACACAATATAAACTCAATATGCATGAAATGAGTTTTCAACTTTGTATTCCTCTAATCGACTATATACTGTTTTTGTATGACTCCTCAGGTGGCCTGATGTATACTTGGGCCTAAGCACCATGGGTAAGAACATGTCTGTACCCAACCTGAAACGTGCTTTGAGCTTCACGCAGAAAGCTTCACTAGATGACGGTGTGACTTCCCCGCTGATACTGACGCAGTCCGATGACGACACGACCGACTCCTATCGACCAATTAAAGCAGAGCTTATGGTGCATCCAGGATATCCAAGTCAGCCTCACCAGGGTGGATGTGGAGAAGGACCAGATGACTTCTCGCAGTCCGCAGACCGACTACACGAGCTCAATGTTTTGAGGGACCCTTTGGTGCTTCACTACTACAGGCAACAGGGGATCCACCTCTGTGCCTTTAAAGACTTTTAAACACTTTTTAGTATTTGGGGTATTTCAAACCAAATATCTGTCTGCTATTAGGAAATACAATCTTAACCCGTACCTCAAAAGATGAATTAGTTATATTAGAATACGAATGCTTGGTTTGGGCAGAAAATCAGCATTCAGTGTCTTTGTGCTGCTCCCATACTTAACTAAATTTGAAGCTGCTACCTGTTAAAGTACAGCCAAAACAAGTATAATATTCCAATTTACCAATTTCACCCGTTCCTATTAGATTGACCTATTTTTTTTTATAAGTTTTTTTAAAGTGGAGGGCTGCTCCAGGCACTTTCTTATAGCAGGAAGGTGCCATTTTAATTGGATTTGATCAAAAAACTTTTACCTCAGCAATTTTAAGCAGCAATTTGTCTCAAATATTGCAGAGGATTGTAAAATCCTATAGCAATCTGTATTTATTACTGTAACATACTATATAAAGATTTTAACTCCACTGAACATGTAGCAATTACTTTATATATTTAAAAAAATCAATGGTATTTTTCAGGTACAATGTTTTTAATGAATGTATTTATGGTATTTTTATGAACTTGAATTAAAAGCACAGTACCGTTTACTCTGGATTTGTTTCTGAAACTTGAAAAATGGCTTTGGAACAAGTTTTATGCTTTGGCATTGAAAGTAAAAACAGTATTGTATGAGCACATCAATTCCGCACTTCATCTTGTATTACTATTGATTAACTCTAGAACTTTAGACCAGCTAATGGCACCATAGAAATAAATGTGCATGTGTATGTATTTGTACACTGATCATCCATCCTATTGAAACTCATTCAGAACTAGGTCAAAATAGCCTTTATTTGGAGAGTTCAACCTTTTGTCACATATTAAGGTTAACATGTTTATAACCTGCGCATATTAAATTCAGGCCATTAATGGCATTTCAGATTAAGCTGTAATTGAAGCAACAGTTCGGACTTTAAGTAGTAGTCTTCATAAATATATAGTTTCCTAATGCTAATATATTCAGGTTAAACAATCGCGGAACTCTTAGGTTAGAATTTGATTTCATCACACAGATCCATAACGCTCTTTTAAACTGGGGCATCCCAGAAAAATATTTTGATTGGTCAGGGATTTCCTATTAAAATCAACCAATCTGTAGATCGGCACACCCCAAAGCAACGAAGTGAATTTAGCCAATGTTTGAGCAGAACAGTGTACCCTGTGCTTGGTCTTCATCTTTTATTTCAGTACACAAAATGGAGCGTTTTTAAATTCTGCATGAAAATAAGCCTTTAAGAAAAAAAAAATGACATTGAGAAGAGAGCAAGGGGCTTATTTGAGGCATACTGCTAGAGACTTCACCCAAAATGCATAAGCAAATATTACTTGAATATCCTGAACTAAAGAAAGCCCAAAGAACCTCATCCATTTTGCATTATAAAGAATGGTGTCAAAATGAAACTCTTTAAGATGGAGTTTGACAGATATATAATATATACTTTAAAGAAAATGTAGAGAATGTTCTAGAAAACTCACGGTCAACTACTGCGTTTATTCTGAGTTGGGAGAAAATAGGAATAATATTCTTCAGTAGCGTACATCTCTGTAAATCTAGGGGCCGGTTCCTTGTTTAAACCCAAATAATCAATAATATACAAGAATTTCCTATGAAACACGTTAAAAGAGAGATGTTTAAAACTATTGATCATCATGGAAAATTACGTTCACTCACACAAAGAGCATTGTTTTCATCCTTCCTTTTTCATTTGCGAAACAAAAGTATTTCATAGCAATACCGGCTCCTAAGCCGCTTTTGTTTCCGACTTTACAGTGGTTTTGCTGATTCCAGGCTTGGTAAAGGGCTGAAAGTAGCCTGTTCCTCAGACCCAACAAGTGCAGTGAAAGTAAAAAGGGGTGTATGAAATAATCGCTTGCCCTCCCTGAAATCCTCCAGCTGCGTAACCTCCATTCCTCAATGTCTCCTTTTTGTTTTGTGGAAATCAAAAAACACACATGTAAGAAGAGGGAACAACATAATAATAATAATATACATGATAAATTACAATCCATCTCGTTTTAAATGAACTGTCACTTCCAAAAGTAATTTCTGAAAGTTTTGTGTAATAATGCAATGATTCATTTTCTCATTACAAAAGGGTCAAACAGCATTCATTACTGAAACGCCCTGTACAATTTCCAACTTCTTTCTCTTAAGTTATCCTCTAACCAAATTGATGCTTTCAAACTTCAGAAAGAAAAAAAAATAAACAACATAGTAAAAAGTTAGTAAGGGCCTCAAGCTAACACCAGAAACTCAGAAACTCGGATGTCCTCACGGTGTCCTGCTTCAAGACGGAGGGAGGCAGCAGCTGCGCTGTACTTCTCCAGCTCGACTAGAGTGACACGTGGAAAGGAGAGGAGAAGGAGGGAAAGCGGGAGGGAGGGAGAGAGGATGGCAATTGGGTGTCGGGAGGAAGGTAGTAGAGCGAGGGGAAGAGGATCAGAGGAGTAGGAGGGGTCTGGGGCTACACACTTGTCTGGTATTGTTAGTCCACTGGCCGCTTTTCGCCGTGTTTCTTTGTAAACTCTTCTGCATTCTTAAAGAATTTTTTACGGTCTTTTGAGTATTCTTCTGCTAGGTCGGCCCTCAGAGGGTGTTCTGGCTGTGGGTCGTTCACCAGGGCAATGAGCGACTGAATTACTGGAAAAGAAAGGGAAAGAAGGTACATTGTAATTGGTTCCAAAAACAAACAACAAAAAAAAAAACATTAAAAAAAAAAGAATTCTTGCTGTTACCAACAGACATCTATGGTATGGGCAAAGCCAGAAATGCTGTGTGAAATGCCAGAAATAAGAACCCCATCAAGTTTATTCCCTAAAAATATTGTACTATGCAAAACTCGAATGAATGCTAATGTTATCAATACAACTACAAAACAAAACTCTGGCTAAAATCGATGGAAGCTTTTTTCCGCCACTGAATAATAAGAAAACACTTCAATTGTGAGATTTTATCTCACTTTTTTTCGCAGAATTGCATGATAAATAGTCACAATTGCGTGTTATAAAAGTCAGAATTGAGAGAAATAAACTCACAATTCTAACTTTAAACATGCAATTGCAAATTTATATCACAATTCTGAGAAAAGAAGTAAAAATTACAAGATGTAAACTTGTAATTGTAAGAAAAAAGTCGAAATTGTGAGATAAAAAGTCGCAATTATCTTTCACATTTTTTTTATTCCATGGCAGAAACAAGTTTAGCACTGCGTGATTTCAGCTTGATAAGAGTAATCTCGTTCTGATGAAATGTGTGATATTACAAGAACGCTGTAAAACGCTCACATACATGATGTAAGATTGTGTGAATGCATCTCTTCCTGAAGAGATGTGATATGCTTCCTCTACAAAGCTGTAATATTTAACACTACTGCAAGACTAACAGATTCAATACAATCATACTCAAAAGTTTGGGGTCTGGAAGATTTTTATTCTCATTCTTTTTCTTATTCTCACTAAGGCTGCATTTATTTGTTTGAAAATAAGAGTAAAAACTGTAATATTGTAAAATATTACAAAAATTTCAAATAATCGTTTCTATTTGAATATATTTTAAAATGTAATTTCTTCCTGTGATGTCAAAGCTGAATTTTCAGCATCATTACTCCAGTCTTCAGTGTCACATGATCCTTCAGAAATCATTCTAATATGATGATTTGATGCTCAAGAAACATGTATTATCACTGTTGAAAACATTGTGCTGTGTGCCATATTTTTTCAGGATTTCCTATTGAATAGAAAGGGTTTTTTTTTTTTTTTTAAATAGAAATCTTTTACATCATCATAAATGTCTTTACTGCTACTTTTGATCAATTTAATGTATCCTTGTTGAATAAAAATATTAATCTAAAAGATAATGGCTCTAAATTTTTAAACAGTAGTGTATATCAACATTTCATTAGCATATGCATTCTTATTTCTTACAATACTAATAAATTCATCTTTAAATCAGCCCTATAATTTATTCTGAGAAAACTACATAACCTTCATCTTTATAAACCAGAATAATAAGAAAAAAAAGATTAATCAAAGTAATATTAGAGTAGTCAATAAGAGCTGAAAAAAGAAATAAAGGGAGTTGCCTACTATACATACACAGATGTTCAGTGAATACAAACATCACAAAGCCTTCTATTTGCTAATGATTTCCACATAATAAAATGGCGACAAGACCGACGGTGTATATGAGAGCTTTAGCAGTCTGACTCGTGTGGAGGTTTCAGGAATATTGCTGCGAATCTCACCTTGGTCAGTTTTGGTGGCTGGTTTCCAGTTCTCTGCACTTATGACAGGCAGGCAGACCTGACCCTTCTCGTCAATGTTGGGGTGGTAGATCTTCGTTTTGAACGTGATCTTCGGTGGTTTGAATGGGTACTCTGCAGGGAAGATGATCTCGATCCTGAACGCCCCTTTGTCATATGGAGGGTTGTCCTGTGGGAGAATAAGGTTAAATGAGGTGAGCACAGCTGTCTATATTGTATATAATTAGAAACAAATAGACGTTGACAGAAGGGTGAATGCGTGTAGCATGAGATCAGATATGGCTGACTGCATTATGAAAGCATGGATTTCATCCAGGTCTAAATGCAGGCTAGCTCTAAAATGCACAAGAAATCTGTCTTCTGGTCATTCAACAATGACCATATTGAAACTTAAGCAATGTTTTAGTTAGCATATGCAAAGAACATGAAACAATACAATGAAATATGAACATTTAGTAAACTTACTGGAACAATGAGGCCTTGCCATGTCAATATGTTTGATTCATCAACTTGAATGTTACGGAAGTTTTTCATTCCAGATTTGCGGATTTCTTCAAGTTCCTGAGAAAAACAAAGGATGTGTTAGATACAATTACAGTTTGCAACTTTTACTAACGCAGCAGAAATGTAGAAACTAGAACGAGATGGTTTCGTTTACGATAAAGAAATCATTCGGTAACACTTTATTTTAGGGTCCTTTAACTAGTTGCTTATTAGTATGCATATTACTAGAATAATATTGGCTATTTATTAGTCCTTAAGCACATATTAAAGCCTTATTCTACATTTTTAATCCCACCCAATATCTAAACTTAACCTTACTAACAATTAATAAACCGCAAATTAGGCGTTTATTAAGGATAATGGTTTATATGTGTTCCCTACACTAAAGTGTTACCAATCTTTCTTTACAGCACAATCACCATTAATTAGGTATTTACAAAGTGCAAATAAATGAATTAGGAATTACAGTCAAGTTCACAACACTGGCCAACAGCTTCTATGGATCTATGTTACGGTTAAGACGCCATAGCCAAGAGTAACCCGAGCCAGGTCTTGACCTAATGAGTTGGAAAAATTACCCCTTCCTCAGCAGCTTACTGTAAATAACTGAGCCGAAGTACAAGTGAGTGTGCATTAATACAACAACAAACCACACTATAAATGTCTGAATTACCATGCAAAAACTATTGCTCTAACATATGGTGTCTGAGACGTCTACTCACTTCCACAGAGGCCTGCAACTAGTTATTACATTGAAAATCAATCAATCTGTCAATTATTCCTCTGACTAATGATTAACGGGGTTAAAAAAAAAACAAATTTGTCATCTGTCTGTCTATCACCTGTGTTTTGTCTCTAGAAATGTTATTGACAAAAGCGACATGACTTGATGTTTTCTGTGCAGCACCGACATAAATAACAGATAATCAAATTAGTTATTGATTATATTCATTATCAATTAGTTGTTGCAATTTATCAATTAATTTTCCTAGTCTCAAGTTAGGAAGAGCATTTTTCCTGCCCTGTGAGGATTACCCATTTCCTAGCATTGCCACTGAGAGATGATTGACATTTACAGCCTCTTATCTAACAAGGAAGTAAACTGGTTAAGATGATCATTGTGACCCAAGTGTATTAACTGTACATACAAACCCTGAAACCTCAACCATACGACAGTTCAGATAGTTTAACCTACAAAATAGGTTGGTCAGACACATCTAGCAGATTATTCGCGTTTTGGGACTGAAGTGATTTAGACACGACGGAAGTTCATAAAGCGAAAGCTTGTTGTGAAGACAGTTACACTTTCGTTTTTTATTAAGGGCGTTACTGGAGCTTACCACCCGAAAGCCACTAAAACGACTAATTTAACTAGTAGTCTAATTTTCTGTGTTCTTTTAAGGTTTAAATGTCGATTTTTGCTTAAAATTGACACATGTTGCCGGATTGGTACCTTTGAGTCATCTCTTAACGTCACTGCAGTGGGTTTAAAACGTCAAGATTCGGTTAAAATGATCCATTAGTTCTTATAATGGCCGCTTAGTTTAAATTTATGGTATTTGGATGATTCGGATTTGTTTGAGTCAACCGAATCCGTTCTGACGGAACTCATCGCATTAGACTCATATACGTTATATTGCTGTCATTCACTCGCTGTCAATGAATGAAAGGACTTGTTAAGATACTGAATTATACTCTAACGTGCCCTTTGACCCACTGTCTCGCCAATCTCGAGCCCAAAACAATGTTCTGGAGTCCCGCGGCCTCCACCGGCGCTTTTCCTCCTTCATGTTTGGAAACGCGAAGCGAGCCGAGTCATCGAGTGAGAGAACCGCTCGTACCAACGCCGATCAAGCCCCAACGAACCATCGAACCGCATTTTCTGCGAGTTAAACTTCGTGTTTAAACCCCCATCGCGTCGTCGTGCGTGGTTACTATTTATATGCGATGTAAAAAGTATAAGGTTTGGATGTCTACCTTGTGTAGTCTCCTGCTCGCCGCCATCTTGAATCTTTCAACTACTACCAGAATGCACCGCGCGGCGCAGCGATGGACTCATGAGCTCGTGCGCGTTTTTAAAACTTCGGTTGATCTGGGATCAGATTTAAAATTCGCACACAACCGACACAACAGGCGAATGATGATCTCAGGTCAGCATCCGTGGGTACTTTCCATTACAAAACGAAACAAAAATGCCATTTATTGTGCGTTGGATGGACTTGTTTCTCCCGTGATGAGTCAAGCCCTATTTTAGTCAGCCTTTATTGTTTACTTATCTTGGAAATGTATTGAACTGAATTACCGAGTGACGGTTTCAGTGAACTTCAGGACCTGAAAAACATACAAAATGCAATGAACGTCCTTGACAAGGAAGTGTCTTTTCCGTGTTTCTAGTTGAGTACTAGTTAGTGACCACATGATGTCACTCCAGAGTAAGGAATAATGCTTAATAATGTTTATTTAATCTGAGTGAGATTTGAAATGGCCCAGGGTTTAGCTGGTTTAACCTATTGGCTGTAAAATTAACCCATTTGCTAGTCTGGGAGACTAGCAAAGACCAGCAAACCACTTTAGGCCGTTTTACACTTTTTATTGTTGTCGTTATTTTCCCTAGCAGGGCTTTTGTACATCACTAGCAAAAAGTACTATGGTATGGCACATGTTTTTCTGGCATTACCATGGTATCCTTAGAAGTACCTTTGTAAATCATTCTGTTGAACTGAACTAGCCTTGTGAAAAAAGAAATGAGCTTAACTGTATGAAATGTGTACTTTTAGTGTACTTCAAATCCTAAAAGTAGCCTATATTTTATAAATATGTGTTTGCATATAATATAATATTAATTAAACAAAAGGCCAGTTAAATATACTTAAAGGGAGTTCTTTCTTAACACACTTAAGCACACTTTTATTAGTGCACTCTGTAAAAGTCAAGTCAAGTCACCTTTACTTATATAGCGCTTTTTACAATGCAAATTGTGGCAAAGCAGCTTTACATTAATAATTAGCAAATAATTTTTGGCTGCACAGCAGCTGCCAAAGAAAATGGTGTCATTGTCCAGCTTATTCTATGAATTTGTATTGATTCATTCCGTTGCAAAGATCAATAGTTATTAGTTTAGTTAATTTATGTATATCAGCACTGGAGAAAACAGTGATGTAATCGTCCGGCTCAGCTCAGTTCCCATACAACGGCGCCAAATGCAGGCATATCAAAAATACTGCTGAGTATTAAGCAAGTGTCTCCAACTAAGCAAGCCAAAGGCAACAGTGGCAAGGAACCAGAACTCCAACAAAATGGAGAAAAAAACCTTGGGAGAAACCCAGTTTAGTCGGGGGGCCAGTTCTCCTCTGGCCAACAGTGAACATATACTGGCAGAGTTACAGGTCATAAGTCCGATTTGGAATTGCAACAGTCAAAATATTTAATCCAGTTCCATCTAGTTTAAGATCTTTTTAATCACGCCGGAATGGGACGGTTTGTTGGGGATATGTGCCACTGGCTGATGAGTCGGTAAGGCCCTCACAAGGGTATGAAATAATAAAGTCAAATTAAAAGTTTTTACTTTAAAATATATTTAAAATCATTATGTTTTAATAATCTTTTTTCATGCTTCAAAGAAGTACGGGACTCGGCGGAATGAGTCCCGGGAAGCTCAAAATGTAGAGGATTTATCCGCATAATAAACGCTGTGCAAATTTAATACATTAATATAGTGGGATTTTATATATCTATGGTCTAAAAATATAAATTATTATATTAGATAATGTATATTTTAAAACTGCAACAGCATCATTACAAATGTTTACTTAAAAGTATATTTTAATACATGACTGATAAGTTTCGATAGAAATTAAATTAAAGTATATTTTAGGCTAGTTTAACATAAATGCTTGTATTCAACATATACTTTAATCGTACAATATGTAGGCTAATTATGAAATTACATACAATGATGGACTTAAGTTCTACTGAAATATATGTAAAAAGCACTCTTAAGCTCAACTATTTGCGTTTAAAATAAATTTAAACTTTAATACATTTAATACATAAATTTAAATTTACCAATTAACCAAAAACATTACTTCGGGGGTCGGTTTCCCGAAAGCATGGTTAGTCAACTATGGTCGTAAGTCCCATTGAACTCTAATGGTAATGACAGAACTTGCGACCATAGTTCGCTTTGGGAAACGCACCCCTGGTCGATCTTTAATGGAATAGTTGACCCAAAAATGAAAATCATTTACTCCCCCTCAAATTGTTCCAAATCTGTAAGAGTTTCTTTCTTCTGTTGAACACAAATGAAGATATTTTGAAGTATGTTGGGAACAGACAGTTGACGGTATTGACTTCCATAGTAGGAAAGGAAAAGAAAAATACTATGGAAGTCAATACCGTCAACTGTCTGGGTGAACTATCCCTTTAAATGCATTTCCTTTAAAGTGTATTATTTTGTAGGGGAATTTACATTTAAAGACCCAAAGACTAGATATGATGAATGAAGACCCAGTGTCAGAGTTTGAAAAAACAGATTGAAGAAAATTTTACTGAAGAATTGTTTGCAGGTTCATCAGTTTCAGGTCTCACAAGGAGTTTGTAGGCCGCTCTACGTACATTCACATTTCCACATCAATTATACTCTAACAGAGTCCACAAACTATGTCATTACCTCAGGTTAAATGATTCTGATTAAGAAATAGATAAACTTAGAAAATACCAACATATGGACTCATAGGCAGAACGATTATCCAGACGACACCAATGGTTTAGACACGAAGTGATCTAGGTCACAGATATGCGTTTCTGGGCACCAGTTTGTATACAGACACATAACTTCTTCAAGGTTGAAGTTGACAGAACAGGATGCACCCCCCAAAACCAGGGTTGCCGGGTTTTCATAACAAAATCCCGCCCAAATGCTGCTCAAAAACGATCCCAAAACTAGCCCAATCGTGTTTCAGGAGGTAAAAATCTCGTTTAGGGGGTAAAATCTGCGTTTTTGACGGGGTTGCTCTGGTAAAATTTGCATTCCAGGGATTAAATATCATGTTTTTTGTGGTCGCATCAACCCGCAGACATAAAAAAACTACCTGCGGCGACAGTGTTAAAGTAGCCCAATACTGTGGGAAAACCACAGACTTGGCAACACTGCCTAAAACATACTGATAACATGCTCTCTCTTACAGTAAGAGGTACAGACAATAATCATCATTATATTCTAGTGTTTGAAGATAAAAAGGAAAATAAATGCTTTAACATTCGTTGAAGAAGTCATTCAAATAATTTAATATTTAGAAGGATACATGTTTAATAACCTAAATGATTAATAACTTGCTTATAAATCACTCAAAATACAGTATATATTGAAGCGGCAGTGGATTCCTGACTCATATATGCTTCAATATCTTTAATAAGTACTCTTTAAAAAAAAGTTCAAATACAGATAGATAATTCTGAACAAAGTCAAGAGATCAAGGGTTATGGGCTGGATTAATTGCTAAAGTAATTTATATGGACTGTTAATGTACATGTGAATTTGTGGTTTGTCAGTTTGTTTGATCTTCTTTTCTTGTCAGCAGTCCAAACTCCACCAACATGCTTCCCAGTCCAAGGAGAGAACTTGCACGGTCCCATGGTTTCCTGGAAACCACATGACTGAAACAACTTGAGCAGACTTGCTTCCCCCTCAGCAATTTCAGGTGAAGATGGGCTGTCGCAGATGGGAAACATCAACTATCTTGTTTCCGCTTTTGCTATGTTTAGCATTTAAAAATGTCAGTAGTTTTGTTTAATACATTATTTCTGGATTATTAGGTAATCGAGATGCATTGTATTTAAAGGTGAGTCACTCAAATGATTCACATAACAGGGCATGAAAATGTAAACACCAGAAATGCAATTGCAAAGAAAACACCTGTCAGAATGTATACAACTAAAGCACACCTAACCTAAATTTCAACAACAATAGGTTCGCTGCATTGCATGTGCAGGTTTAGACCGGTAAATAGGTCAATTATTGCTCAAACAGCTTAAAATCTTAAAGATGAGCTTTAGAGCACCAATGTAGAAAAGTAGGTCAGAGACCTTTTCGATTTATTGCATCCACAAGCACCAACAGAATCTTCCATAGAAGAAGACGTAAATTGTTTTACTGTTAATTGACACCTTAATAACACTTTTTATTTCCAAACTCTCTTATTATGATTTGAGCAGGAATGTAATGGTTTCAACAGTTTGGCTGTTTCCAGCAGTCACAGCAAGATATATATTTATTTTGTGCAGATATACAGTAATGACCACGCTTCACCTTTTATATAAATATTATTAAATATTTGTTACAAAATTTGTAAGCATATTGGATAGTTGTGCTTGGAGTCAATTGTATTATTTGTGATAGTGCAGACATATTTTTTGGCCATATTTTTTAATAAAGACATGCAAAAACAAGAGAGAACCAATGAAATGTTAATAGCTGATTATGCTGTAGTTAATATATACTTTTTGCTGGTTTTCGAAGCAATTTTTTTTTTTTTCAGCTGTAGCTGTAAATAATTTTCAGATGAATTCCAAGTTTAGTGTTTTGTTTTTCCTTCACATTTCACTCCTCATATTTTGGTGTAATCAAACTAAAAACCAAATATCTCTCTGCAATACTTGATTCTAAGCAATCAAATATTTTTGTGTCATGACTAAATTCATATCACCACACTCTCTTTCTTTTCACATAATAAAATAATTAAAAATTTCATGTGACCAAGGCTTTCTCGATGAAAGAAATATGGGTTTTTCTGCTGAACCTTTGTGTTTGTGATATTGGCTTTATTGCAGTTTGATTACTGGAAAGTTCCTGCTTCTCATTCCAAAAGTATGTGGTATATACATATGTTGTATTCTTGAGAAACAAGAGAAACCAGGGACTTTCCTTCTAGTGAACATTCTTTTTGTTATGTCATACACAGGCCTATAGGTGGAGGAGTGCCATTATATTTGGAAGGGGGGATTGGTTGCCTCACAAAAATGTACAGAGTTTTTTTTTTTTGACAGAAATGTTTGCCGTTTTGACAAACAACAAAAAAGAACATATACAAACCTACGACCTAATTTTTTGATTTACAACTGTAATCTGTTCTGTGCATGGTAGATACACAGTAAAAACCCCAGAGTTAAATCAACTCTGCTCAGATAACATTTGGTCCCTCTCTAAATAGAGTTAAAGTAACACTGAAGCGGAGTTAAAGTTAATGAGATAAACAATTAATTAAGTGATGATTGAACATTAATCATCACTTAATTAATTGTTTATCTCATTAACTTTAACTCCGCTTCAGTGTTACTTTAACTCTATTTAGAGAGGGACCAAATGTTATCTGAGTAGAGTTGATTTAACTCTGGGGATTTTGCTGTGTAGGCTGGACGTTATATAACACATGGGTTTTCAACCTGGGGGGCTCGAGCACCTGTTAATTCAGAAGCATACGCTTGAGTGAAACAGCTGTAAAAGTGAGGTTTTACTAGCAAATTTTAGTCATCCACTAGAGGGGGGAATTTGACTATTCTTCCAGCTAATCGTTGCAGCAGGTTTGGCGCAGCTGAATTTGAGCAAAAACTACTAAAAACAAAATGGTCTGGTGGCTTGTAAAAATCAAGAATACCAGAGATGATAAAAACTAAGGTTAGACTGAATGAAGAACAAGCCCAGACATCTCTCTAAAGATGTTAATATTTTTAATGTTTCCGTTTTTAACTAATACCCTGTCTACACCGGACGCAAGCGGCTCGATGTAACACACAAAATCCCCGACAATAAACTGATGCTGATCGTTCTATTTCAGTCATACTCCAAAGCGCCGGCGTTACTTTTGACACAAGAACAAATAGATTTGCAGTGGTCACTTTGTTGCGTCCAGTGTAGACATCATCAGGGCTGGAGAATGGGGAAAAAACACAAGGTCTCAGGATGCGTTTTTAAAAAGTTGAACTGATTTTAACTTGAGCACCGCTTTTTTAGAACGGTGTCTCATGCGCGAGAAATTAGATAATTGGCCCTTCGCAAACAGTTTGATTGACAGGCGATCTGACCAATCATATCCCAGAATCCGCCATTTTATCTGACAAAGCAGTCAGGGGAGTTAGTAGATTAACATTGGTGAACTTGTACTTGAAAAATTGTGTGTACTCACGTCTTTCCACGCTTAAAACAACATTCCTTCTGATGTTCATTCATGTTTATTTGATGCTATAAATGAACTAGTATGAAGAGACGATCGGTTCACGAGCCGCTTGAAGGAGCTACAGCGATCTGTCACGACACATTAAAGAGACTCTATACGCTATTTATTGTTTAAACTTCTTTAAAAAATTACGATATATTAAATATGAACCTGTTTCATATGTCTGTTGACGTGTTGTCAGTGTCCTTTTTTACTCCGAAATGTATTTTTCACTGTTAGAACATGATGTGTGGCGTGAGAGCGGATAGCTTGTCAGACAAAGCAACGGTAACTAAAGGGGTCTTTGCGAAGGGTCAATTGTAGATGGGTGCGTGTCGTAAAAGGTTGAAAATGCCTGCTACAACACACTATTTATAAGATTGATAAACGCTACGAAGAGCTGTGCACGTACAAGCGACGGTATTTTGGGTGTGCGAACACCGTCTCTCATTGAAAAAACATTTATGTCGAAGTGGTACTACCAGCTCAATTCATGAGAGATTCTATCGACACTCCTGGCTTGCATTGCAATGTAGGCATAGATGGAAATGCATGTTTTTCCATTTTGGGGTAATGTAGGCCGGTGTTTGGCAATGCTTTCAGGAAGATCACACACGTTTTACCGGCTCTGAGATGGGAATCTGATTGTGCTGGTTTTGTTTGCTTGGTACACGATTGCTGATAAGCAATCAAAACATCTTAGATCTCGGAAAGAGTTCAACTTTTCTACTTTTCCAGACAGAGTAACAGAAATTAACGTGCTTGCCATACCATCTTTGGCTCTCAGTCATGAAATTCAAGAAGTCAAGTCAAGTCATCTTTATTTATATAGCACTTTTTACAATGCAAATTGTGTCAAAGCAGCTTTACAGTAATAATTGGCTAATAATTTGTGGCTGCGCAGCAGAAAATGATGTCATTGTCCAGCTTAAATAAATTCAGTATTGAGTCATTCTGTTGTAAAAATCAATAGTTATTAATTTAGTTAATTTATCTCAGCACTGGAGAAAACAGTGATGTAATCGTCCAGCTCAGTTCAGTTCACATACAATGGTCAAAAACTATATGTATGAATATCAAGCAAGTGTCCCCAACTAAGCAAGACAAAGGCAACAGCGGCAAGGAACTAAAACTCCAACAGGTGTCATCAGCTAACCAATTGGTGATAAAAATGGAGAAAAAAACCTTTGGAGAAACTAGGATTAGACGGGGGGCCAGTTCTCCTCTGGCCAACAGTGAACAGTGCTTGATTGAGTTCAGGCAGAGTTACAGGTCATATATCCGATTTGGGATCGCAACAGTCAAAATATTTAATCTAGTTCCATCTAGTTGAAGATCGTATTCAATCACGCCGGTATGGGACGGTTTGTTGGGGATCTGTGCCGCTGGCTGTCATGTTGGTAAGGCCCTCACAAGGGATGATCTAGTGCGGTCGCGCACAGGCGCAGGTCCTCCATCTGACCTGGATACGGCCCGGATCCGGCTAATTACGGTAAACCTTGGGATAAGCAGAGAGACTAAAATTAGCAAAGACGCCATTCTTCTTCTGATGTAACAAGTACATCTGGTGTTATAGGAAGTGTTCCCGGTTCCGGCTGACCTGATCTATGCGGCCTAACAATCCTTTAACGGATATGAAAACATTATATAAATTGATAATGTGTCATGTGTATGGTTAAAGAGATGCGTTTTTAGTCTAGATTTAAACTGACAGAGTGTGTCTGCTTCCCGAACAATGGGGAAGATCGTTCCAGAATTTAGGTGCCAAAAAGGAAAAGGATCTACCGTCTGCGGTTGATTTTGATATTCTAGGTATTAACAGCTGGCCAGAATTCTGAGATCGTAATAGACGTGAAGGACTATAATGGATTCTATGTAAGTAGTTGGCACTTACAACCTTTTATGGGCAGAAATTATTCTGCTTGTGTTCAATGAATAGAGCCCTGTGTTTATATTTGAGTATGGATGTATGTTTTTGCAGAATGCTCTTGAATAGAATAAAAGCATGTTTCCCACGCTTGGCTTGTGCTTTACAATAGAAATTGCAAAATAACACAATAAGATATGATGGAAAAATTAGCTTCATCCCAAAGATAGTATGTGCACCTGTTGTTGCAAATATTCTGAAAATTGTGATGCGAAAATGAAGTGATTTCAGTTCTATGAAGTACACTGAGTTTCATTCTAAACTGAAAACAACAGGTTATTGTCATGCATAGACTCTTGTTGATTTTGGAAAGCTACAATACATCAGAGTGGGAGATTTTAACGTTATGAATTTCAAAAAAAACGAAACTGAGTTATGCAAAAATGGGTGGAGGGGGGCTGTGCTTTTGAAAATGAAGCAAATAAAATACCTTTTCATTTTGCAGTTCAGTTCAGGCCAGTGTTTTATTGTGGGGGCACAATTCCTCTTAGTCTCTTGACAATAGTGATGCCTTGCCACACCCTCGGATCCTTGCCAAACTCTCCGAATCAAAAAGCCATTCAGACTATTAATTACTAAGATAATGACAGGTTTTGTTCCCTTTAAATACCTATTTGTTATGTAAAGAAAGATGTTTTTGAAAGATCTATTATGTGCATTATAATTCTGTCTCTATAAGGAAATTTTAGTGAAGATTCCCGGAAAATTAATTTCACCTATCAGTTACCAAATGGGTTTGAACTGAATATTGCGCAATAGGAATTTTAAGAGTAAAAATGTCTGAGGCTATTGTGAGTTTGAGAGTCAAATTTGCACAGAAAAAAGTTTATTGGATTTACATGATTTAATTTTGTGCATCGTCCCACATGGATCAAGGTAAACAAATATAATTTGTTCATGTAACTTCAACATAATGGAATGAAGTCATTTTAAGGCCCCGTTTACACTAGTGTGTTTTCGTTTTTCGATTCTCGTCTACATTGGCGTTTCCACAGCTTTTCAGAAACGATCTCCGTCTACATTACATGACCGAAACACATGTCACATGACCGTTCATGCACGCTGGGCATGCGTGTACAAGTGTAAACAGTTGCCTATTGCGCATGTAGCTGCATTTTTAAAGTCTCAGTTTTCGAGGTTCAAAAACGCTGGCGTAGTGTAAATGATAGGCGTAACCGTAGCAAAACCTATGTGTTTTATTCTATAATGCAATTGTGTAAACGGGGCCTCAGTTATTTTAAATGGCTCCCTGACATTATTCAGGAATTCAGTTGCATATATATATTCATTCATCTGACTAAATTTCATTTATTTTACTGTCACACAACTAAATTATAAAACTACAAGCTAGTTAACAAACTTTTAGCTAATAATAGCACACATTAGCATTTTAAATCCTTAGCATTAAATGCTCCTTCAGCAAAGCAGTTATGAAGTTAGCTGTATCAACCCACAGCCTAGGCAAATGCTCCACTCTTCTCCACAGAGGTAACCGACTGTAATTTAAATTGTTCAATAATTCCAATATAATTGAACATTAAAAACTACTACACACTATCAAGTCTTTACCTTTTCTCATCTTGCTCAAAGATACATGAAATAACACTTAATTTCAACATTTACTCTCTTTGATTGAGCCATATGCAAAGCATGCTAGGAACTGACAAGCCCTGCCCAGTTTCCATTTAATCCAACACAAATAATTCCTATAATCTCAACACAAACATACGGAGCCCCGCACTCGATATGCAGGAAAAAAATAGTTGGCTAAATCGTGCGCACGCTTTACAAAGTCGTTCCCTCGATTTATAAATTGTGCTCATGATTTAGTAAATCGAGGATACGACTTAGTAAAGCGTGCGCACGGAGACTGTGTGAACTAACTCATCCCTTGTGAGGGCCTTACCGACTCATCAGCCAGTGGCACATATCCCCAACAAACTGTCCCATACCGGCGTATATATTTTGACTGTTGCGACTCCAATCGGATTTATGACCTGATATAACTCTGCCTGAGTATCGGACAAGTGTTCACTGTTGGCCAGAGGAGAACTGGCCCCCCGACTAAACCTGGTTTCTCCCAAGGTTTTTTTCTCCATTTTGTTGGAGTTTTGGTTCCTTGCCGCTGTTGCCTTTGGCTTGCTTGGTTGGAGACACTTGCTTGATATGCAGCAGTGTTTTTGATATCCCTGCATTGGCGCCGTTGTATGAGAACTGAGCTTTCTCCAGTGCTGATGTACATAAATTAACTAGACTAATAACTATTGATCTTTGCAACGGAATGAATCAATAATATATAAAATAAGCTGGACAATGACACTGTTTTCTTGGGGAGCTGCTGTGCAGCCAGAAATTATTTGCCAATTATTACTGTAAAGCTGCTTTGCCACAGTTTGCATTGTAAAAAGCGCTATATAAGTAAAGGTGACTTGACTTGGCTATGCTGATAATGTAACTTTTTAATTTAAAAAGTATTAAATTAGAAAAATGCAACTAAAATATTTTCACTGGTAGTCTCACTTTTTGGCCACATTTCCCAAGTACATCAGATCATTATGAATAGGTTCAGAGAAAACGAAAGTTATGATTACTGAACCGTTATGCAATGTTTGAATTGCAACCCTGATAAACACACTGAAAGTTCAGTTAAGTAAGATTTGTGTGTCTGTTCATGTTGTTTGTAAGTAGCTGAATTTATGATAAAGTCATGCACCCGTGCAGAGAATTCTACTGGAATAGAGAGGGGGGAAAAAAAACAGGAAAGAATGTTGGAATGATAATGCCAAATTTCAACTGCGGCATTGGCCAAGGGGGTGGAGGCGGAGCAGGTGCGGGAAGTCTTAGTGTGAAAATGAAACTTAGCTCTTTTTTGTGTATAAATACCTGCACCTGATACCTGCATGTCACACCTGTGCACAATTGTCTGATGCACTTGCAGCGACCAAACACAAAGACAAGGATGCAGACTTCAACAATAACTCTCCTGGTCATTACTGCTGTCCTCTGGGGCAACATAGAAGGTAAGACTGAAACTAAAACTCTCTACTCTCATGGCACACTACTTGCAGCTTCTCGGAAGCATCATTTCACATCCAAATTATTCTGAACTGATAACTGGCTGCAGCTCATTGATGAATAAAGAAAGCAGCTTTTTCTGTGCTGGCTTGCTTTTCTCAAAGAGTCAGTTATAGTAAATGTGGGAACAAGTAACTGGAAGTCCAGGAACTCTCAGAAACAGACCAAGTTTTGTTCTTGTATGGGGTCAAACACATAAAGTGGGGGAATTCCAGAGACAAGCATTACTAATGACATCCTTTCATTCTCAGCGTTTTCAGATACAGCTGTGGATTGCTGTCTGACCACCAAGGACACTCGTATTCCAATACAGATCGTTGCATCATACTTTCACCAAACCACAGACGGAGGATGCGCCATTGCAGCTACTGTGTAAGTGTCGGTTGATTCCCAATAGGCTTCATTGATTCTACACTAGAATTGGATTAATGCATGTTTCCCTCTCTATGATCCCATAGATTCATCACAAAAAAGGACAAGAAACTGTGCGCTCCAGCAGAGAAAAACACCTGGATTAGCAGAATCATCTCACACTTGGAGAAGAAGAAGAAAGCTCCTCAGTAGGAACACATGGTACTAACAACTCCTTCTGCACATCCTTTTTCAAGCTCTTAGTTCTGCTCTTATAGTTCTGATATCTCTCTGCTAAATTAGACATTTAGCAGAAGTTGTGCAGTTTTTCTTCTTTAAAGCCTTTTCTGTCCCCGATAACAAAAACTTACCCTGGTTTTGTTTTCCTGCTTTACAGGCAAGAGGTGAACATGATGACCCTACACTGAATACGGGAAGTGACAACACTTAATCAACAGCTGCGACAGGGATTTTTAAAAAATATTTACAAAGTATTTTGAACTTTGTATGATTTAATGCTGATGTTGTTTATTTTTTATTGTACTCTCTTACTGTAACAATTATGAGTTTAATACATTTGCATGAGATATCCTGTAAAAGCTGTGTCTGTGTTTTTTGTGTGACTGGAAATTTTTGCTCAGAATGATTTCAAATAAATTCATTTTGTTAAATCTTGTGTCCACTGCAATTGTTTCATCTTACAGTGTCATTTTTTCTTTATTTGTCCTTCTGGACAAGATGCAGTACTATCCCTTTTCAAAATAAAATATTTGGTGTCATGATTTTTTATTTATTTATTTATTTTTGTGTTCTCGAGAGAAGACTTTTATGCTCTCCAAGACTTCATTTATTTAATTACAGTAAAAACTGAAATATTGAGAAATGTTATTACAATTTAAAATAACCCTTGTCTATGTTTGTATATTTTAAAATGTAATTCATTCTTGTGATCAAAGCTGTATTTTCAGCATCATTACTTCATTATATATATAAGTAATTATCATTATTTATTATTATTATCATGTCATAAATTTATTATAAACCTGTTTGATGTCTGATGTACATGATCAAACAGTGCTGAAATCAGACATTCGTGCAAAATTCTGTTACTTTCAAATATTTATTTTGTATTTTCTCAAATGCTTAAGACAGTGACAAGGATCCTTGATGATCCACATAGTTAAAAAGGATTTACAGTCTGAAATTGTGGGAATCCCCTGTTTTATCTTTTCAGATATCAAACTGTTTAGAGTTGTGCTTTGACATTCCAACCTTTACGATAAACCTAACAGATTTCACTATGTAGTTTCCGATCAAACACACACACACGTGTTTGGTTTTCATGCTTTATGGGGACATTCCATATAATCATAATAATTTTTATACTATACAAACTGTATATTCTATTTCCTAACCCTATACCCATCATTTCTTCATTTTTAAATTTTCAGAAAACATCACTTGGTATATGATATATAAGCTGTTTTCCTCATGGGGACCAAAAACCGTCTCCACAGGACAAGGATTGTTGACATTTGTGGGAACATTTTATCTCTTGAAGGTAGGGTTTACCGGAACCACACACACACACACACACACACACACACACAAACACACACACACACACACCAATAATAATTAAAAGTAAACATCAACAGATATTGTTCCTTTTTTTACCCAGGGGAATTCCTAGCTCTGTATTGACAAGGATCAAATTGTTTTGGCAGATTTAGATGAACTGCTTCTTCATTCATATTGAAACATTTGCCAGTCTGTTGGCCTTTGAGTAAGAAAGTATGTGAGGGTTTGTGAGAGTTTCTATGTGGGTATAAATGGAAATAAGAAAAAAGACAGCGAGGAACAGATAAGGATAAAGTGGTGCATTGTACCGTAAACATGGCCCTCCTTTTTTTAAAAAAAAAGTTCTTTGGTCCAGGTCACAATTGCAGTTCAGCCTCTCCTACTGTGACATTCGTTTTTAGAGGACTGGGAGGGACTATGATATGTAATAGTGAAACTTAAGATTATCCTATAAAGCAGAGGAGTGATGGAGCTGTGAGAGGAGACTGTCAGGAAAGAGACAAAGATCTTCCAGCCACTTGAGCAGGACAGACTCAACGCTTGTTCCAGCATCTCCTGTGCCCATTGCCATGGCTTCAGCCGTCATACCTTCGCTGAGTGTGATCCTCTGTGCATTGGCGCTCATTATCTACAGCAGTCCTGCAGGTAATCTGTCATGTTGGTGCTTATTTTATTTCATTGATTTTTCATATATGATAGCAGATGTGTCACATAACTCAACCATTCAGGTGTTTAGTAATCAAAGGGAAAAAAAATCCCATTCATTTTATTCTAATTAACTAAAATCTAATCAAAGGCATAAAGTCATAAATTGTATTATTCATAATAAAAGTTATAAAATTATTATTATATGTTGTATTATTATTATTCATAACAGACATGAATTATTTATGTATTAAATAATTTTTATATTCATATATTAATGTTTTTTCTCTCTTTATATATAAATTATTTATATTTTAAATCATTTTAATTTATTTTTTAATAAATTAATATATATGTATATATATATTAATAAATATGATTAATTAATTTAATTAATTATATTAATTAATTAATATATATATTAAATTGTTAAAATGATAAAACTATTAAATTATTTATATATATATATATTTTTTTTTTTTTACTTATATATTTTTTTAAAATTTTACTTTCACTTTTAATATTTAAAAATAAAATAAATAAATAAATAAATTTATATATATATCCTAAAGATTATTTATTTATTTTATTTTTAAATATTAAAAGTGAAAGTAAACTTTTTTCCCCCCAAGATTATGGAGAAATCTTGGGGAAAAAAACCTTTATTCTTAGTTATAGGCTAGTTGTTATTCCCACTTAATCCCAGCTCTGCATTGCACATTTGTTTCGCTTTACTGCAAGCTATTATATATGTACAGCCCAGCCAAAGAAATTTAATGCCAAAATACATACAGATGTTGTAAGACACTTCTCTAGAGGCAGTCACAGGCGGTGTTGATTCCTGCTCTTTCTGAATTCCCATCTCTTGTCTCTCATCACTTCTATTTCTCTTTTGTCTTGATCCGTCACAGAGGCTCAGGGAGACTTAGCATTGGACTGTTGCCTAACAGTTAGCCATAAAACCATCCCTAGATTCGTCCTCCTCACTTACCAGATGCAGTTCAAAGGTGACGGCTGCCCCCGTGATGCTGTTGTGTAAGTATATTCATCAAAGAAAATACTGGATGTTTACATGCAGGTCAAAATAATAGGTTATGTGTAGAACGGAACAATTTATGATCACATTTCTAGCAAAGCAGATGTGAAAGTGTGTAATTCACAGGAAATGCTATTATAAGAATGCTAGTGTCTGTACTATAAATAATGTGCAAAAATAAACTCTCTTTTAGATTCACGACCAGGAAAGGTCTGCGCCTTTGTGCCCCATCTGACACTGAAGTGAAGTGGGTTAGAGAGAGTATCAAGTTTCTGGACACTAGGCTCAAGAAGTGCAAAGAAACCAAATTCCATGTAAGTAATTTACCTCATATATTCAGTTATAGCTTCGTAGTTTTATTTCCTCAGTTGTATTGGATGACATAAAGCTGGTTGCACAACAGGCATGTCATTGCTATGGCACGAGCCCCGCAGCAGGTCACTCTCTGCTTTTTCTGGTTTTCATCTGACTCATGGCTTTGTTTATATATAGTAGATCACAATATGGATGTTAAAGTCTTACTCATGCAAAACCACAAACTACTCAACTATGAAACCACATGCCAAAATATCCTCCTACGGCAAAGTTACTGAGCTTTAAACAGACCACCAACAATATAAACTTTTTGTACATGAGGCTTGTGATTTCTATTTAAAATAATGCAATTAGAATTAGTATCAGAATTCTAATAGGAATGCAACAGTTCTAAAAATTAGAACTATTAAATATGGCTAAAAAAGTCTACAATCCGGACTTTAACTAAATGTTTGCTTTGTGTGCTTTTATTTCAGGAGAAACGCTGTCATGCCCTGAAGAATGCCCTGTGATCACACACACACACACACACACACACACACACAGGACATTCCATAGGTGTAATGGTTTTTATACTGTACAAACTGTTTTTATCCCCCTACACTAACTCTACTGGTAAACCAACCCATCACAGAAAGCATTCTGCATTTTTACATTTTTAATAAAACATTGTTTAGTATGTTTTTAAAACTATTTTAAATATGAGGACTCGCGAAATGTCCTCATATTTCATGTTTACGTTGTAATACCAGTGTAATACTCATGTTATTATACAAATTTGTGTCCTCATAAATCCCAAAAACACGCATACACACACACACACACACACACACACATATACTATGGCAGCTAACATAGATCATTTCTCCTATAATGTCTCTATGATTTAAAATAAATAAATAAATGTCAGTTCTTCCTTTTTCAGCATTGCCTAAATGATCAAATCAAGCTAAGTTGTGTGATCTTATTATTCACATATAATTTTTTATTCTGTTTCTTTAATCTATTTTCATATAATCATCTTGCTGCTTTTAATAAATGAGTTGACGAACACAATTATTGGTGGTACTGTATTCTTTATGTCACGCTCTACCTTTAGACATGGTAAATGCATACTGTATTAATTGATGACATGTAATCTGGATTACGTAATCAGATTCCAAAAATGTGTAATTAGATTACATGATTACATTTCTTCAACACGTTAAAATGCACAAATTCACATCATTTTATATTTACATGTGATGGAGGGATTCTGATACTTTTTTGTCAGCTGAAGCCCTTTCACTTAATATATTTACCGGAAGTATAACTGAGATTTTCAGTTAATAAATGAATAATTAAGTCAATAATCTAAACACATTTGCAGGATCTCTTGTGTCGGATAATGGTCACATGACATGCAGGTAAACAAATAAAACATTTAACTTTTTTATTATAGACTAAGTGTTTTAATTTGATCTGCTTTTATTTTTAAGATTTAATTGACCCTTTGCAAAGTCCCGCCCCCTTTAGTTACTGTTGCTATTTCCGACAAACCATGCGCTCTCACGCCACACATCATGTTCTCATGCAGTGAAAAATACATCGCGGAGCAAAGAGGACGCTGACAACATGTCGACAGACAAGACAGAGCGGGTTACTCTTGATATGAAACAGTTTCATATTCAAAATATTATAATTTTTTAAAGAAAGTGTCTCTTTAATGCGTCGTGACAGATTGCTGTAGCACCAGTTCAAGCGACTCGTGAACCGATCATCTCTTCATACTAGTTCATTTATATACGGTGGCCGAGAGAGCTCAACCCGCTGCAAATAAGAAAACACATGCAAATAAAAAAAGCACATGCAAATAAAAAAAAATGTGATCATCAGTTTGACCAACAACACATGTGCTGCAAATCCTCACAACACATGCAAACACAAAAACGCGCTGCATATACAAAAACACGCTGCAAATAGCGCAAAACACAACAGAAATGTTTCAAGGGGGACCTCAAAAAGTGACGGACCCTACTTGACAGCAGCACAAACTAAAAAATATTAAAATATATTATGTAGGCATTAACTCCATGTAATGTGTTTCACTAACAGAAAAGTGTTTTAATATGTGGCATTGTTGTTAACTCATTAAACTTCAAGAGATGATAATTTAGTGGATGATTTAAAAATATTCGTTAATCATCTGTCGCATACTGTGACGTCATCGTAACGGCCGCCTGAGGCGCTCGAAGACCACGTCATCTGTGAGCGTGAGCTTCTAGCAAACTGAAAAACACTTTATTAAAAAAAATAAATACATCAAATAATGTACAGTTGTTTATTTTTGTTTGCAGTTTTTATAGTATTTAATGATTGTGAACACATTGTGCACTCAAATGCCGTACACTATATAGGGATTAGTGAATAAGTGAAGGGTGAGTTGAACTGGTTTTGGGCACAGCTAATAAGCAGGTCCTAGTAGGGTCCGTCACTTTTTGGGGTCCCCCTTGAAACATTTCCGTTGTGGTTTGTGCTATTTCCAGCGCTTTTTGTATATGCAGCGCATTTTTGTATATGCAGCGCGTTTTTGTATTTGCAGCGCGTTTTTGTGTTTGCATGTGTTGTGAGGATTTGCAGCACATGAGTTGACAAACTGATGATCCCTTTTTTTTATTTGCATGTGTTTTTTTTATTTGCATGTGTTTTCTTATTTGCAGCGCTTTGAGCTCTCTCGGCCACCGTATTTATAGCATCAAATAAACATGAATGAACATCAGAAGTCAGACAAAATGGCAGAATCAGGATTATGATTGGTCAGATCACCTGTCAATCAAACTTCAGATGAAGGGTCAATTGTCAGCTTTTCATTAAACTGTACGAACCCCCGCCGTTCCTTCAAGAACCCCAGTTTGGGAAACCCTGACTTAATGTATATTTAATGCACTTAATATTGTTGATAACAAAGAATGAAATATACATATTCTTAGTCTTTGTATTTTTATATCAATATGGTGCAAGATGTACCAAGCATCACACACATGATATTGTATATATTTGAAAATTCACACACACATACATGAATAAATGCACATTTATTTATATAAGTAGGCAATTACAACGAACTGCTCTGTCCTTAAATAAGACTAAATGTAATTACTATAGACTCCCCCACACCCTAATACATGCTTTGACATTTTTAAACTGAACAGAAATATTATATAATCTTGTGAATTGTGTTTAATTTTTTAAGGATGCAATTTTCAGCAATTTTGTAACCAAATGAACTGAAACACACACACACACACACACACACACACACACACACACACACACACACACACACGCACACACATACAATTGTGAGTATTTAAAAGAAAACTTTTTATTGAGCCCTAAATAAAGTGAATAACCCTATCCCTAAAATACAAATTTTGGCTTTTAGTCCATAAAGACATGAAGATTTTGCTGCTTCTGTAGAGATTCTGTCTGATATTACTTCCTCAAAGGCACAAGCACACACACACTAACGCTAAACGACAGTGAGTGGCGCTAATGAGCTGAAGTGCGGCGCTGTGAAACAAACACGAAGAAGAGGGCTACTCACACCAACGCCGCAATATGACAAGATTTTCAAACTCTTGCGTCGCATTTCATTATCTGTGTATAATTATTATGCTCTTAAATGACGGGACTATTTGTAATGTTGGTAAGTGAGCTTTGAACAAATAAAATATCAGTAAGAAAATCCGTGAACATAACAAAAACAGGGTCAGCTAGCTGGATAGCTCCTAGCAAACATCTTGTTGCCATGGAGAATGTATAATTAAAACATATGTTAATAATCGAAATTAAACATGTATTCATTAATAACTCCATGGGTATTTAAATAAACCCTTATACTCCACAGTCAACCGTCATAAAACAAAATGCATGTATGATTATTTCAGTGTTTCAGCCTGCGTTTATTCTGGCATCTGGTCCAAGAATATCATCATTTCTGCTTGGAAACGTGTCTGGCATTTCCTTCAGCCTCAGTGCTGTTTCATCCTCAAATGCAACAGGTAGAAAATTACCACAATACATATCTAACACTTTACAATAAGGTCACATTAGTTGTGCATTAAGTAACAAGCAGCAATAAATACATTTAGAAGCTAAAAGGATGTACTTTTAACAAATGAAACCTTATTGTAAAGTGTCACCCATGCATACTGTAATATTTGAACTTCAACCAATGCTTTCATTGTGAATCACTTCAGGTAGCATCCCATCGTCATCTTGTATGCCGGTTTATCAAACACCGTGGAATCTTTCATATGAATTAATTGGGAAGGTGAGTTGATTCTGCCACGTTAACGGTAGGTTTATGCAGTATAGAAGCTGGTTAAAATCAGCGACATGGAAAGAATTTAACAGGCGTCAACACATCAAGCAATTGTAAAGTCCCATGGTGAAATAACAGGAAAATGCAATCTGTATTATTAACTTTTATTCCAGTGAACCTGTCATTACGCAGGGTGTGATCACCTACGCAAGACTGAAATTCCCCGACTGTTCAGCCTCATCAGGGAAATAGTTTGTAGACGGATGCATATTATGAGCAACAGAACTTGCCCAGGAATTAATAATAATTTTCTGGGCGATGTCTTGAGAAATTACTCAAATTGCTTTAAATGACAAATTACTTTAGGCACCTCAGTAAATCATTTTTAAACCTGTTTGCAATAGAGTTTAATAGAGCATTCAAAGAGACGGTAGTCAAAAAAACCTTTTCTGGTAATTTCCAGTTGTGAAACGACTCTTTCTTGTAAGTTGCTCTGCTAAGAAAGTATCTTCTAAGAACATAGTAGTCTGTAAGATTTATTTTTTAACTTAAGGAATTAATACTTTTATTGAGCAAAGATGCGCTAGATTGATCGTAAGTGACAGTAACGATATTTATAACGTCAGAACTTTCTAGTAATTAAAAAACCCTGGGTTTCCACAAAAAATAAGAAGCACATCTGTTTTCAACATTGATAATAATAAATGTTTCTTGAGCATCAAGTCAGCATATTGGAATAATTTCTGAAGGGTCATGTGACGCAGGAGACTGGAGTAATGATGCTGAAAATTTTAAAAATGTCTGTTTGTTTTAAAATAAACAAAACTGTTATTTTAAATTGTAATAATATTTCACAATATAACGGTTTTTACTGTATTTTTCAAATAAGTCCTGATGAGACTTCTTTCAAATACATTAAAAAATATGGATCGGACGTTCTTGAAATGTGCACATTAATATCTATTGCTCATATGAAGACTAGACTACATGATGGGCACAATACATGATGGGAATAACCCTGACATTCAAGTTTGACAAACTGAAATGACATACCAGAAAAATGCTGTAGGAGTTTAGAGGTGTAATTCTTGAGGGAATCGCTTCAAGCGGAGTCCTGACCAGAAGGAGGGACTCAACTGCACATATTTACTGCTCAGTTTCCAAGGTATTCCTATTTTCCACAGTATTCCTCACGCAAAATGATGTATTGCGTTCCTTTGTTGAAACTACTACCTCAGGGTTTCATAAACACAACCCAAGGCTCATAGACCAAAATAACCCCACACCTACCCCGAAAAACACCACATTATACACTACCATTATCATTATAGTTAATACTTTTATTCAGCAAGGATGTGTATATATATATATATATATATATATATGTATATACAGGGTTGGGGAGTAACGAAATACAAGTAACTTAGTTACGTATTTAAAATACAAAATTTGAGTAACTGTATTTCATGACAGTTACATTTTAAATGGGTGGTAATCAGATTACAGTTACATCTGAAAAGTATTTTAGATTACCAAAGTGATTACTTTGAATTTTAATGTCATTTAAACAGCAATTGGTGATTCTCTGACTCTGACAGTCTGAAAAAGTGGAGTTAAGTTTCATCAACATTTTAATACTTTTAAAAGGGATCATAAAAATGTTGTTATTTTTGTTTAGTTCTGTCCTGAACAAGACAAAATTACTGAATTTATGAAAAAAACTGTCAACTGTCCTGTCATGACCTGATGATCCACGACTGTTTTCATGTTTTGTGATAGTTGTTTGTGAGTCATTTTATAATTCACTCGTTACTGCAACTTTTTCTCACAATTTGTTTTTTTTTCCCTCACAATTGTGAGTTTGCATTTGCAATTGGGAGATATAAACTTGCAATACTAACTTTTTGTCTTGCAATTGTGAATTTAGAATGGGAGTTTATATCTCATAATTCAGACTTTTCTCAATATTGCGAATTTATATCTCATAATTCTGACTTTATAACTCGCAATTGCAACTTTATATCACGCAATTCTGAGGGAAATATATATATATGTTTATATATGTGTGTGTATTAAAAGTCCACACCACAACCATAACAAGAATGGCAATCGGTAACATTTTCAGAACAATTTTTGACAACAGATCAGTATCCATCCTTCTCCTCAAGCATTTAAAGCGACAGACTGGATGCTTATATATTCATCTTTATAGTTATCTTTATAGTTTTTTTTATAATAAATATTTATTTATATATATATATATATATATATATATATATATATATATATGTATATTCTTCTGTACAGCACTTTGGTCCACTTCGGTGGTTTTAAAATGCTTTATGAATAAAGTTTGTTTGATTGATTGATTATTGTCCTTGGTGTGAACAAGACTTTCATTTCAAAAATCTTTCTAAATTTGTACATGCATAGCGAGGCAAAACACCTGCCAGACTGGAACTTTGCATTATTGAATAACAATATATTCTTTCTGTTGAATACCAATATATCAGAATGCCTTCCTGGTGCGACTGAGTCTCAACCGCAGTCTGCAGCTGTGTGGGAATGAAACATCTGTCCCGGACTGCTGCCTGGAGCAGCTTTGCCTCCAGGAGACTCTACATGTGTCTGCATGTGCTGATGAAACCCCCAAAGCCACACTCATTATACAGACACAGATTTATGCCCAGATCTTCCCCAACAAACTCACTTCTGGTTAGTGTCTCTTTTCATGTTACTAAATATGAAGTGATGTAGTACAACCTAAAGGTTTTTAGTACCATTATGGTAATACATTGTTGTTTTTAAGTTGTTAGCACTTTATACAATTAGACATTTTACCAAGTACATGTTAACTCCGACTAATCCTAACCCTAATTTAACTGTACTCTAATGAGAGTTAGTTGACATGTAGTTGCAAAGTTACTTCTAGTTAGTAGAATATATAAAGCGGACAGTCAGAATATTGTGTAAACTAAAGCAGCTCTAAAAGAGACAATAGTGTCGTTATTCAACTCAAGTCAGTTAATTGTTGATTCAGTTCAGTTCAATAACTGTGAAGTTCATAAATTGTTCAATTCAGCTATAAGCAGCTCTAAAGAAGACTATAGTGTCATTATTCACTTTGAGTCAGTTCAGTGTTGATTCAATTCAGTTCGATGTTGCAAAATTCATCAATTATGAAATGAAGTCAAATCAGCTATAAAGCAGTACATTAAAATATGCACAATATTCTTGGAGTACCATCAAATTCCACGGTTCATTTAATCGTTCTGTCACTTAAACATTTTCGTTTGCATTTATTAATTTAACAGAAGTGAATTTGAGGAACATCACAAGCAGTAGAGCCTGATGCTAATAATAGCAAGGTCATGGGTTCACTTCCCAGGAATGCACGAAATTATGAAATCTATTCCTTAAATTCAATGTTCTGTAATTCACTT
Organism: Zacco platypus; assembly: GCA_038088235.1. NCBI lineage: Eukaryota > Metazoa > Chordata > Actinopteri > Cypriniformes > Xenocyprididae > Zacco > Zacco platypus. The sequence goes on along the minus strand of CM076082.1, from coordinate 35,109,000 downwards.
CAGATAAAAGCGTTCACCAAATGTATGTAATCATGGCATTTCCATCTGATACCATCATTTGTACCATGGTACCACCTATAGTTCTTTTTCATTGAGGAAAAATGTTTCTTGTACTATATCATAATGCATATTTGATTTTTTGCAGAAAATAAAACAGCAATTCCCAACCAGGTGTTTCAGCCTCTCGGCAGATGCCCATGTGACGTTTCCCTTCGAGAGTGTGACATACGCTGCTGTTGTGACCAGGTAATAATTAAAGCTTGGAGAAAGTTTAGTCTATTAGGTAAATATGTTTAATCATGATAGGTGGACAGTTGTCTCTAATACATCCGTGCTTTTCAGTGGGATTGTGCTGTTGATCCAGTCGACCCTTTGGCCTACATTAAATTTGATATGAAACTGAAGTTGTGATAGACTTTTCATCCATATTGGGATGTATATCCGAGTGAAACGGCTTCTCAAACAAGAAAAAATGTAGGGCGGGGCTTGATTTTGTCCATGGGGAATTGATTGGATGGTTGGATGTTTGTGGTTTGCTATTGGTCGATCTCATGTGAGTGACAGGTTGTCCCGCCCTCTTGCCGGTAAATACGTCATCAAAAAAGAGAAGAGATGTCACTGCAAGAGGGAGCGGAAGTTATTTTGATTGAAGATTACCTGGATATATTAATTAATAAAAAAACAATGACATGCACGGATAAATCATTTATAATAAATACTGCAATATTCCATAACGATGAATTGCCGATTTTGATGACTTTAATGATTTTAATAACTTTAATAACAATTTTCTACTTTCATTAATGAAAAAAATATTTGTAGTGTCACAACTCATTCAAACCCTAAGAATAATAAGAATAATATCCAATTAGTTTTTCCACCATTTTACGAGTACGTTTTACTAAAAAATCACGCTGGTTATCGAAATCTATAGTGCATTCCTAAGGGGATGTTTTATAAATCTAATCTGAGATGCAGACATCAACAAAGGGGCGCATGATCACTCTTACTTTATTTATGAGTGTTTATTTCCTCTTTTAGGACTGCACTCAAGAAGTTGTGGGGTTATTTGCAACTCAGTGTCTTCCTGGACCTTTCGGGGGAAGTTTCAGACCTGTTCCAGAGTATCAGTGCTCAGCTCAGTCCTCTGAAAATGACCCTGATTGGTTCCCCTTTCTTTGTGTCACGTCGCCCTCGGACAACAACCCCTTTCTGGGACTTTTCTACAGTGGTCAGACAGTGTAAGAAGTGGAAGTTTTTCAGTGCATTGTCTCCTGTACAGTTTCAGATGTATGTCTCTATGTATTATTAGACTTATTCAAAAATACATTACTGTTCAAAAGTTTGGGGTCAGTAAGAAATGCTCACCAGGATTGTATTTATTTGATCAAAAATACAGCGAAAACAGTAATATTGTAAAGTGTTTTCTATTTTAATAGATGTTAAAATGTAATTCATTCCTGCGATGCAAAGCTGAATTTTTCATGGGTTTTTACAGCTCCCCAAAGCCCAGTCCATCATTCCAAGCAACGCTGGTGACGGCTGCTATACATCCCATTAACTACCGCCAAGGGGATCCAGTATTCACAAAGGATGACCTATACTTCACCATCCCTCAGGTTAGATAACATCGCTAGTGTATGTGTCAGTTTATATGAGTGCAGTCAAATTATATATGTGCATCTGTCCTCTGAGCAGAACTTTGGACTGGGCCAATGTGCAGATAATGCTCCAGTGGCATTTTTGGAAAACTTTGAGTCTCAGTGTGTGAAGAGGCTGCAGTCCTGTCCATCACCATCTGATGACCTGAGCGTGGATGTTAAAGATGGATGGGGAGGTAGATATTCAGTTCATTTGCTTTTTTCAAACAACATATTACAACATAATACAATATGTAGAATCAGACATATAATCAGTACCAATGTTTCTTATCTTATTTTTTAAATTAAAAATCTGATTAAACATATTCTAAAATCTAAAATCCTTTTATGTCATGCTGACATAGATGGGTTTATCAGAGATCCATCTTCCATGTGATATTGCAGGCAGCAAAGTATGAAAATTTCCTTCCCAATTTGCCTTTTACTCATTTGACAGTGTTTTAGAATACAACTTTATGCTTTTAAGGAATAGCTTGGGAGCAGTGAATCTAGCCTCAGTGATATGCTTCAGATATGTAAATATACTGTAACTTATGAATCCATTGATTGTGTTGTCTTTCTCTGTACGAATGCACATATTCATATGTGTGACTGTTCATATGTTTGCACTCTTTCCAGGTGTGGTCACAGTCAACGTAGTGGATGAAGCAGCCAATGACATCAGATTATTTCTGTCAAATTCTCTTGAGCCCATATCTGGTCAGTTGTATGAACATTTTCAGCAGTTATTTATTTAAATATAAGTTAATATATTTTTAAATGTTAACTATATATTGAAGTAGTTCTAATATAAAATATTAAGAACTAGTAAATTGTGAGTTTGATTATTAATATAGTATCAAATACCAATAATATAAACTAGCGTTCAAAAGTTTGGGGTCAGTAAATTTTTTTATTCAGTTTATTCAGTGGGAAAGACATATATAATGTTTTGAAAGATTTCAATTTCAAAATAGTTTTGAGCTTTGTATTCATCAAAGAAAAGATTTATCACAGTTTCCACAAAAATATTAAGCCGCACAACTGTTTTCAACTGATAATAAAATAAATATTTCTTGAACAAATCAGCATATTAGAATGATTTCTGAAGGATCATGTGAAACTGAAGACTGGAGTAATGATGCTGAAAATTCAGCTTTACCATCACAGGAATAAATTACATTTTAAAATATAATTAAATAGAAAATAGTTATTCAAAATTGTAATAATATTTTACGATACTGTATTACTGTATCATTACAAATCTTACCAACCCCAAACATTTGAATGGTAGTGTACATATCAAATAATAATACAGAAAAAGTTTTAGAATTTTCCCTTTCTATTAAACATATTCTATTGGGCTGTCCCAGTTTTAATTTTAATGCAAGTAGAAAGCTCTTTTATGAAGTTAATTCACTTATTTAGTAACAGTTTTTAGAATTTTTATCATATGTTAATTTCAAAAATCTTGAATAATATTAGTATAATATTTGCCATGAAAATAGCCTCAGATGCTGACAACATGGCATTTAATAAAATTATACTCTACTGTACTTTAGAAACATTGTAGTAACATGGATCTTTCTCATTGTATAATTATTTTTTAGTGCCACAACAGTGTGATAATGTCGTTGTGGCCTTGCGTTACACTCTTTACTGGAGAGAGAACGGCCTCACTGCCATTACTGTGAAACGGACCACTGCAAACATCACTCTTCCTGGTGAGTCACAACTTTTGTCTTCCTCTTGACTCTTACAATATGACTCACCTCTTAACAGCACCTGTTTTTCTTATGAAGTGCATCTCTTTTTCTCCATCATGTTTTTTTTTAATCTTACCTCTTACCTCCCATGTAGTATCTTTGACCAGAAGATATTCTGCAGTGTTTGTGAGCGGAAATGAAACATCTCAACCAAACTCTGGCAATTCAGGTTAATGCAACTCCCATAATACATCGGCTTCAGATGCTCAGGAACATTGTTTAAAACTTATTCACATCAGAGCTGTGCAGGAATCATTTATTATGCTAATATTTGGACAGGTTACCTGGTGAAGAGGCCAGTAATTGGTGGCATTTTGGACTCTGCTACAGACGTTATACAGAGGGCCCAGATCAATCTCTGGCAGCCAGGTAGTGTAGCATATTCATATTTATCCATACAGCACTACAAAAAACATTACTTTGATCCTGTGCGGTTTCCTCTGCAGGTGGAGATGGACTATGCTCTTCTGCTGAACTGAGACCAGCTCTGTTTGGGATAAACTCCACATCGGGCTGTATGATTCCTGCGAGTTTGCTGAATATGAGACAGTGCAGCCAGTTGAGGCGAGTAACACTCCCGAAGGGTTTTGAACACGAGACTATAGATTCAAATTGAACAGTTTCATTTGATGTAAGTCTTTCTTTTGCATGTCATTTCACAGAGAAACGGTGCAGACTGTCCTAGCTGGATTAGTGACTGCTACACTCGTTTCCACAACAGGAAAACCAAACTTTTCCAACCTAGTGGACTGGGTCAACATTACTAGTGAGCACTACAACATACAATTATCTCTAATATTTATAATATATCAAGTTCTAGAGCAGAGGTGCCCAATTTTTTTACAATGAAGGGCCAAAAATCCAATTTAATTGAGGTCCGTGGGCCGAAAGTAAAAGTTGCATTATATCAAACTGTTATATTAAATTTAAAGTGGTTAATCTTGGTTGTTCCTCTCATTTATAATTTCATAATTTTAAAACATTAAGCAATCTGGTTCTCATCCAATCTAATCTAAAACTAATCCAGTTTTGCGCACAAAGTTTTATAGTTCAATGATGTTTTTAATGTTACTTTTTAATGTTTATATTTAAAAAATGAAAAATTAAATAAAAAAAGAAAAGAACCTTGAACATTTAAGAAACTAAAATTAAATAAAAAAAGAAAAGAACCTCGAACATTTAAGAAACTACAATAAAATAAAAAAAGAAAAGAACCTCGAACATTTAAGAAATTAAATGAATGTTTAAATGATGATTTATAATATTTAAAATAAATTTGTATTTCATGTGACAGAACATTTACTGATTAAAATAAATATTAGGGTCTATAATTAATGATGGAATGACAACCATCTTTAAATTAAGCATGATAATTAAATTAACAACTAAATATTGCTTATTAAATGACTCTCTATATGTGATTCTGTATGTGTTTTTGAAGTCAGGCATGTTCACTGCTGTCCAGGGCAGTGCTGTATCTTGTTTCATACAGATGCAACTGGCGCCATCTTGTGTTTATTAATTGCATTGAAAAAAGGGTAACATTAGTTTAGCGTCCAATTCTCACTTTTAACTTGTTGCTCATTAGAATGTATATTACTATGATGTTGGCTTTTTATTCTGCATGACCATATTCTACATCCTTAATCCTACCCAATTCCTCAACTTAACAACTACCTTACTAACTATTAATGAACGGTAATCAGGAGTTTATTAAGGCAAAACATAAGACACATAATCTTTTACATAACATATAATGTACAAATAACTCTGGCCCCTGGTTGAGAACCACTGCTTTAAATGAATCAATGAACTTTGTTATGTGTCTCAGCATCACCGCAGAACTCCAGTCAGCCAGCAGAGGGCAGCATTGGAGAGTGTGCTGCCGTTCCGACCCACCTCCACATCCACGTGAGGAGCGTCATCATGGGCAGGGTGCAGGGTGTGCCTCAGATGGTTATACAAGCAGTGGAGATTAGGTACAAGACCGCTTCATTCAGCCTTGTTTTGTTCTTATCATCTCACTTTCCTGATAGCAAACACGATAGCTTTTCATTAATGTTTGAGCTTGATATATCTGGAAGCATTTGCTTTTTTGAATATTTTGCTTTGCATTCATTCTTTTTCCAATTCTCAGTTTCATAGAAACAACATGGAGGATAGAGTGTGATGTGGGAAGGATGAACCCCTGTGTAAATCCAGAGATAATGCAACATTTTCCTGTGACTTCTTCTGTGACCTTTACTGACAGTCCTCTTAATACACAACCCCCTAGATCCAGGTGGGCCCTAAACACACACATTTAATTGAGCTTGATGATTGACTATATAGATACAGTTGCATTTAAATTTATAAATGTATTTATTTTTTTACAGTTTAATTTTTTTCTGATTAAAAGGATAATAAAAATAATATATTTATTTTGAAATATAAATAAAATAAATCCAAGAAAATTATTTTGCAGTTTAATGTTATTACTTAGGGATGCACCGATATGAACATTTTGGCCGATACCGATAACCGATTTATATTATATTTGAAAGCCGATAATCGATATATTGGCTGATAAATCTAAATCAAAATTTTTATATAATTTTTGAGAGCCTGATTACAAAAACAAAAGTCTCACCATTAAAACCCATGTCGCAAACACACAATTATAATGTTCTGATTATAATTTTATAGAGCCTATATGACAGACTTGAGCTGTAGATGATGCACTTAACTGTATTTTCCTTTTTGAAGTAATTTCAATTATATTTCAAGCAATTCAAACCCATAACGACGGACAGTGTGCATCTGAAGTGTCTCAGCTGAAGGAAGTAATCCATTATATATCGGCTTTAATATATATCGGTCAAAATTTCTTATCGGGCCGATAACGATAACATTAAAAATGAATATTTATTGGTTGATACCGATATATCGTGCATCCCTAGCATTTCTATTTGTATTAATCTGTTACTTGCATATGCATATTATTTCACAAATCCAAGCAAGTCATGACGTCTTATGAAGTTGAATTGAAGAATGTTCTCTTCTGCAGGTTCAGTATTAACTTCACAGAGTTTGACTGTGACAGGAACGATGTGTGCTGGCCTGAGCTGGCGTTCCCTCTCACAAGATACTACACTGGTGAGGGCTGCAATTTCTTACGGTTACTAATAGAATAAGACAGAAATAACCATGAAATCCTGTTGAAAGAGTCAGCAACACTTGAAACACTACATCATATTTGTGTGGAAACTGTGCTGAAATGGCATTATGCGTTCTTGCACTATTTTTAAACTAGTTTATCACTTATGTTTTGGTGTATGTAGGTGGTTGATGTGAAACATGAAGCACTAACCGCAGTGTGCTGCAGTGTAACATGCTATACCTAATCTAAAACTGTTTTTGTAGTACTTGCTGTCGCTATTTTTGGGAATTACACAGTTTGTGGTATTTCAATTTGTCACACTACAGAACTATAATTAACTGCAAATAGGTGATCTAAAAATAAAATGTAAAGTTCTACGAAAATGAAAACCTAAATCCTTGAATAAGTCTTAAAGTGTGAACTTAATTAATTATTTATTTTGCAGGTGAATCATATTCCCAGGCTCTGGCTAAAGGTCTCATCCTAGTGTTCTTCTTCATCGCTGCGTCTGTTTTAGGAACGCCATGGAGACAAATCAGACAGGCATGGAACAGTGCTTGATGATGAGAGAGAGCAAGCGATAGAAAAGGAAAATTATGCATCAAATCAAATTTAATATTCAATTGTAAATAGCTGTAAAGATATTCCGCTTTATAAGTTTTCATATGTCATGAATAATTTATTATGTTTCGTGAAAAGAAATTTTGTATTTTTTTATTGAATATTCAATGTGAAATAAAAATGCATATATTTTATTTGCAAAAACTGTTTTGTTTCTTCACTATATATTATGCATTCTAGACTATACACACATATATATATATATAACAAATTATCAGATATAATAATATTAACTAATCATTATAGTTGTCATTAATTATTATTATTGTTATATTATTATTATTATTATTAATAATAATAATAATAATAATAAATGTGATGTGATTATGTATTAATTCTGTATGTTGTGAGTCAGTGGTCCGGCAGCGCCCCCAGCGGTGCAGAGGCCGCGTAACAAGTGGGAGGAGACAAGAAACATCATTCGCAGCTCACAGTCTCTGACTCCAGCTGAATTTTAGACAGTTATTCTGTTGCACGCGTGGCGTCATGAGCGGAAGAGTTGGAGATCTGAGCGTGAAGCAAGCCGAAGCTTTGGCCCAGGTGAATTATTCTGCTTTTATTCCTATCAGCAGTGTCTCGTAGGGTTTTTTGGAGTATTGTGATCCTGTGGTAAATGAGCAGAGAGAGGCCACACACCGCAGAAGAAAAGAGACGTGTCATATTCGTTTTGAATTAATAGACTTTTACAAAGTGTTAAAGCTTTATTAGCTCTTGCTGAGTTTTGCAAATGACGTTTGTCAGCACGTGCATTGATGCTAAGGGATAGTTTCCACCAATGTGCAACCTTGACTTTGCTCTTATGAAAGATGAAAGTATTTATATAATGGATGCGTTGTATAATTCTTCATCTGTACTGTTCAGTTTCGAGAAAAGGTTCAGGATATTCTGCCCCAGTGTCCAACCCAGAGTGACCACTTTCTGCTCCGATGGCTGAGAGGTGAGCTGCTTTCACTGTCATATTCGTGATGCAAAATTAAGTAGGTTAAATATTAATTTCCTGCTTAAGTACTTAAATGTTGAGTAAGAGAGAGAGAGAGAGAGAGAAATCTCTCTGTCCACTTTTTAATACAAAAATGCTCTTGGAAAACAGTTGTGAGTCTTTGTTGCATAGATAGCAATATTATAACAGGCATTAAAAAGCTTAATTAATTTAAACGAGTAAACATGTTCTATAGAATTATAGTGTGGAACAGAAAAAAATCTTTTAGAATGTTACTATCTAAAGCATAAAATATTGTAGAATGACACTTAAACTATATTTGACACTATTAAAGTATCATGACAACTGGTCTAAACTGATAACACTTATAGAATACAGTTGTATTCTACTACATAGAATGATCATATCTATATGATACAAATATAGCATGCCGTCTGTTTACTAGAATATTATAGAATGAAGTATAATTTTGTAGAACAGAATCTTATGGAATGATACAGCCTATAGAGTAGAATCTTTTTTTTAGACTATTATCTATATGTTAAGAATAGAATCGCAGGTTTTTGTAAACAAATTCTGACATGATATGTCCTGTACTGACTCATGTTCGGACAGTATGAATCAGTGTAATCGGATGAAGACCGCGTGTATCTCTGGATTCAGGAACAAGGAGGACGAGTTCAGATAATCCTGGAACTCACACAATACGTTATAGATTAGGCCTTCATGTATTGTTCTGGTTAGAAATGTTCTAGATTTGTTTGTTCATTCAAATATTTTGAATCTTAATGGCTATTAACAGAAACAGAAACTGCCTGGCCAAAAAAAGTGCTGTTTGGATTTTGATAGGCAAAAACTTAAGAGTCTATGACTGGATCATTATTAAAGTGATTA
>CM076082.1:35070000-35095000 GCA_038088235.1 Zacco platypus | reverse complement strand
CATTTCTTCTAATTATTATTATTAGTTCAAAATGGTTGTTGCTAAATGTTTTTTTTCAGGATTTTTTGATGAATAGAAAGTTCAAAAGAACAACATTTATATGAAATAGAAATCATTCATGATGAATTGAATGCATTCTTGTTGAATAAAAGTATAATTTCTTTAAAAAAAAAATATATATAGACCCGACCCCAAACTTTTGAACGGTAGTGGAAATCAACACCAAAGGCTTTAATTCAGCATATAAACAAGCTCTTGGCATCACAAATTCTGTGCTTTTAAACTTAACATTTACACAATCCAGAATAATGCTCTGTGTTATTCATTAACCTTTGGGCAAACTGGTCTGATAGAAGAACATTTCTATAAATCTCTGTATACGTCTAGTGTGATGAATTTGGGTGTGACAAACCCTCACAATACCAGCTTTATGTCAGGGGTTGGTGTACATTACCCAAAGGCTTCAAACGACATGTTGAATAACACTATGAAATACGATCTGACTAATATTAGGCCCCGTTTACACCTGGTGGAACACTTGGGTTCAGATTTCAAGGAGAGGATTGTACTCGTGATGTCATGCTGCTACTTGTTGATTAAGCTAAAAAAATAAAATAAAATAAATAAAAAGTTAGATGGTTAATTTCTTTAAAACCTCCAGGCTTTAATATCCAGGAGGTACAAGCTGAAGTCCTCCAGATATAGTGTAATCGTATCATAAAACATTTTGGATCTCATTTAGGATTTTTATACTTTTAATACCAGGTGTAAACTAGGGAATTTTGGGTTACACTTTATTTTAAGGTGTCTTTGTTACACTGTAATTATACATTTAAGTACTGAGTAATATTAAGTAACATGTACTTACTATAGGTTTAGGATTAGGGATTGCATGTAATTATGCATAATTTATAGCTATTAGTATAGTAGCTGCATGTGACATATGTAACAATGACACTGTAAAATAAAGTGTTACCAAATTTTGTTACTAATTTTTGCACTAACGGTGTGTTCACTCTTATAGTTCAGTACTCTTGGTTCTTTAGATCCGAACCAAAAGAAAAATGATACATTTGGTCCTGGTTCGCTTAGCGCTCACATTGTCGTTTTTAACACAGAATGAAAAAAGCTTTTTATGACGTATGTTTTGTTGCAGACCTTATTGAACATCCAAAACAGTGCTGTGTGGGTCGATTAAAACAAACTCTGGTGCGATTGCTCTGTTAGCTCGGTTCTTTTGAATTATTGTGATATCCGAACCCTGCTGCGCACCAAGCAAGCGTACTGGGAGCCCTGTAAAGGTGGGTCTAAGTCCGCTTTCAAACAAACTCTGATGCGGTTCAACTGATATATGAAGCACTGTTTTGGATGTTTGTGAAGTTCCGTCGCAAAAGACGCAATTTTTTTTTCTCTTTTTAGGTTTGGTCTTAAAAATGACAGTGTGAACGCTAAACGAACCAGGACTAAATGTATAATTTTCTGTTTTTGGTCTGGACCAAAAGAACCAAGAAAACTGAACTACAAGTGTGAACACACCCTTACTCAAATGAACCGCACTAAAGGTGCGTTCACACTTGTCATGTTTGGTTCGATTAAAATAAACCCTAGTGCGATTGCTCAGTTAGTGCGGTTCATTTGAACATATGCGAACGCTGTAATCCGAACCCTGGTGCGCACCAAACAAGCGGACCGAGACCGCAAAAAGATGGGTCTCGGTCCGCTTCCAAACGAACTCTGGTGCGGTTCGATTGATATATGAACGCAACACGGACCAAAGACATGTAAACAAACCAAAAACAGGACGTGATGTCACAAGATGCGACGCTACAAGTCTGATTTGACGACGCGGAAAGATCGGTGTATCCAAAATGAGTCGAGGGCAAACGTGGAGCAACAAGGAGGTAAATATTTGGTCTCTTTGCAGCAGATCTGCGTTTCTGCATACAACGGAGGAAATCCTGATGCTGTTTTGAATGTTTTGAACATTTTATGAGCTCTTCGTGAGTTCTCAGCTGGTAAAAATAAAGCATATGTAGACGCATAAAATGATGGCGTTTAATCCAGCGCACAGCATTGTTTTGAATGTTCGGTAAGCGAGCTCCGTCGCGAAATATACGTCATAAAAGCCGACCAATCAGGTTGTGACCGTATCCCTATACCTTTGATTCGGTAACTTTAGGTTCGCTGTTAAAAATGCCAGTGTGAACGCTAAGCGGACCAGGACTATATGTTTTGTTTTTGTTTTTTGGTCCGGACCAAACCGAACCAAACCAACCGAACTACAAGTGTGAACACACCCTAACAGAGCAATCGCACCAGAGTTAATTGTAATCGAACCAAACCTGCCAAGTGTGTGAAAACACCCGAGAACTATCCATCTGATTTTTCAATGCAGAAGTAAGCTATTTTCTGTGAATGTGCATGACTTCTGATTCATTAGCCGTCAAGCAGCAAAATGGGCTGTTTTTGTAAAGGTAAACAAGTGGCCACAGGTGGATAGACAATGATCTATTTCAGATTTGCATGTTTTGTCTGGCCGTGCGTAATCCATAATCAAACCAAAAGTATCCATGCGGCATCATCAGATAGCCGTTCTGCAGAGGTGAACTGTGCTTTTCAGGATTTAAATCAGGAGCCTGCATTGCACCGATGAGTCACATCACTGCCTAATCATGGCTTATGGGTGATTACACCGTGATCATTCTATGCTATTGGCTGTTCAAAGTGCTGTTTGCTTTCCCATTGTGCGAGTGTTGCTGGTACAGTTCATGGGTCTTTTATTACAGATGTTTTTGGCTGCCATCTTGTATCTTTGAACTCTGTCACCAGTATCCATTGAACCCCAGGTCAAAGCACAGCTGTACACAAAGACTCTTGGTGGCAAATTATGTTCAGACAGAACTGATAACGCCGTCAAACTTTGCCGTGTTGATGGTTCTGAATCCCATAGCCATATTTGATTATGCAAACAGTATTGGCCAAATACACATGTATGCTTTTAATTATGTGTTGTTTTTCATGTGCAGCATGTGGAATTTCGGAAATACATGAAAGTTGACACCATCACCACGGAGTGGCAGGTGCCAGAGGTACGACACCCTCGTTTTATGATTAAATTACATATGTTTCATAGTAGTTTTTTCATATATTTGCAGTACTTTTCAAAGTGTTGGATCAGTAAGATTTTATTCTTTTTGAAAGAAGATTCTTATGTTTACCAAGGATGCATTTATTTGATCAAAAATAGTCAAAATAGTAATATTGTGAAATCTTAAAATTTCAAATATTATATACTTTTTATATATCAATTCATTAATTATGCTAATATAAATAATACTATTAATATATAATAATAATAATAATAATAATTAATTTTAGTATATTTTACATTTTAATTTAAGCAAAACTGAATTTTCAGCATCATTAATCAAGTCTTTTTATTACTCCAGTATTTTTTTAGAGACGGAAAATTTAAATATTAGATATGTTATTTTATTCAATTTAAGAATTTGTCATTGTTAAAAAGTTGCAGTTTGAAATGATGTTTTAATATATAAAGTTCATTTCATTTTTTACCTGAAGTCAGTTTAATATTAGTCAAGGTTTCTTGCATGAAAACAGATTTCAATTCAGTTTTGCGTAACCATTTTCCCCTTCTTTACGTCACCTAGAATAGTTGGTTATTTTTTACTGTGCCTTTAAGACTCATGTGCATATGACCTCTCTTATGATTGGCTGACCTGCTCATGCTCATTATAACCATAGGCTTTTCTTAATTATCCTTATTTGTAGCTTAGTTTTGGTAAACATTGCGGATACATTGGGAAAGGATTTTTGCAGTGTTGAGTATATATACATAGAACATCTCCTCTTTTCTATGACATGTCCACTTTGTCCAAGAGTTTAATCTTACGATTTACTGATGATTGATACTGTGTTCATATTTCATCCATTTTGTGTGTGTTTTTTCAAGGTAATAGAGAAGTATCTGTCTGGTGGCATGTGTGGCCATGACCGTGAAGGGAGCCCGGTCTGGTATGATGTCGTCGGACCTATAGACCCTAAGGGACTAATGCATTCAGCGTCAAAACAGGACTTGGTCAAGTCTAAAGTCAGAGACTGCGAGATTCTGCAGAAAGAGTGCGATTTACAGAGCGAACGGGTAGGTGTGCGACTGTGAAGAGTGGTTATAGTTCACCAAGACATGACAATTCTTTCTTCTGTGAGACACATATTGAAGTCTTTGAAAGACCATACATGAAACTCTGCAAGAGCTGCCCATTCCTGTTTTAGTGGCTCTGTGCAATTGATACAACAAAAAATACAATATAATTTTTTGGCCAAATTGTGAATGAAAACCACCTAAATAAAACACTTAAAGTTTATTATTTAATATATTTGATAAAATATATTTGATCTGTTCACTTGCATGTCATGTGACCATTAACCGACATCAGAGAACAGTGAACATGCAAATGTGTCGTTAAATTATTGAAATATGAACTTAAATTCTCTCGGAGTATTTCAAGTAAATATTGTCTAAGGGCTTTGGCTGACAAAAAAAAAAAACACACACACACAAAAAACAAATCCCTGAACCCCTGCACTAAACAACTGAGCGTCACACACTCACCACGCAGAAATGTGCCTCTTTGCTAGGAGACAATGGGCTTTATTTATCAGTCTAAAGTAGAAACGAGAGCAGAAATCACATTACGACAGGGTTCACGTGTGATTCATCAAACATTCGTATGCTGGCAACCCTATCGTACGAATGATTGTACGTTGATAAATGTGGCAGCAATCGTCATTTAATATCATGCACCTAAAAATTCACGGTTTAGAAGCCTCGCCCCTAGAGTTTACGACGTAAGCCGGCCAAGAAGAGGAAGTAATACAATGAAAGAGAAATTCATTTTACTCCAAACACACCCGTAACCTCGTATTTGCAAACAATTAATTTCTATAACGAAACATTCATAGGCCTATTGTATTCAGAACAGAAGAAGAATGAAAAAGAAGTTATATAATTATATATTAAACTATAAAATAAAACATAAATTAGATAGTCATACTGGCATTCATTATAAACAACATAAGACAAGCCAAAATTATTTTTTTTAGGCTAAAGCGAAACTGATGGGCTCACCTCTCTCATTTGGTAAGAATACAAATATGTTTCTGTATTTGCATGTGGTATTTGGGTTGGGAAATTATTATTCAATATGTAAACTATTAAGGCTTTGTACTTCACTCGTGTTCCAATATCCACGTAAAAAGGCATTCTTCACATGTGCAAAAATGTGTGTGATTGGGCGCTGGGCGGGTTTTTACAGCGGATCATTTAATTTGAGGAATTGAACTTTTGTGTTTGGTTGACTGCATTTTAAGTTTGATGATGAATGGCTGAAATATCAAGTTATAAAGGCTAGAACCGATGTTGCATGTACACGTGACGCGTCTGCGCGATCAATTACTGGATTTAATAAAATATAAAGAAAACAAATAACGCGTTAGTGTCACAAAAACAAGCGTCACACAGTTTTTTTCTTTTGTTAATCTGTTAATTATTTAAATGAAATATATGTTGTGTTGTCCTCATGCTCTTTTGTTTATGCTGCTATTTGCGCATGTAAAGCTAAACCCCTAAAAAAAATATTATGTGGCATTTTAATGAGTCACAAACACACATCTATTCTAATTTTAATTTGACATTCTAATCTTAACAGTAATGAGCTCAGGAAAATAATCTAAATGATCAAAGTACTCTTATTACAATTCTCCACCAGATTTACTATGCTGCACACAAGCTCACACTCAAAAACCTGCGTACAAGAGCTGAGACCTGATGTGAGATTTGATCGTAGCCACTGCTCACGTCCATATTGATAAATGCCAAGGAAACGGCCGTACGTACCGTTTTCAGTCGGACATTCGTTTAATAAATGAGGCCCAATGAATGCAAGATGTTTTCTAAAAGCAGCTCAAAATATCAGACGTAATATTATCTGACTGGATAGAATCATCGTCAGAAGACATCTGTCAGCTCTGACTACTGAAATATCATGGTCTTAATTTATGTCTGTCTGTTTCTTTTTCTTTCCTCCCAGTTGGGTAGGAACATTGAGTCCATTACTATGGTCTATGACTGTGAGGGTCTGGGAATGAAGCACTTATATAAGCCTGCTATAGAGACTTATGGAGAGGTGTGTGAGGTTTTTATATGTTTCTTGATTATTAATATGTTGATTGGCTACATTAGACTGCAATAGTATCATATTTATTTTTTCTCTCATAGGTTCTTACTATGTTTGAAGATAACTATCCAGAGGGACTCAAGAGGTTATTTGTCATTAAAGGTCAGTGGTACTTTTATAACTCATCCGAATGGCATATACAGGATATTACATTAAACAAATTGAACAGTGGCACCAGTTATTTAGTCAGTAGGTCCCTGTGATTTGTGTGATGCAGAAAACGTGGACAGAATCCAGTCAAAATAATGAATTTACAGGAACAATAAGGCAGAATGTCAATGTCAATTTGGCAAAATTTGGATGAATATATATCAAAAATAGGGTTGTACTCAATCAAATCTTTCGTCCATGTTTTCATTTAAACAGTAAAACCGTTAAGCACTTTGTTCAGGAATTGTTACATTTCAAAATATTAATTAAAAATTTTTTTGCATTTATTTGATAACCACAGTTTTTGATAATAAACTTGTTAAATCATAAAACACAGAATCCTCAAATATTTAAATGATAACACTTTACAGTAAGGTCTCATTTATTAGCATTACCAATGGAATGCATTAACTAACTATGCATAATTTACAGTTATTACTACAGTAACTACATGTAACACGGAAACTGTAAAATAAAGTGTTATATTTTTACAGCATTTATTCATCTTTGCTAATGTTAGTTAAAAAAAGTCCATGTTAGTTCACAGTGCATTAACTAATGTTAACAGATACAACTTTTGATCTTAAAAATTTATTAAATGTTGAGATTTACATGACTTAAAATTAATAAATGCTGTAGAAGTATTGTTCATTGTTAATTCATGTTAACTAATGTATATTAACAAATTAAACCTTATTGTAAAGAGTTACTGTTTAAACAGACATAATTTCTAAAAAAAAAATAAAACATATGTTATATTATAAAACAATAAATTGTTCAAGTTTTATATATTTAATTGATTAGACATTCTTTTTGGTTATTAAAATTTAATTAAACCCTTAAACGGAATCCAGAAACATTAGAAATGACGAAATTTGGGGAAAAAAATAAAATGGAATTTAAGAAAAATAAAATGGATTTATATGGCCCTATATTGTGCCACTGAATATCTGAACTTTTTCTGTTGCAGCACCCAAACTGTTTCCTGTGGCTTACAATCTGGTGAAACATTTTTTGAGTGAGGACACGCGCCGCAAGGTCATCGTACTGGGATGTAAGCTAACACGTCTTACTACACTAATGTTTTTCTTATACTATTCATCTGTTGCTATTGTATTCATAACACTTGCTCAGAGAAAGTCCCATCGTAATCTGGCAGTTTTTGTATCATTCATATTCATATTCCTTTAAAATACTTGTTGTTAAGGCCCCGATATACTTCAAGTGAAATGATTTTTTTCATGTTTTCACGTTTCATGTTTAAAGCAGTAAAGCTGCTTTAAAGAAATCTATTGTATAAAGTGCTATATAAAGAAACTTGACAAGACTTGACTAGAGTGACGAATTGCAGAACTGTTGCAAACATATCCACATTGCTCAGATGCTTTCTTAACCGCTGTATTCTCACCGCTGTCATTTTTGTTGTGTATTTTGTTATTGAGAGCATGCAGCACATATTTACATATAAATTTAAATGCTGCTCCCAGCGTCGGGATGTTTGTTAACAGTATACCGCTGATCACGTATTTCGAACTTCTTTTTACCCCCAAGCAAAGAACGAAAAAGAATTTCGCCCTTAGTATATCAGAGCCTTTAGTATCCACAGCTGTCATCCAGATGTTTACACACAAATCCATTTTCTCATCAAGTTTGCTGTGACTAAACTTCTGTGTCTGTCTCCTCAGCAAACTGGCAGGAGGTGTTACAGAAATACATCGACCCCGAGGAGCTCCCAGCATACTATGGGGGCAAACTCACCGACCCTGATGGTGACCCCAAATGTAGGACCAGGGTGGGTAAATGACAAACGCCACATATCATGCTAATGTTGGCCATGTGACATTGACTTGCTAACGAGGTAATGTTTAGCTGCAACTGTCCCAGATTTCTTCTTTAAGTTCCCCTTTTAAATGGAATGACACTTAAGATTTTTTTAAGGGAAGTTGCGAAACCCACATTAGAATCAGACAGCAGTTTCCATTTGACGAACATTGAGGTCTAACCGTACAATGGCGACTTTCTCGATTGTCATCGAGTGTCCTCTATCTGATACTTTACTCTGAAGTCACCATAAAGTACTGAAGGATTCTTGATTTTCTGAGTTTGATTGAATTTTTGATTGTTGTTTACTGTGTTTACATCTTGCTGATTTGTACAGCAAAGATCAGCACTTAAATCTCAAATTTACTTTGTAAAATATTAAGAGGCTTCAGAGAATAGATTTGGAGTTAAGATTATTGTCTTTCTGTTAAACCACCAAAAGGAACAAGAGCAAGATCACAGTTTTACATCACAGAACGTTTCTCTGGCTTGAATATGATGCTATAAGAGACATCATTATATACTGCAAATATATTAGGGAGAATATCTTAATAATTCCAATTACCAAATATATTTTTCATGGGAAATAATTTGAAATACAGTTCCATAGCCTTCTCATCAGTCATTGTGGGAAAAAAAGTTCATTTTGGACTGTTTATATATGGTTTCCTGACCATCCAGTGAGATACTTCATAATTTGAACCTTTTTTGGTCAGCATTTGTTGTTTTGGAGTATATTTTTGAAGTGAATTTATTGTATCAAATTGTATTATTTGCTAGTATAACCTCCAGCGGTGCTGTATTCAGGCATCAGCATTTGTCTTGAGATAATTTCCTTTTCAGTTTATTGTTATGAAACAATGGCAGAAATTTTGCAGGCTACCTGGTCTCTCCCTACTAAAAGTTCTGCCATTCAGTTGAAAGTTTTGTATTTGCATATTCGCCTGTTTAGTTCAAACCTATAAGAGCTTCCTGCTTACCAGTATACCCACATTATTTATCAACACCAGCCTGTTGCCTCTGACATCCTCCTTATAGATGCATTCTTATTAAAAAAATAGTGTCAATGTCCCAAAGCAACAGAGGGGTGGAATACCTGTCAAATGGTTGTTTATCTATATCATATTATCTTTAATTTTCCTCTTGCACAACATTTATTCTGATATGCTGTGGTGTAATCTGGATGAGAGCCCGTTGAATTGCTTCTCTGGTTGTTGCATAGGCTGATTACTCTGTTGATCAGTTGGCAAGGTTGAAGCTTTGGAACACATGACATGACTAATCTTCCCCTTCAATCTGTCTTAGCATTGTGGTTATGATTCTGTTAGTGATAAATCCTGAATGTGAAGAGCAAAGGGCTATTCTGACAGGCACCCTGTCAAACAGACATATTTAACACATATTTAACCCTCTGGTTGTCCTCACTTAGGGGTCAGGAAGATGTTAATCGTAATTTTCTAAAAGAATTTTAATGAAATGAATGTACTATGTTTTGTTTCAAGAATATTTATTCTTTACTATTTTGTATTTTTAAGGGATATAATTGTACTACAGTAGGTAATGGTGTAGAAGTAAATTTCACTCAGAAATTGCTATTTCACAAACACAAAGTAACACCCTATTAAGTGTGAATTTTTGTAGTAAAAACTAAAACTAAATAGTATTACAACATTTTTTTACCATGTAGATAATATTCACCTCTAAATAATGCAGCGTTTATGTCTATAAAATAAATAAAATCATATATATATATATATATATATATAGCTGTGTATTCCCTGGTTGCTTATAATTATATTTTCAGACATAATTACTTACTTTTGTTAGGTTTTGCATTTGGATATATATTTAGACATTATCAAAGACTACTACTTTTTTCAGATTTTTCCTAATTTGTTTCAAGATCACAGGTGTGTGCGTTTGTAAAGCAAGTGCCACAAAAATAACCATGTTCCATACCATTCTGAAAAAGTACAAAATTTAAAACATTTTAAATGTCTAAAATGAGCGGACCACCAGAGGGTTAAACTTTTGTTTCTAAAAATAATTATGTGCGTAGGATTTAAAGTAGGCATGTTTCAATAAATCAAGTTGCTAAAGTCTTTTACGTCCTATTGTGACATTAAGTCTTTTTGAACAAGGAAAAAAAGTGCGTCGGGACGTGATTTTGTTCATTAGGATTTGATTGGATGGTTATGGTCCCGTCCTCACACCATAAACATGTCATCAGTGAAGAGAAGAGATGTTGCTGCAAGAAAGAGGGGAAGTTATTTTGATTAAAGTTTACGAGTGCACATGAATTTAAAAAAAAATTGTACACAGATTAATCATTTATCAGAAAAACAGAGCAATATTCTATAAAAATTTCAAAGTATCAGTTTTGATATCATGATGATTTTAAAACAGCAGAATCCCATTCACAGTTCTTAAATGAGACATTTTGTCTCTGTGTGTAGATACACAGGTAAAGCTGCTGCCCCCTTCAGGATTGGAAGTGCTAAAAAGACCTCAGAAGACTTTGTGAAAACTCAAAGTGGACTGATAATTAGTTACAAAATATTTATTAGCTACAGTCCTTGGAGTATTTGTTGGACTGTGATATTGCACAAGTCAAATTGTTTTCTAGTGTTTAAAGTGTTTTAGTGTTCTTTCAAGTTTTCTGTGTTTAATGCTAGAAAGCTGAAGATTGTAGTTGTTTATTTTGTCTTAAAGAGAGTTAGAGTGCTTGTTTTCCCACTGGTGTGAAATGTGGACGGCAATTTCCTTAAACCTGTAATCAATCTAAAAGAAAACCAGAGCACTTCCTTCATGGGAAAATCACTAAAGGGGGATGCAAATACACAAGATCTGTTTGTACTAATGAGCACAGATGGGGTCAGGGCATGTTTGAATGCCTTGTTGAAACTTACACAAGTCACAAAACAGGCATCCAGCATCATTACTCCAGTCTTCAGTGTCACATGATCCTTCTGAAATAATTCTAATATGCTCAAGAATCCTTTCTTCTTATTATAGCAGTTGAAAACTGTTGTGGTGCTTAACATGTAAACTGTCACTTTTGATCAATTCAATGCATCATTGCTGAATAATTATTGAAGTATTTATTACATCTTTATAGAAATCGTATACTATCCATACAAATTTGGTACAGTATTTTCAACATTTTTTGGGACGAATTGGGATTTAATTTATATGTTGAGCGACCTAATACTATTGTTAGTGAATTTGAGTGTCTAAATTTGCTTTTTTCTGTATCAAAATAATTTTGAGTGACACATCTTTTCTCAACCATCATCTATATTTGGGTCTGTGACTCCAGATAACGTGACCTTAACTTTTTATGAAGTGTCTGATGTTCATGTTGTCATGTTAAGCTGTTTATTGTCTTATTGTATACATTGACAATCTAGACTCTTGTTTCTGTATTTTACTGAAATTTGAGCTCTTGAAAATAAAAATAAAAAACTTGAACACATGTGCAGGCTGTAATCTTGCAACATTTTCTCCTCAAGCTTCAGAGTAGACTACTCAACCCATATAATGAGTCTAAAACAGTGAATGTAAAGGCAATTTTTGTTCCTCATTAAAAGCCACTTTGATTTGGGCTGCTTTCCTGTCTATTTTTTCTTTCTGTTTCCTTATCTTTCATAAAATACTTCACTAACATTAAAATATGAGGCTTTTATCTTTTGCTCTCATGATGCTTCTGTAAGTTTCATCCTCCTTTGTTTTTCCATTTTCAATTCGATTAATTATTACCAACTCATCTCAACCAAGCATATGTTAAGCAAATGTTTCTGTGTTTTTTCAGATTACGTTCGGATCAGAGATTCCCAGGACCTACTATGTTCGAGAATCCATTAAAGTGGACTATGATCAGTGTGTGACTATTGGCCGTGGCTCATCTCATCAGGTGGAATATGAGCTACTTGCACCAAACTGTGCACTAAGGTGAGCAAAAAACACTTTCTGATAATGATACAAGATGTGGAGTTTGCCATGAACCATTAAAGATGCTGTAAACTATTTCTTTTTGGAAAATCATGCATAAAAGAGACATTACTGAAAAAGTGAAGCTCTGTATACTTTTTTTTTATCACTTTATATTCTTTTTATGGGACTATCAAACTTTTTAAGCCAAACTGGCCACATTCTCTGCATATGAGACGTGCATTTGGCATTGAATTTGTTGGCATGTCTTTGATAGGGCGGGGTTTGGATGCTAGGGTGTGGTTGAATTTTATAAACAAAACACTTTTATCAAAACACTATAATTAAATACACTTTCAGCAGCTTGCAGGATTCAGCTTGCACATGGATGTGCTATTTGCCACTGTAAATTGGACCTACCTTGAACTAGGTTTGCGTTTAGTATACACTATTTGAAATACGGGCCAGATTTACTAAATTGAACGTGTCGACAGACATATGAAACAGTTTCATATTTAAAATATTGTTATTTTTTTTATAGAAGTTTAAACAATAAATACTGGATAGTGGCCGTGACAGATCGCTGTAGCTTCTTCAATCGGCTCGTGAACCGATCATCTCTTCATACTAGTTCATTTATAGCATCAAATAAACATGAATGAACATTAGAAGGAATGTTGTTTCAAGCGTGGAAAGACGTTTGTACACACAATTTTTCAAGTTCAAGTTCACCAACGTTAATCTATTAACTTTCCTGACTGCTTTGTAGGACAAAATGGCGGATTCGGGGGTTGGGATTGGTTAGGGAGCGCAATTCTACAAATGCGCCAATGGGAGTGGCAAGTTTTGCGGGTGATCGATTACTGACTCTCAAATTAAAGAACATAGACACAGTCAAATCATTTACATAATGACCAACGCAATTTACCAAGAGCAAATTAGCATTGGGTCGCAAATAAACAAAGCTGATGCTCATCAGGTGCGCAACTAGTTACATGTAATCTGAAAAACATGTACACATATATATAATGGCCAACATGGCTTGGCAAACGATATGTTCGGATAACGTCTTCCTCTGACATTCCTAAGAAATTAATACTAGTGGAAATATTTTCTTGAAACTCTTACAAATGTATATGCGATAAGGTCAGCCACAAAAACAACTCAGTCCACGCCTTTTCAGCACTAATTTTGTACATCCTGACTGTAGTTTTTTAATACCAAAAGAGGGTCTTAAGGCCCCAAGTCTCTTAGGTTCACCAAGACTGCATTTATTTGATCAATTATACAGTAAAAACAGTAATATTTTGCTATTTTACTGTATTTTGCAATAAATTACTGTATAATATAATTAAAATGTAATAGATTCCTGTGATGTCAAATCTTCACTCCAGTCTTCAGTGTCACATGATTCCTCAGAAATCATTCTAATGTGCTGATTTGCTCCTTAAGAAACATTTCTTATTATTATCAGTGTTGAAAACAGTTGTGCTGCTTCATATTTTTAGTGGAAACCATTATATAGGTTTTAGAACTCTTTGATTCATCGTTTCATTCATTTAAAATAGCAATCTTTTGTTACGTTATACATCTTTACTGTCGCTTTTGATCAGTTTAATGCGTTCTTGCTGAATAAAACGATTCATTTCATTAAAAAATCTTACTGACCCCAAGGTTTTGAACGGTAGAGCTGCATGATTCTGGATAAATTGAAAATCACAATTTTTTTTGTTTAAAATAGAGATCACAATTCGCCCAGAATTCTGACTAGACAACTAAACAAAATATCGTAATTTACTAATTTAGTGGATTTGAACGAATCATTTTTGTAAAAAATCAGTTTGAATAAACGATTCAATGACTCACTCATATAGACCTCACTTGTTTCATTACTGGACAAACCAGCATTTTTGAACAAATCTCTCGAATGATTGATTTAATGACAAATACATATTTTAAGTCACTTGTCGCCACACACTGGTGTAATGATGTAATTAATACAGTCTTTATTTGAAGCATCAAGTTACTTTAAAAAGGTGATTTACTACATTTTGATTGTTATCGTAGACATCAGTGTTTATATCCGAACTATAAACTTTTACACAGTACTTCTGTGATATTTTGAATAATTGTAACAGAAATAATGATACTGTGAGGTTGAAAAGACTGTTTGTGAAGCTGTTTCATACATGACAACTGCTCTCTCTGGATCAGTGGCAGCGCCGACGCTGTTTCACTGCGATCGTATGTTGTCAAAGGTTTAATAGTCATAGCCGAATCGCTGTTATTTAGGAATAAGATCGCGTGATCTTTTAACGATCAATCGTGCAGCTCTAGAAGAGGATATAAATTAAACAATTACAAAGCACTGTGCATATTATTTTGGAAACAATTATTTCTTTCTATGTTTACACATGATTAACTAAACAAATTCTTATCAGTTATAGATTTCCCTTCGGGTACCTCTGCATTAGCTAATGAGCTTTTCAGCACAGGATGCTCTGCTCAATTCAATGGTTTCTTCCTCAGATGGCAGTTCTCCTGTGATGGTGCCGATGTAGGTTTTGGTGTCTATTTGAAGAAGAAGATAGGAGAGTGGATGAAGGCCAGTGATATGAGGGAAATTGTGCCAAATCAGCGTTACAATGCTCACCTGGTTCCAGAGGACGGATCCCTCACCTGCCCAGAGCCAGGAGTGTGTAAGTACAGAGTTACTATTAATTAACTGAGATAAACTAGTTCTGGGCGGTATACCGGTTCATACGGTAAACCGGTTTCAATTTCGACACCGAAATGTATTTTTCAAAAACCGCCATACGGGTGCGTTGCTGAAACAGCTGCTGTATCTATTCAAAGGCCATGAAGCGCAATGTAGAGTTTATAGAGAGCAGACTTCTATTTAAATGCATACCCTTATTACACTAATGGAAACAACTTCATTACGCAACAATAAATGACTCCCAAAACGAACTCTCTTTAATACTGCAAGTACCATGTAGAGCCATATGATTTCCGCGTGAAATCACGGAATCGGCATCCAGTCACAAGAAAGTACTGTATACGGGACCGTTCGCATATCGTGTCTCATGTAATTCTCAACTTTTCAGAACGCCGCAAGCGCACTGCAGGTCATGTGACAAGAACCAACCGATCAGCTTCGGCCTTTCCGTAAAAAAAAACATCGAAAGCTCAGCCGAACGGCTGAACATAGCTTGTTATATCTCATCCCCTTAAATATATTGAGTAGTTAAGCTAATGCAAGGGCTAAAAATCATTGTATCCTTTGGGGAAACTCGTAAAGAGCACAGTTCATGGTTGCATTGCAACGACAGACGCCCAGACTGCTATTGAAATCTGAAGTCTGTATGAATGAGCATACTGAAACACGCGTGACGCTCGCGATGATTTCAGTGTCTGTTGTCTCATTATACACGAACATATGAACTTCACCTGCAGAGCTGCTCTTAGAGTCACTTTATGAATATTTTCACCGTTTCATTTGATAAAACTATCGTCATTTTTCGTATCATATACACAGAAAGTCAAGGGTCTTCACGTCCCTGTCAAAAGTTTGGTATAACTTGAAATAAGAGAAATATTACTATTGTACAATAGAGTGTACTTCGATTAATAGAGAGAATAATAATAATAAAAACACACAAACTCAGAAATTGAAATTGTCATTGAAATGACACAGTAATTTGCACAGTAAAAATATTATTATTATTAATTGAATTAAATAATTAAATTAATTTGATTACATTTTAAACTGTTAGCTTAATGAACTGATTTGATGAAAAAATTTTAAATAAATTTTTATTTGGCCTTACAATGCTTATATAATATTAATATATTGCTTATTGTTACGACTTCCAATTTTAGTCTAGGATGAGAAGAGGCAACATTGAGTTTGTGGTCGACTGAGCGGTGGAGATGGTGGCAAAAGACAGCGCGTCACACAAATTAACCCATAGTGTTTTATTGTATAAACAAAAAAGTAAGTGATAAACCATAATAAAGATAATGACAAAGAAAAGAATATATACAATATTTACATAAATAACAATAAAGATAAACCGAGGGAGGAGGAGGACACAAATGGCACCAAATAAAAGAAAAGATTATATTAATATTAAAAATTATATTAATATATTGTACATATATATTGCATAATATATTGTACATTGTACTATTCCCTGTTCTCCTGATAGTAAAATGTGCCAAAATAAAGGTCCAGTGAAAAAAAAACCCTGATATATACCGTGAAACAGATTTTTGGTCAAACCGCCCAGTACTACATTAAACACGTGAATTTACTGTACTGTCTTCATTTTCTCAGATGTACTGCGATTTGACAACACGTACAGCATCTTCCAGTCCAAAACGGTCAGCTTCACAGTGGAGGTTCTCCTACCTAGTCAAGTCAACCAATCAGAGCGTTAGCAATAACGGCACCGAGCAAGCAGCCAATAAATGAGATTATGAAACTGTTTAGAAACCTTTGCTTTGGATACAGTATATCTGCTGCAGTTAATAAAGGAAAATACTATAATAATGCTACACTTGTGAAGAGGAGAGTATATCATTGAACTGACCAATCACTGCATTAAAATGGTGGGATGAAATGTAAGCTTCAGTGATCAACGTCAGTGACAGGCTCTATCATCATCTATCAACGTGTTTGGATCCTGACTTCAATGCCAGTGTGATTCTTTACATTTGCCATGTATTAATGAAGTGTTTATCGTTTGAACTTATTATTGAGCTGTGGTTTATCAAGTGTAATAACCATGCTGCAAATTACTAGACTGAAACTGTCATGGTACACATTATTTGAGCTTAAACCTTGTCTGCCATCTTTATTATTGCCTTGTAGGTATTTTATCTCTTTAAATTAATTATTTTTGATAATGAATTAGTTTAGATAATGAGTCTGCACACTTTTTATCCTTTATAATGTAGTAAGAGGTTAAATTATTATATACTTTTATGTTATTGACGCACACAAATCTGTGAACATTTTGAAATATATTGTTTACAAAGAGAATTTGACTTGATGTCGACGATGCCATTGGTGGTTTTCTGTTTTTTAATCCTTTTTTTTTATTATTACTTAACTTAAGATTGCCTTTAATTCTAATAGATGTTGTAAACTTTTGCTTAGTAAGGAGATTTTTTTTTACCTCAGGTTCTTGTGTTTACAGTAACAGTGGCCGTATTTGATTCCAGCAACATGCCTCCATTTTGTCCATGTCTTTCTACGATGAGCACATTGATTTGCATGTATATTTTGTTTGATTTTGTAACATTGATGCAATTTATGAGTGATATTGTATTGATTGTTGATTAATTTACTAATTAAATATATGAAATATAAAAGCAAAACAATTTTTTCTTGTCTTTCTGGCCTATATTTATGCATATGCCTAACATATCCAGTTCCCATGCACAGACTAAATCTACTCTAATTAAAATGATTTGGAATAATGAACATTTACTTAAAGCTTGGTTAATATCCAGATTGATTGCTGTGAGGAGGTTAGTTTACATACAAGCAGGGTGAGAATTAAACCCGGTAGTTACATCTCTGTCCATTAGATGGCGCCATTAAAACGGGAATTTAAAGATGCAGAATATCTAGTATGAAGATACAGCACATTTCCAAAGCATTAATAAACTTATACATACACATACATATACACTCATAAATAAAATATGACATTTAAAAATAATTTAAACTAATACAAAAAGTTCATATAAGTCTATGTGTGTGAATCTGACAATTGTTAATACAATAAATATATTTTGTATGGTAACATTTGTTAATATAGTGAAATGCAATAAATATTCATAACATATATTTTAATATATGATAGTTAAATCTATTTTCTTTTCGTGTGATAGCGCAGAATTTTCAGTCTTCAGTCGGACATCCTTCAGAAATCATTCTGAAATGCTGATTTGATGCTCTAGATTAGTATTATCATTTTTGACAACATTAATATTTTTGTGGAAACCGGAAATTTTTGTGCTTTATTACTGTTGCTTTGATCAATTTAATGCGTCCTTGCTCTATGCAAGTATTAATTTCCTTCAAAAAAAAAGGCAATTTTACAATTGCATCCATATTATCTCACATTTTCAGAAAGTTTGTGAAAGTTAAACAAAACGCTCCACCTTAATAGTTCAGAAAATCCGGTCTTCCTTAAGCAAGCAAACCCAAGAAGGCTCGTTCTTCCTTATAAGGTGACGAACGTCACGCTGATTGGCGTTCCACGGGCGCTATGTTAATGAAGGGGCGAGGTCTTGTGAAATGAGTAGGTGACGTCAACTCTCATTCCGCAGAGAGTGAAACAAACATGGCGACAGAATGCAGTTGGAAAGGGTACACGCTAACTTTAATGCTGTTCTTTTGGAGTAGAGTCAGTGTGAATAGAGCGGAATCCTTGGGGAGCGGCAGCCGGATCCTCGGCGTGCGGCTGCAGTGGAGCTACAAGCCCGCGACGACCACCGATGATGGGATCATACAGGTAACCGAGGAGAGCGACATCCTGCTCAGGTTCTACGGGCTGCAGATCAGCAATGACACTTGGGAGCAGATTAAGTTCGTGGATCACGGCGAGGACTTCAACAGGACTTGTGCTGACTTCACCAAAGACCTCTCCATCGGGACAAGTATGAATGTCAACAGTCAGGGCACCTCTGGAGTGCTGAGGGTCAAAATTAAAGCACTTAGGAAAAGTGAGTCCCACAGGGATTATGGGCTGTGCATCAGACACAGCCAAGATGGGAAGTGGTACCCACTGGGAGAACATGATGGATGGTTGCGTGTGGTGGAGGAGAAGAAGTCGCTGCTTCCCATTTGGTTCCAGGTAATTTTGATAGCGTGCCTCCTGGTGCTCTCAGGGATGTTCAGTGGTTTGAACCTGGGGCTCATGGCTTTGGACCCCATGGAGCTGCGAATCGTGCAGAGTTGTGGAACCGATAAAGAGAAGAATTACGCACGCAAGATTGAGCCCATACGGAGGAAAGGAAACTACCTGTTGTGCTCGCTTCTCCTGGGAAACGTGCTGGTCAACACCACACTCACCATCCTGCTGGATGATCTCATCGGCTCAGGTTTGGGTGCCGTGGTGGCGTCAACCATCGGCATTGTCATCTTCGGCGAGATCGTTCCTCAGGCGCTCTGCTCTCGCCACGGCTTGGCGGTGGGTGCCAACACCATCCACATCACCAAGTTCTTCATGCTCCTGACCTTTCCGCTGTCCTTCCCCATCAGCAAACTCCTGGATTGCGTGCTAGGCCAGGAAATCGGCACCGTGTACAACAGAGAGAAGCTGGTGGGGATGCTCAAGGTGACCGAGCCGTACAACGACCTGGTGAAAGAGGAGATGAACATGATCCAGGGAGCTCTGGAGTTGAGGACTAAGACGGTGGAGGACATCATGACTCCACTCAGCAACTGCTTCATGATCAACAGCGACGCTGTCCTGGACTTCAACACCATGTCGGAAATCATGGAGAGCGGATACACTCGCATTCCCGTTTACGAGGATGAACGGACCAACATCGTGGACATCCTCTTTGTGAAAGACCTGGCGTTTGTGGATCCAGATGACTGCACTACGTTGAAGACCATCACTAAGTTCTACAACCATCCGGTCCACTTTGTGTTTCACGACACCAAGTTGGATTCCATGCTGGAGGAGTTTAAAAAAGGTTGGTCGGTTACACACACACACACACTGTTTTTCCTGCAGCATTTCTCATTGTCACTATCAGTGAGGTTCATCAGGTGTAGCGAGGAACGGTTACGGCCGGAGGGAGGTGGATCAGCAGTGATGTCACTTTTTGGAGACATTGTGGAAAAGGTCACTATCTATTCTTAATTAATTAGTCCCGCTTCTGTCAGGTTGGAAAACGCACATCCTCTCTCCCCATGGGCCTTCCTCTCCTCCGCTGACTGTCAAGGTCAGTGGTTGGCAGTCTTTCTTCTCTTGTGTTCTCACTTTCTCCCACACGTTTTTTTGGGAGGTTGCGCGTGAAGTCAACATGAAATCATTACTGACCTTGTTTGCTCTCTTTAATAAAATCATCAGTACGTGTCTTTCCTGAACATTTCCCTGCCCTTCCAAACACCAGCTAAATACAGCAGTGTATTATTTGTATACAATTAACTGAATTAGTTTTTAATTTAAATTTTTTAGTCATCTTGTATTAATTTTTTTTACTATTAAATGTTTAGTAAATTAGTAGTAATGTGCATTTCATTTTTATTTTATTTGTTGATTATTATATCAATATTTAACTTTAATTTCTTTTTATTTCACTTATAGTTTCAGTATTTATTTCAAGTTAGTAATTTTAGTTCTTCAGCTCAATCTTATTTCTTTTACTTCCCAACATTTATAGATTTCATTTAAAAAATTTTATTATATTTTTTATTTGACTAATTTTAAGTTTTATTTTATTTGTAACTCTGAAATATAGAACTTTGCATTATCCAATGTAGTAAAATCAAGATTTCTCATTGAATATCTTGTTTCACTTGGACATTTTTATGTTAAAGAAGTAAACTGGCTTGCAAATGCCATTTCATATTGACTTCATGCTAATATGGTCTTGGGAATGTTTCCCAATAAGTCCGCAATTCAGTTATCAAACTATTATCGATAGTCATCAAACTATTATCGATAGTCATGAGATTATTGTAATTAATATCTTAGTTGATTAGCCACGGTTAATACAGGAACTCTGGGAAAAGTATGTGCAAGCAGACATTTGTAGTTTGGTCCTGAATCCTTGCATAAAATACTTATTCGATCAATCTACTTTTTCATGCAACTGACTTTAAAAACATATGACCAGAAAAAAATTAGATGACTAACATGTAAACCTAGTCCAGGTATTTTATGCAACCAAGCCCCTGTTTGTCTAATCACATGTGTGTGTTGTCATCACAACAACCGTGACTAATAATGGGGAAAAACCTGTTATCTTATCACTGCTTGCAGAAGTTTACTGTCAGCAGGTTTCGACTTAGGACTTAAGCTATATATCCAGACCTTGAATTGTTTTATTGTACAAAATGTGTATATACTTCCATTTTTATCCTCCATTTAAACAGCCAAACCAATCAAAATGGCATGTTAATTACAATTATACACAGTCTGATTGATTGCCTGTATAATCCTTAACTCTAGTATTAGTAGAATTAGTTATTGTACTTTTACAGTAGAAGTGATAGTCCTAATGGTTATGGCTGGCAACAGTACCAAAGGACTTTGAACTGATATCATGATGACTTCTTAATGTAGATGCTGGGAAAAATGTTTGGATTCACTGTGCACTGTGTGCAGTGGATGTATTTTTGAGATTGTTATGAATTATGGATATCAGAAAGGTACCACAGACTTATGATTCTGTTGATGTCAGACATGCACCTTAACTGGAGAGCAGAAAGGCAGTCGAGCCCCAAGATGTAGGATTTTGTACCGTCCTTTTGAATTGGGAAGGTAATATACACTCACCTAAAGGATTATTAGGAACACCTGTTCAATTTCTCATTAATGCAATTATCTAATCAACCAATCACATGGCAGTTGCTTCAATGCATTTAGGGGTGTGGTCCTGGTCAAGACAATCTCCTGAACTCCAAACTGAATGTCAGAATGGGAAAGAAAGATGATTTAAGCAATTTTGAGCGTGCCATGGTTGTTGGTACCAGACGGGCCGGTCTGAGTATTTCACAATCCGCTCAGTTACTGGGATTTTCACGCACAACCATTTCTAGGGTTTACAAAGAATGGTGTGAAAAGGGAAAAACATCCAGTATGCGGCAGTCCTGTGGGTGAAAATGCCTTGTTGATGCTAGAGGTCAGAAGAGAATGGGCCGACTGATTCAAGCTGATAGAAGAGCAACTTTGAATGAAATAACCACTCGTTACAACCGAGGTATGCAGCAAAGCATTTGTGAAGCCACAACACGCACAACCTTGAGGCGGATGGGCTACAACAGCAGAAGACCCCACCGGGTACCACTCATCTACACTACAAATAGGAAAAAGAAGCTACAATTTGCACAAGCTCACCAAAATTGGACAGTTGAAGACTGGAAAAATGTTGCCTGGTCTGATGAGTCTCGATTTCTGTTGAGACATTCAGATGGTAGAGTCAGAATTTGGCGTAAACAGAATGAGAGCATGGATCCATCATGCCTTGTTACCACTGTGCAGGCTGGTGGTGGTGGTGTAATGATGTGGGGGTTGTTTTCTTGGCACACTTTAGGCCCCTTAGTGCCAATTGGGCATCGCCACGGCCTTCCTGAGCATTGTTTCTGACCATGTCCATCCCTTCATGACCACCATGTACCCATCCTCTGATGGCTACTTCCAGCAGGATAATGCACCATGTCACAAAGCTCGAATCATTTCAAATTGGTTTCTTGAACATGACAATGAGTTCACTGTACTAAAATGGCCCCCACAGTCACCAGATCTCAACCCAATAGAGCATCTTTGGGATGTGGTGGAACGGGAGCATCATGCCCTGGATGTGCATCCCACAAATCTCCATCAACTGCAAGATGCTATCCTATCAATATGGGCCAATATTTCTAAAGAATGCTTTCAGCACCTTGTTGAATCAATGCCACGTAGAATTAAGGCAGTTCTGAAGGCGAAAGGGGGTCAAACACAGTATTAGTATGGTGTTCCTAATAATCCTTTAGTGAGTGTATTAGTTACCAGTCAATAGGCTGGCTTCTAGATTCATTAAATGAAAACCAGGTTGGTTATGCGTGTTGTTTGTTCAGTTCATGAGTTTCTGTTTTGAAGCACTTCCTCTGGTTTAAGCAGAAGTCTTTTCTTACTACTTCCTATCCATGATATCCAAACCATTGTATTTCTTTCCTCATCCACTTGTCCTCCTGGTAGCCAAAGATGGCATTCTGCCAGTGTTTGGTTTGCCGTCTACCACATGGTACTGTGGAAAACGGTTTTGCTTTGTGTGTAATGTGTGAATGTGTGAGGGTCAAAAACAGGGCAATAACCACAATGAATGGCTGATTCTTAAATCTGCGCTCAGTCATTTTTAGTTTGTTTACAGTGAGTTTAGTCATTGGATGTCTTTCAAGAACCATGTGTTTTTTCTCTCTGGTTGACCCCCACAAGAAATTTGTGCAAGTACAATCAAAATCCAGTCAGAGAAAGAGGGAAAAGACACATTTCTGTCGAACCTGGGCTTTATTTTGTTGTTTTGGTCAGTGATTAGTGTTGTTAAGTGGATTTGGCCTGCTCTCTGACGGTATTGTAATGTCATAAGCCTCTCTGCATTCTAGTAGGATCACGGTCTCTGTGTTTCTCTGTGCATGCGTTCATGGCTACAGTGTCACAAATACTTCTCTCTTCCTATGTTTCACTTCCTGTCATGTCATTTGTTGATTAGGAGTGCTGACCGAGCTTACACTGTGTTTGTGCATGTGTTAGATCCCAAGAAGAAGGAAAGGATCTGTTGATGGAGATGATGGTCTAATGCCAGAGTCTCACTTTATATCTACACTTAACCCTTTAATTCTGTCATTAATTACACATCCTCATGTCGTTCCAAATCTGTAAGGCTTTCGTTCATCTTCGGAACACAAATGAAGATCATTTTGATGACATTTGAGCGCTTTCTGTCCCTCCATTGATGGCTATGCAACTGACACTTTGATGCTTTAAAAAATTTATAAAGAGATCGTAAAACTAATCCATATTAATTGAGCGGTTTTGTCCAGATTTTCTGAAGAGACTCGATTTCTTTATATGCTGAACACATTTATGTTCGGTTTTCATTCACATATAAACATTTATCGACGAACATAAACCGTACGTACTTAACGCACAAGAACAAACCTCATTGGTTCTTGCGGAAGCTCAAACGTGCCGCGTAACACGAGAATGAACCTCATTGGCTCTCGCACGTCAAGCAAACATGCTTGAGCTTCTGTTTACCACAACTGATGAATGTTTATATGTGAATAAAAGCCTCAATTCAATCTGTTCATCAAATAAAGTGATCATGTCTTATGGATTAATAATAATATAATAATATGGATTATTTTTACGAGCTCTTTGTGAACTTTTTGAAGCTTCAAAGTGGTATTCGCGTAGCTGTTAACAGAGGGATAGAAAGCTCTTATTTCATCAACAAGATCTTCATTTGTGTTTCGAAAATGAATTAAAATGAGTAATTAATGACATTTTTGGGTGAACTAATCCTTTAATTACACAAATAGGCCTATGCTGTATTCTATTTAATTTTTGTTAGACTAAAATTTTTAAGTGAAGTTTTATTTGGTTTCTGAATTGAATCTGAATTGAGAAATTTTTCAAGAGAGGTATTTATCGATTATTATAGACATAATTGCTGGATTTTTTTATATATGTATATAATTTCATTTAAAGTCAATTTATTTAAAGTTCATTTTAAAAATATATATTTTTTAAGAAAAAAGTTATTTACACATCCATTATTGAAATGACATTTAAAAAGTGGTGAACGTTTCTTGTCTTTCTGGAGTTTTTGCAGTAATGACAACTATTTATAATTTTTGTTAAAAATTGTAAACAAATGTAAACCTGCAGATCAATCGCACATGCATCCACAGTGCAGACAGATGCTCCGTTCATGTGGTGCTGCAGTGATGTAATTGTGATGAATTTTAGAAACTGACCCTCAGTGGAACTTCAGATGACAAAACAGCATATGCAACTAAAGACGGCGTGTGCAATTACAGATGCAATTTACTCATCCCCTGAGTAAAGGAACATTGGCATCTTTAATTGCATGTGACTCAGTTT
>CM076082.1:35035000-35065000 GCA_038088235.1 Zacco platypus | reverse complement strand
TAGATTGTTTAGTAAACAAGGCATGGTATAATGGAGGGGAAAAAAACTTGTTGAAAGATGGAGCAGCCAACAGTATCTGACAGCAGCTACTTCACAAACGGATTGTGTTGTGCGGTATTGTTGTTCTGGCAGTCGATGGTGTTTACATTAAGCCACGTTAAGCTTTTCAGAATGTCCCTCGGTATAGGACGTGAATAGTTTCTCTTGTGTCATCATGATTTTTGGCTCTCATTTGTTCCTCTGCAGCATAATGCAGACCCACTGAGACGTCTGCTGCTGGAGATCTGTGTCCAAAAAAACGTCCTGAACTGACTGTACGCTCATCTAATCAAAGACACTCGCTCTAGACTCAGGGTTCCAGAATGTTCTACATCACTCGAGTACAGGCTGTTTAGTCTGCATGTGCCGCACAGGCTTTATTAGCCACATCCTGTCACATTACAAACATTGAGATGGAAGATAAGCAGGCAAGCTTTAAAGGGATAGTTTGTCTAAAAATGAAATTTGTCATCATTTGCTCACCCTCAAGTTATTCTAAACCTGTATGAATGTCTTTCTTCTGCTGAACACAAAAAGACATTTTGAAGAATGTCGGTAGCCAAACTCATTGACTTCAATAATATTTTTTTTTTCCTACTATGGAAGTCAATGGCTATCGTCAACTGTTTGGTTACCTGTATTCTTCAAAATATCGTCATTCCCTGTCCTCTAACTGAAAAGTACCATGGTATTACCATACTTAGTGTTTACATGTGAAAGTGACGTGACGTGTATCCATGTTTGGTGTCCCATACTCGGAATTTGTGCTCTGCATTTGACTCATCCAAGGGCACAACACAACAGTTGGTAATGTTACATTGTGAACACACACCCAGAGCAGTGGGCAGCCATTTTTGCTGTGGTGCTCAGGGAGTGATTGGGGGTTAGGTGCCACCTTCAATTGCTCCTCAGTTATGCGTAATGAGACTCCTCCACCTACATTGAGACCCCCCCCCCCCTCTCTCTCTCCCTCTCTCCCTCTCTCTCTCTCTCTCTCTTAAATATATATATATATATTTTTGATTAACTTTGAAATATGTACCATTCTACTGCCATGTTTTTGGACGTTGGACTATGGAGTACTACCATTGTTATTTGGACGTTTAGCATATTATTCTTGGAAATACACTACCATTCAGATGTTTGGGAATGGTATGATTTATTTATTTTAATTTTTTAGTGTGTTTTTTTTAAAAATAAAATTCTTATGTTGTACTGTTCAAAATAATTGTAATTTTGTTCAATATTAATACAATTTAAAATAACATCATGTATGAACACACTATATGCGCAATTTTTGGAAGAAGTGGTCATTTATTTGATCAAAAATACAGTAAATTGTAATGTTGTGAAATATAAGAATAAAATCTTTTTTTTTTATTTGAATACATTTCATTTGTGCTGCTTAATATTTTTTGTGGAAATGGTGATACTATTTTTTTTTTTTTTTTTTTTTTAAGGATTGTTTGAAGAAAATGTATTATCGGTTTTCTATTTTATTTTTGTATTTTTATTTTTCTGTAATGTTGGAGCTGAATTTTCAGCAGCCATTACTCAAGTCTTCAGTGTTATGTGATCCTTAAGAAATTATTATAATATTATGATTGGATGCAAGTGTATTTTTCTTCAAGATAATTTGATGAAAACAACTGTCAAAAGAACAATTGAATTTTTTCAAAACATTGTTTTTTCAGTCATTTTTGATCAATTGACCCTTCGCAAAGACCCGACCCCATTAGTAGCATTTGCTTTGTTCGACAAGCCATGCGCTCTCACGCCACACATCATGTTCTCACGCAGTGAAAAATACATCCTGGAGCAAAGAGACACTGACAGTGCCTTGACAGACATACGAAACAGTTTCATATTTAATATCTTATTTTTTTTGAAGAGGTTTACACAATAAATAACGTATAGTGTCTCTTTAATGTGTCGTGACAGATCGCTGTAGCTCCTCGTGAATCGATCATCTCTTCATACTAGTTCATTTATAGCATCAAATAAACATGAATGAACATCAGAAGGAATGTTGTTTCAAGCGCAGAAAGACGTGAAGTTCAAGTTCATCAATGTTAATATACTAACTCCCCTGACTGCTTTGTCAGACAAGATGGCGGATTCGGGGTTATGATTAGTCAGATCGCCTGTCAATCAAACTGTTTGCGAATGGTCAATTTAAAGTATTCTTGCTAAATTTATTGATCATAGTGATCCCGAACTTTTGAATGGCATTGTACTTTATATACCACGTAAATATTTGCTTCTGTGATTGTTTGACTCGACGGTCTAAACATTTGCAGTCAAAACTTCTGTGGTAGAACATAAGGAGTGTCTTTGTGGTTATGGACAAGACAGTTGCTGAAATAATTTGTAACCTGAGATGCTGAATTATGTTTTGCAATTTACTGTTTTGGTTCCTTATGTCAGTGCATCAGGCAGGGTGTTATGTCTACACGCAACTTCTGGATTTCTGTTTTGATGAGCGAACGCTTTAGGATTTCCTGGCTCTTTGTGTGCTGAATGGCCACAATAGACATCTTATAAACTGTGTGAACCCTTAACTCTTTCTGTTTGTCCATGACACTATTTAAAAAGAAACAAGATATAGTAAGCGCTGCAGTACTGTGAATGTGAACTAGTATGTGACCATGTCATGGTTTCTTGGGCATTTACTGCACGGATTCCAAGTAAATGGATTACTATATGATTGTAAACGCTAATCCTTCTACCTTACCAATCTACTATAGAATATTATAAGAATAGGAGACTGTCTGTATTTCTCTCACACCGTTAGTTGCTCAATTTCTCTCTGTCAGAGCTAACACATTCTCTTCTGTTCCCAACTAATTATGAGTAGCTTACTTCAGTCTCTGATTCTGAATTTAATATAAATGCATACTCAAAGAATTTCTATAATCGATTGTAAATCTGTTTCTACTGTTTGTCTTTATCTTCTTATAACTGAAATGTCATTTTTGCAACC
Organism: Zacco platypus; assembly: GCA_038088235.1. Classification (NCBI taxonomy): domain Eukaryota; kingdom Metazoa; phylum Chordata; class Actinopteri; order Cypriniformes; family Xenocyprididae; genus Zacco; species Zacco platypus. The sequence goes on along the minus strand of CM076082.1, from coordinate 35,061,978 downwards.
CTAGTGTCATTAAATGGACCAAAGCCATAGATTTTAGACTTTGAGTAAATCAACTTGGAACTGGTTTGCTTCTAAGCATATACAGTGGTGTGAAAAAGTGTTTGCCCCCTTCCTGATTTCTTTCACAGCACTGTATACACACACACACACACACACACACACACCGTGTGCAGAATTATAAGGCAAGTTGATTTTCTCATCATATTTTATTTTTTTCCCAGGCACGTTTTTCCAGTTCGAAACCACATCAATCTTAATAACTAATATTTATTTTGTATTTAATCATGAACAATTATATATCACTTATAAATGATTAAATACAAAATTAATAGTAGTTATTAAGATAAGTTAAGGAATTGGTCAAATGTGCTTGGAAAAAAAATATTTTCAGAAAATCGACTTCCCCCATAATTCTGCACACGGTGTGTATATATAAAGTATTAATCTCTACTTTTTTGATACCATCACCATTTTACAATAATTTTCAATGCATTAGCTTTAGTTAATGTTAAACTAAAGCTTCATGAACTAACAATGAAGAAACATTTTTTACAGGTTAATGTTTAATTCATGAACATACTATTGTTACTGTTTTGCTATTTGTTAATTCATGTCTGTTCACAATAATAATACGCGTTACAATAATAATAATAACGATAATAATAATAATTAATATAACTTTAAATGTTAAAAATGCTTTAGTATATGTGGAAAATAATTAATATAATTAAATTCAAACCATTATTGTTTGATCCTTATTTATGAATATATTTTTAGCTTCAATACAAAAAAACTTTGAGTGTTATTTGACTGAATGTTATTAGTCACATTTATTAACAGCTGTTTATTGAAAGAGGAACACAAATACTCTTCTGAATTTGTATGATAATTTTCAGTTAAATGGTGTTTTTTTTTGTTTGTTTGTTTTGTTTTGTGAATGATTTTGATTTATTGGAAGTTTTCAGAAGTGATCTGATTAATCTATCTTCTACAGGTAAATCACACTTGGCGATCGTTCAGAAAGTTAATAATGAAGGCGAGGGAGATCCGTTCTATGAGGTGCTGGGATTGGTCACCCTGGAGGATGTCATTGAGGAGATCATCAAATCAGAAATCCTGGACGAGTCTGACCTCTACAGTGAGTGGACGGTGTCTGTTGAATGTGTTTTTAGTGTTGTTATGCAGACAGCATTACAGCTCTTTTCTTGAAATGAATTCACACTGCCTTTTCACATCTCGAAATCATCTGACTTCTGTTATAAAATCCTCAGTGTTCCGCTCATCTCAATTTCTTTTGTGCATTTTTTGCAGCTGATAACCGCAACAGAAAGAAAGTGGCACACAATAAGAACAAGCGAGACTTCTCTGCCTTCAAACATGAGAGTGAGTCTAAAGTCAAGATCTCTCCTCAGCTGCTTCTGGCCGCTCACCGCTTCCTTGCAACAGGTAAACAACAATCACAACACTGACTGTAACAGTACGTGTCCACTGGCACAGCATTTCTTGTCCAGTGGTCACAATTTTTGCAATTCCTATATAATTGCATCCGTCTCAAGGGCATTTAATAATGTTTGAATTTTAATTAAATTACTTTTTTATAGTAAATACAAACAAGTGGTCGTTGTTAGTTGTCACCAGCACAGCAGCTCCAGACAATCATGACACTCAAACCCAGTGTTACTCACATGTGAAGCGGAATCAAAGAAGCCTCCGTGTCTGTTTTCAGGCCTTTCCAGCCTCTCTCCAGCGCTGGAAAGTTTTTTTTTTTTTTTAAATCAACACCGGTCCTAAACCGCTTGCCCAGTCATAAACCTTCATTGCGGTTATATTTTGTACTGTCATCTCTCTTTCTGCAGTTTTTTTTTTTTTCTTTTTTCAAATCTTTCTCTTGCTCCTTCTGTCTCCTCAACAGTCATATGCCCCCTAATGCTGATTGTTTACACGTTTGTTGTTGGTGTCGGCTCGACTGACTTCCAAACAGTGTTTTTGAAAAACTATTATCCTACCTTTAATTTTAGTTTCTGTGCATGTGTCTCCACAGAGGTTAATTTGTTCAGTCCATCTCTGATCTCAGAGAAAATTCTTCTGCGTATCCTTAAACACCCTGATGTGATCCAGGAGATCAAGTTCAATGAGAACGAAAAGAAATCGCCGCATCACTACCTTTACCTGCGTGGGAAACCCGTGGACTACTTCATCCTCATACTACAGGTAAGGAACAAACTGACGCCTAATGACCTGATCTCTGTCAGGGTCACGGCTTGCAGGGCTTTTAAAGCCAATTAGACAGACGAGGTGTTTTAAGCAGGTTAACACAGCAAGCTTTGGCTTGCAGCTTGAGCATGTGGTTGGCAATGGTAATGCTTCTGTTCCCATGCTAAAGTTAAAGAATTGAATCAACAGAACTAATGGCTTATAAAACAGTACTTAGGAGACTTCTTGTCTCTAGTTTATCAGGGCCATATGGTGATGTTTGGAAATATGTAAATGTGTTTAGCCCAGCTGAACATCTATGTTGTATGCTGTGGCCTGATCAGAAATGATTTCAGAGGACTTCAAAAAAGATTTTAGTTTGGGGTCGGTAAGATTTTTTTAAAAATGGTTTTTGAAAAAAGTCTCATCCTCACCAAAGCTACATTTATTGAATTAAAAATACAGTACATATAATGAAATATTATTACAATAAAAACTGTTTCTATTTGAATATATTTATTCCTGTGATCAAAGCTGAATTTTCAGCATCATTTCTCCAGACTTCAGTATCACATGATCCTTCAGTAACATTTCCTTATTATCAATGTTGAAAACAGTTGTGCTGCTTTATATTTTTGTGAAAGCAAAAAGCAGGATACTTTCAATTAAAAGTTCAGAAGAACAGCATTTAATTGGAATAGAAATCTTTTGTAAAATTATAAATGCTTTTTCTGTCACTTTTGTTCAATTTAGTGCTTCCTTGCTGAATAAAAGTATTCATTCCTTTAAAAGAAGTCTTACTGACCCCTAAACTTTTCAACAAGGGTAGATGAAAAAAAAAAGTCGATAACTAACTGCTGTTTTGCTGATGTGGGCAATCGTGTCTTTACACCTGATATTAAGATGCGTTTTGATCGATTGGATCACAAGTAGATGTGGGAAACCCATTCCCGTTTACACCTGGTGTTTTAATCCGTATATTTTTGGGGGCGGGCATCTATGTGCGGGTAAATGTATGGGTTTTTTCAGATCTTTCGATATCAGCTTTCGTTTCTGCTCTGATAAATGATGGCAAACGCTGTAAGTGTGTGTTAGAAATCAGGAATGGTGAGAGAACATTGTGCTTGGTACATTTTTCATTTTAAAACCAAACTTGGGTCTTCAGCCAACAAAGTTTGAATCCTGTCTGGCCAGTGTGCTTCCCATAATGTTTACGCAGTAGGTCAGTAGGTGGAGAGTAGGCGGTCTTTTGTGGCTGTTTGAACCGAAAGCAATCCGGTCGAAAGCGTTTTCGACTACCTCTGGAAGTGTTCGACAGTGGACAAGCTCAAAACCGTTTAAACCTGTATTTAATGTCGTCCACTTGTGATCTCATTTACCAAAACACATCTTAATGCCAGGTGGAAACAGGACCCCAGTTTCATTTCCTCTTAAGAGAAAACATGAAAGTTGAAGATTCAAGAAAAAAAGTTGCAGTTTTTGATAAATGTACATGTACCAGTTGATGAAGTTGCATCAGAAAAAAATTCAAAATGCAGAAACTACAGCAAAAATTAGACTGTTTCTGTATGTTTTGAATTTAAAAGAAAAAAAAACGAAAAAAAGACCTCAGCCATCTTGACTTGGTCTGGCATGAGCTCAAGAAAACCTCTGAAGAAAGGCATCCCAAAAATAAGCTGCAACTGTTTTGTATAAAGAAATGGGCCAAAATACCTTGTAACTGTTTCACAACTGCAGTAAAGTAGCAATAAAAAGCATTTGATGGAGGTTATTTCCAATAAAGCAGGTTTAACTACGAAATATATGTCTGCACCCGGTTTCCTATCCATTAGCTTGGTGATTTTAGTCTATTAAATTATCACCTGAACGAAGCTCATCCCAGACTTTTTTCTTAGTGTAGAGTTGTACTTTTTCCCAGAGTGGGACAATCATTCATCACGTATTCCTTCATTCATTCTCTCAGTCTCTTTCTTGGATTTGTTGTTGTTATTATTGGCCTCTAAACAATCATTACACCATTCAGCTCATGATGGTTAAACATCACATGCACACCTCAGCCTTTCAGTGATTCAGTGAATTTCAGACCCCACACATTGTTTCTTCTATAATGAATGTTCAAAATTATGATAATCCTCAAAAGAAATGGAGGAAACCGCAGAATATAGCAAAAAAATGGCATCATGCTATTTTAAAGGTTCCTGATTTTGCTTTGGAGATCTCCTACAATAGATTTATATGCAGCCAAGACAAAAAAAACAACTATTTTCTCATAATATATCATCCTCTTTTTCTCAAACACATCGATAAACAATTCAGTCTCGCTAAACCCCTCCTTTCCGAGAGCCTTTCTGCTCTGATTGGTCAGATGGCCCAGTCTGTTGTGATTGGTCTACCGCTTACAGCACGTGTCAGAAACGAAAAGGCCATCCTCAGCATTTTTTACATTTACATTTATTCATTTGGCAGACGCTTTTATCCAAAGCGACTTACAAGTGAGGCAATTAGGGGTTAGGTGTCTTGCTCAAGGACACTTTAGTCATGGTATCGAAGGTGGCGAGGGTGCTGTTCATTCACAATCCCCACTTTCAATTCCTGCCGGCATGAGAATCGAACCAGCAACCTTCAGGTTACCGACTCCCTCACCATTAGGCCACGACTACCCTCAGCACTTGTATACACAGTGATGCGAGCAGTAACGATGGCGTTGGTTTCACCAAATCATCCTTTGGAAGTGCATGAAAAGTGGATTTGCTTTCACAGCGCAGAAAACAGCATCTTCTCGAAATGTAGAAAACATAAACTGACCTCTTCCTATTTGAGGCCGAGTGAAATGGACATTCATGGCCGCTAATGAAGACCATAGGCTGGCATTATGCAAATGTGTTACAAGCTTGCGTTGGTTTGAGCAGGAAGTAAGACTGGATTTACTGCTCTTTTCAGGCAGTTCAGAAATGGTTCTTTCTTTTTGAGAGATCTTTTACATTCACGAACAGCTTTATTATACACTAGATGAAAGGTAATATCTGAAAACATGTAATGGGGCACTTTGAACTTTTGTGCATTTACACAGAGTGTGAACTTTGTTTCTTGAACTGTCATGGAATTAACTAGTCAAGTTCAAGCTCTCCGGTTAAAATGTCTGAAGTTAGTACACCGGTGTAGATTATTCACAGCGGGAAGGAGATTCATTAATAGATTATGAAGTGCACACTAGCAGCAGTTTGAGGCAGTTAAATATGTCGGGCATCTGTTTGTGAGGCTTTTGTTATTTATTATTTAAAGCGGCTCAATGATGTGTTTGTGGAAGCAGGATGTGCTGTATTACTATGATTATTATTTAATACATTGAAGATGCTTGCAAGTAGACTTCCCAACATGGAGACCTTTCTTTACTGGCACCAGTTGAAGACGGCCTCCAGCCGGGCCTCAAGCTGAGAGTGGGCCGAGTGACCTTCATCAAAGATTAATGCTGCTTTCTCTGAGGTGTCAAGCTTTGTGCTAAAGATCCACAGCACTTCTTCTGTTGCACTCCTGTGCGTATGTGCTGAAAGGACTGGGGGTTTGTGAGGAATAAAAGTGTATGTAGGTTTTCCAGTTTGCGCTTGAAGGAAAAAGATACCTCTGAAAACCTGACATCAAAAAAAGTAAAGTCCTAACAAGTAGTAAAACATAATAATGATAGACAAATGAAGAAAATAAAGGAGAGGTTTTGAATTCTTTAATTTTTTTTTTTTTTAGACAAACTAAAAAATAAAGAAGATAAACCACAATAAAATAAAAAAAGGTTTATCGTTTAATTAGTTTGCTTATGTAAATATAAGATAAACCTTTTTTGTGGTTCATTAATAAAATTAAGGTTTTAGGTAGTCACAACAAATAAGTTTAGCTTTTGTTTTTAAAAACATCTACATAATTAGTTTCTCTTTCATTTACATTTACATTTACATTTAGTCATTTAGCAGACGCTTTTATCCAAAGCGACTTACAAGTGAGGAAAACAAACAAGCGATTCTTCATGAATTGGCAAATAACACAGGACGTGCTCACAATACAAGTTTCATACATTGCTCAGTACCATAATCTAGAGTAGGAAGGGAAAAAGGGGGAAGGATAGGGTTTTTTTTTTTTTGTTTTTTTTTTTTATGAGGGGATTAAGTGTTCACGGAAGAGGTGAGTTTTCAGCTGTCTCTTGAATATTGCCAGGGAATCTGCGTTCCTGATCAATTTCTTTCAAAATTTAATTTAATTATAAAATAAATTAGTTTAATCATCTTTAGAAGATTTGTTTTTCTTTCTCTCGAAAAATTAAATTCTAAATTAATCTAAAGTTTAGCGAAGGGACTGTTTACACAACCCCTAAAAACTGAAAACTTTTTATGCATTTTGGTTGTTCATTTACACGACAACAGCGTTTTGGGGCAAATTTCAAAATGAAGGTTTTAAAAACGATATCGTCATTGTCTCTGTATTAACTACAAGAACCCGAATTTGTGAAATGCGCATTACATGTTTAGTCTATTCAGGCGTGTAGTGTTTCTTTGTTCAAAATGGCATTACCATCTACTGGTCTGACAGTACAATACAGCGTTTTAGTGATTTTCACTAAACCATGTGCGGATATTCCATTTCTAATTCATCGTTGTAGTGTAAACATAACTTGTGATTGGAATTTTCTTCTCTCAATTTCAAAAACAAAATGTGAGACAATGAGATTGTTTATTTTGGGTTTGGAAAACCCTGAATCTTTTAATTAGGTCAGTTAGTGATGTCCACAACTGGAGATTTAGCGTTAATATTTTAACGGCAGAGATGCAACTTAGCAAGGAGGGTTTTGGATGATATCCTGTCAGGCTTTTGCGAGTAACGCTCTTGTTATTATTTGTAATTCATAGGTCTTCGTTTTTGTGAGCACTCATATATTTTAATGAAACAAAATCGTATAGTTATTTGGCCTGTTTATTTGTTATATATCTGTTGGTCTGAAGAAATATGTCTGGTGGAGTAACTCTAAACCAGCATAATTATACAGGGTATCTTCAAGAGCGGCTAATTGTTCAGACAAACCACTGCCTAATTGATTTTGGATATATATAGTTTTGCGCATACCTATTTTTAACTTGGCTTCATGATGGAGAGAATTATAGCAGTGCAGGAAGAGAGACTGTGATTGTCTATTTTCTTTACTTAAATATTTGAAGATGTTTGCTTGCTCTCACTGCACATGAGCACTGTTGTTAGTTACTCAAACAAAGAGCTGTTAAACATACTCATAGTAATTTTACACTGTGTGCTTGGCCACCCACATTATGTTTGTGAATGATTGACAGTACCGACTCTGAGGTTACTGAGTGATGCAACCTAACGAGGCCTTCTGCACGTACACACACACACACGTTGTGTTTTCATTTTTTATGGGGACATTCCATAGGCGTAATGGTTTTTATACTGTACAAACTGTATATTCTGTCCCCCTACACTACCCCTACCCCTAAACCTACCCATCACAGAAAATGTTTTTTCAGAAAAGATAATTCTGTATGATTTATAAGCTTGTTACCTCATGGGGACCAAAAAAATGTCCCCACAAGACCAAAATTTACTAGTATTACTATACCTGTGGGGACATTTGGTCCCCATAACGTAGGGAATACACACACACACACACACACATATATACATATATATATATATATATATATATATATATATATATATATATATATGTATATATATCTTCAACACCTCCATTATTCATATTCAGCCCATCTGCTTGGCATTGCAGGCTCACTGAGTGTACGAGGGTTTAAAAACTTTGTCAATGTTGTTGTTATGATTATTATTATTATTATTATTATGAAGTAAAATGCAATATTTGGCTTCATTATAAACAGAAGTAAATGTTTTTATTATTATTATTATTATTAATCACAATTTATTAAAATGCAAAAAATATTATTGAAATCAATATTTATTCATTATGATTGCTACTACTGATTAAAGAATGGCTGTGTTTAAAAAAATACCATATCATTAATGGTAAAAATGCAAGAATTGACTTTAAAAACAATAGAAGCCAATGTTTTTATATTATGTAGTTTTTTGTCTGCTTGAGGTCGCCTAGTCAAAACAAAGATGCAGCTTGATGACGCCAAGTTTGAGCGAGGAATCTTGGGACATGTAGTCTTCACCTCACAGCCGGTGGAAAAGAATCGGAATTGGACTCTAGCAGAAATCATGTTCATGGATGTGATTATTTATGTTTCTGAAGCAGAGCAGGAGCGAGTGTTGTGGAGCTGAACGAGGCGCTGGAGAGATTGTTAATGAGAGAATTTTATTACGCCACAGTCGCCGGCTTCCGCTTTTCCAGTCATGAGTATGAGGTGACGCAGCTTTGTTTATCATATTAGATGCGTTTGAGTGAGTTAAAAATGTCATAACGTTACTCTGTGCGTTCGCTCGCCGGCTGCTGTGAGACACTTGTTGCACTGCAGTAAAATAGATCGATATTAGAAAATCATATTAAATACTGGTCTTGTGTTGATAAATGGCATGCAATTAATTTTAAAACGTATTGTATGATGGAGAAAGATCTGTGTTGCTGTAACTAAAAATAAAGCTGGATCTGATGCAATGTCAGCTGATGTTAATTGACAAGTGTTTTCTTTGAGGCATGGTACACGCAAAAAATCAAGAAAATTAGATTTAAACAAGACTAAACGTGTTGAGCTAGCCATATTACAATGATTAGTTTTGTGTCTATAATGTATCAAAACATATGTTCCCTTGTCTATTAAAACATATAATATATTAAAGCGTCTTTGGTGTGTCCATGGTTTCAACAAAATAAAACCAGAAACCGAGGGTAAAGCGGATATGACGCCATTGACAGGCGACTACCTCACACGTCCCGGCTCCTTGGTTAAACTTGTGATTTTTCTCACGATTTGCAAATAGTTGGAAACTATTTTTGGGATATTGTAAGTTCTCAACTGAACAAAATATATAACACTGGCCCAGTGGTTTTTACATTTACATTTTTACATTTAGTCATTTAGCAGACGCTTTTATCCAAAGCGACTTACAAGTGAGGAAAACAAACAAGCGATTCTTCATGAATAACACAGGAAGTTTTTTTATGAGGGGATTAAGTGTTTTTGGATGTTTTACTGCAAAAATCTTACATATTGCAGCTTTAAGTGTGTTTATAATGGACAAATGTGAACTTTTCTCTCTTTGCCAACACACGCATATATACTCTGCAGGTTTTGGCTGCCCTCCTCGCTGTCATGGGTTTGTATATTACGTGGCACAATGACAGTCAGGACGGTCTATTTAAAGATCTCTTCTCAATTTCTGATGTTTGTGTGCATGTTTACTTTTTGTCCTGGAGGTCTTTCTCGGTAAGGTCCGTACACATATGTGTGAAACGTGATTGATCTGATCTTTCCAGAAAAACAGGATTCATGCAGCCGCTGCAGTCCCCTCCCTGCAAACAATCGCCCTCCCTTGATGCTCACAAAGGGAACCGTGTATGTGTGTGTGTATCACGCTGCATTGTGCGCCTCATTATGTGGACATCAGTCACTGGTGGTATTCGGCCCCCTCTCTCAGAGCTTGTGTGTGTGCATGAGCGTCATTGTCTCAGTGGATTTACTGTGCTACAGTTCTCACATTCCTCTTGACCAGAGCTCACATTCACTCTCTCTTATCGTTTTAATTCACTCAGGGCCTTCTCGGTCTAAAGCGAGTTTGTTTTGTGCCTGTGCACCTAGGTGCTGATGCTCACTCTCATTTTCCTTGTCTGGTAAATCAGTCTTGTGGTATGTTCACTGGTCAGAAGGACAAACGCTTGTGGGTATGTCTCTGATTTATTTAAATGATTAGTTCCCCAAAAATGAACCAATGTCCTTTACTCGCATTGTTCCAAACCTGTATAAATTTCTTTCTCCTGCTGAACACAAAAGATGATATTTTGAAGAATGTCAATTACCAAACAGGTGATCAACCTCTTTGACTTCCTTTGTATTTTTTATTTTTTTTTCATACTATGGAAGACTATGGAAGTCTATGGGGTCCATCAACCGGTTGGATTTGTGGTTTGCAGTAGAGTTTTTCTGTCTCAAATATTTCAAGCGCGCACACACAATTTTATTTTATTACACACATACAAACTACACTCTGACATCATACCAACAAACCCACACAATTATTGCTGCATAATTTATTCAATCGTCTCTATAATATGTAGAAAACTGAATAAAAAACAAGAATAAAGTAAGTATTTGCTTTATTGGCCAAACCTGAGAAAATGGCACCATTTGGTTAAAAAAAACAGTAAAAATTAAAATTTTGTAGCCTTGCCAATAAAATGAAAGACTATTAACAAAGACTGCATATTTTTATAGTTAAATGGCCCTGGGATTAAAAATTGCAGTTTTTATGGGTTTCAACGGGGACATTTTTTGTCCAAAAGGTCCTGAGACGAACTATTTTACACCTAGTGCTATATATATATATATATATATATAGTGTATATATATATATATAGTGTATATATATATATATATATATATGTGTGTATATATATATATATATATATATATATATATGTGTGTGTATATATATATATATATATATATATATATATATATATATATGTGTGTGTGTATATATATATATATATATATATATATATATATATATATATATATATATATATATATATATATATATATATATATATGTGTGTGTGTATATATATATATATATGTGTGTGTGTATATATATATATATATGTGTGTGTGTATATATATATATATATGTGTTATTATTTTATTTTTTTATTTAAGGAAATGGGGCTGAAATGGTAAAATTCCAATAAAAATACACACCTGTGGCAAAATTTATGCAGTTGCCATTAACACAAGCAAAATGATAAAAAAAAACTAAATGGAAAAAGACAAATGTCCAGAAGGTCACACAAGGGTTATATTGTAATAATATATCACAATATTGCTGTTTTTACTGTATTTTTTTTATCAAATAACTGCAGCTTTGGCAAAAAGCTAACTTCTTTCTTTCAAAAAACATTTTTTTGTAACTATTTTTTGTGTGTCTTTTTATAAAGTGCATGAATTGTAGGTTTCAGCCTTCAATTTTTTTTTAACTCGCCCAGAATCATCTTCCTCCTTTGTGCTCAGGGCCGTGTGGAGGTGGAGGCTGGGAATGAAAACATGAAGTTCGAGACCGGACCTTTCTCTTTCTATGGAATCATGGCTCTCAGCGCTCCGACATTAGGTGAGACAAACACACACGCAGGAAAACATACCTCACAAATACTTGCGAACCAAGACTCTTTGTCATACTTCTTTCCGTCAAAATACGAATCAATTGTTTTACCAATATGCACAAACACATACTACTACATGTGTTGCTGACCCCTTCAAAGCTGTGGGTTCATATATTAAGCGACTTGACGTCAGGATAGTCTATTTAAAGATCGTATCCTACAGACTGTCCTTTTGGACTTGTGTGTGGATGAACAGTAGGTGGTCTTGTTTGTGAGTCTGTGTGTGCATTATGGTAAATACCACGTTATTAAAGGGTTCAACAACAGATGGGAAAATACTTTAAAGCAACAGTCGGCTTTGCCACTAATCACTCATAATTATAATTATCTCACATTGGATCCTGGGACTTTTCCAGGCCACCCATCTATACTTGTTGGACTGAAAAAGTTGTAGATCATCGCCCTCTAGTGGCCGTCTGCTAGAGGACGAGATCTTCCTCCTAGTTCATTTAAAGGATTAGTCAACCCACAAATGAAAGTTATCATCATTTACTCACCCTCATGTCGTTCCAAACGTGTATGACTTTTCAGTGGCTTACAAAAGGAGATTGTGGATGCTTCTTTTTGTCATGGAACGTAAATAAAAGCTTCATAAAGGACAGAAAAAGCATCATAACTTCCTCAATATAAGAATTTAAGCCATACGATAGCTTTGTGTGAGGAACCGACTAAAATCGAAGTCCCTGGAAATCCGCTCTGCCGTAGCTCTCATATTTCATTCACACTTTCATGTAACCCAGTTTTCTGCATATGGTATATATTCCACCTATTCAACAACCAGTTTCTATTGGCATTATAGATGTTAAACCTGATGTAATGCATTTTCATGTGCGTTATTAAATATATGCGAATGAGATTTGAGAGCTGTGATGGAGAGGAGGATTTTAGGGTTTAATGACTGAGTCTTTTCCTCACACGGAGAGCAGCGTGAAGGTTCTGCCTAACTTCTCCTTTTGCCTTCCACTGGGGAAAGAAAGCCAATTTTGGATTGTCATCAGGGTGAGTAAATAAATATTCATTTTTGGGCCCATCAACCCTTCATTTATATATGAGATCATACTGTTGTTTGTCTATCTGTGCTCATGAATGTATGCTATCGTTCAAAGGTTTGGGATTTGTGCATTGTTTTTTAATGTTTTTATAAAAGTGTCCTATGCTCACCAAGGCTGCATTTCTTTGATCAAATATACAGTAAAACGATAAAATTTATGAGGGATACCGTTTAAAAGCCTGAGACCAAATATAGGATTTAGAATTCAATTTAAAACTGGAAATAAACTTTAGGATTTAAAAAAAAAAATCACGTAATACACTCTTAGAAGAAAATGTTTTATATAGACCCTTAAAGGGTTTTGCCAGGAATTTTATATATAGGACCTTTTTAAGGGTCTTTCAGCATGGGATCATTTTATGGATTTAGTTATAATTAATTTTGCTTAAATGATTACATAATTAATACAATTTAATGAAAATTAAAAAGAATTAGAGACATTCTTCCTTATATTTGAACCTTTTTGGCATATAGTGTTCTTTAAAATTGAGTCAAGAACCCAAATGACCATTTTTTTCTAAGAGTGAAAGTTCAGAAAACTTTCAGGATTCTTTGGATGGAAAGTTAAACGGCATTAATTTGAAAAAGAAATAAATCCATTATAGATATCTTCACTGTCATTTTTGATCCATTTCATGCGTCCTTGCCAATTTAATAAAAATATTAATTTCTTAAATATCTCGCCGACCCCAATCTTTTTGAACGGTAGTGTCTTCAACCTTATGTTGTCTCTGTACCTGTTCTTCCTTGTCTTACATCTCCCATCTATCTCTGTCTTTCTCTCTCGCTCTCAGTGAGTGTGTCTCGTCCTCGTCACCTGTCTCTTAAGAGATGCTCTCTCTTCTCTCGTTTCCCAGGTAACTGCCGGCATGTCGGGGCTCTCTAACCACTGACTGGGAAGGGTCAGTCTGATTAACAGATTGTTTTTGCAGAAATAACCTACAAACGCTATTTAAGGGGCAGCCTTTTGCTCCTCCTCCTATCAGTTAAGAATAGTAAAGTAGATAGGATTTTGTTCAGACGCCAATACGTAACACTTAGATTTATCGTAGATTTGATCTTTCGAACAGACGTGGAGTTTAATAATTCCTCTCATACGCCAGCTTCCCTCCAGAGCCTTCACAGTTGAACACATTTAAAGGGATAGTTCACCCCAAAATGAAAATTACTCACCCTCATGTTGTTCCATGACTATTTCTTTTAAGGGATGCAAAGATCCTTTGCAGAAAAGTACTTGTAAAAGTAGGCTTTATCAAGCAAAAAGTCACCATTTCTCGCACAAAGTTTGTATGACGTCAGAAGACTTGATGTAATGGGCTACTGTAGTTGTGCTTTAATTTGGGGCTGTCTTTTTGGGATTTTTCAAGATGAGTCTTTTGTGTTTAATAGAAGAAATGATTTCACACAGGACAATGAGAGTGAATAAATAATGACAGAATTTTCATTTTTGGGTGAACTGTCCAGCTGTGGGCTGCAGTACTGAGAATGTGCCGGTAGGTGGCGATATCTGAGTGGAGCATGTCTTTAGCTGCGTGATGTCCAGCACTTCTGCTTACCTCCCTCCTTATGCATCTGTCTGGTGTTTCTTCACATCTGAATGTTTCTTATATTCATACTGCTTTGTGTTTTATGTATAACCCCTAAACACACTCACACACATTACAACTATCCATATGTACACTACCAGGGTTTTTTTTAAATATGTTTTTAAAATAAGTCTCTTATGCTCACCAAGGCTGCATTTAATTGATCAGAAATACAATAAAAACAGTAATATTATAAAATATTATCACAATTTAAAATGTCTGTCTTAATATATTTTACAATGCTATTTTTTCCTGTGATCCAAATCTAAATTTTCCGCATCATTATTCCAGTCTTCAGCGTCACATGATTCTTAAGAAATTATTTTAATGTGCTGATTTGCTGCTCAAGAAATAGTTCTTATCAATGTTGAAAAAAATTATTAGTAACATTATAAATGTCTTTATTATTTTGATCAATTAAATTCCTTGCTGAATGGCTTTCTTTCAAAACAAACAAACCCCAAACTTTGAACAACAGTGTGTTTTGCTGTTGACGATAATGTGCCCTAATAATAAAAATAATAGTACATTTTATTTATAAAGCACTTTACGTTTTTTTAAAAAATCTCAAAGTGCTACAAAGGAGGCCAAATAAAATAAAACGGTTAGAGCTATTAAGAATTAAGTTAAAATCAATGGCCAACTAAAATTAACACACAATTTAAACACACAAAAATTTAAACATTGAAAAATTTTTTTAAAAAAGTACGTTTTTAGGCCCTTTTTAAAAACATCAGTCGTTTCTGGGAGGGCATTCCACAGGCGTGGGGCGGCAGCGCAGAAAGATCTGTCCCCACTGGTACGGTTCTTAGTCCTAGGGGGATGAAGCCGATAAGTGTTTGTGGAGCAGAGCGAACGTGCTGAAACTTGTGGGGTAAGAAGTTCTTTAAGGTGCACTGATGTGTGAGGAAGGAGACTTTATACTCGATCCGGGTAGGAATGGGAAGCCAATATAAAGATTGGAGAATTGGTGTGATGTGGTCGAATTTACGCACTCTCTTCAGGATCCTGGCGGCACTGTTCTGTATGTACTGGAGTTTCTGTATGCTCTTGCCTGGGATCCCGATGAGAAGGGCGTTACTATAGTCCAATCTAGAGCAGACAAAGGCATGAACAAGTTTCTCACACAGTAAAAACCCCAGAGTTAAATCAACTCTGCTCAGATAACATTTGGTCCCTCTCTAAATAGTGTTAAAGTAACACTGAACTAGTGTTAAAATAACACTCTTCAGAGATTGAATGTCTTTTATCGTCAGTTGATTTCATCTAAGACTGTGGCTGAAGTTGTTGTTCTTGTGTTTCTCTTGTTTTCAGTGATTCTGCTTGTTAACAGCAGGTGTTCATCATTAATGTTCAATCATCGCTTAATTAATTGCTTAATTATCTCATTAACTTTAACTCTGCTTCAGTGTTACTTTAACACTATTTAGAGAGGGACCAAATGTTATCCGAGCAGAGTTGATTTAACTCTGGGGTTTTTACTGTGCAGCATCATGTAGGGTGAGTGTAGGATGAAGTCTGGCAATATTTCTGAAGTGGTAATAAGATGTTTTACTGAAGTAAAATGACGGTCAAACCTGATGCCGAAATTGGTGACTAATGGTCATAGGGGAATGTCCTGGCCAGAAAATGTAATACAGGATCTGGTCTGATGAGCCAATAAGGGGAGCCAATAAGGATGGCTTGTGTCTGTTCTGGAACTGTTCAGTTGAAGAAAGTTATGATTCATCCATGCCCTTTTCACCTCCACACAGGGAGTGTGGGAATAGTTATTGATGATGAATGAGTATCAATTATGTACAATTGTGTATCATCAGCATAACAATGAAAAGAAATTCCAAAACGACTGATGACTTTACCGAGGGAGAGCATGTAGAGAATGAGTAAGAGAGTTCTCTAGAACTGAGCCCTGTGGACAGGACATGTGAACAGGACCTTGAGCTTCCCATGGCTACAAAGTTAGATCTATCTGTAAGATATGACTCAAACCAGCGCAGGACAGTGTTATTTAGTCCAATAGAGTGGTCCAGCTGTTTGAGAAGTATACCATGGTCAACCGTGTCGAACGCTGCAGACATGTCCAGGAGGACAAGAAGTGATGGTGAACCAGCATCAGCTGTCATTAGCCGGTCATTTGTAATTCTCACTAAGGCTGTGAGCGGAACGGAAACCAGACTGAAACTTTTCAAAAATCTTGTTGTGTTTGAGATGGTCCTGAAGGTGCCTGGCAACTACTTTCTCCAGAACCTTAGAAAGAAATGGCAGACTCGATATGGGTCCATAATTAGCAAGAATTTGAGGATCAAGGGTAGGTTTCTTTATAATGGTCTGATCATAGCTGTTTTTAGGGTAGATGATGCGTGACCAGACTGAAGGGATTGGTTTCTTATTGTAATAAGGGGACTGATCTCATCCCCCCAATGGTGTCTTTAATCTCAAGTTGAGTAACTTCTGGGAAGCAGCAGAATAGCCTCGAAATACCAAGCTGGGGGTCAGCAGTTGGGACAGACGAGGAGGAGGGAACAGAAAGGGAGGAATGAATTTTGGTAATTTTGGCTCCAAAAAAAGTCATAAAATCGTTACATTTTTCTTCTGTAGCTCCTATGAGTGGAGCAATTTGAGGTTTAAGGAGATTATTTATGGTGGAGAAGAACCGTTTGGAATTACCTGGACTATTTTGAATAATATTAGAATAGTACTGTGACCGTCCTTCTTTGATGGACTTCAGATAAGCTTTTTGGTGGTCCCGATAGGCCAGCTTGTGAACGTTAATTCAGAAGTTTTATACCGCCGTTCAAGGGCACGTCCGGCTGCCTTCATTTTCCGCAGGTCACCAGGGAGCTGAGCGAGAAAACGTAATTTTTCTGACTATTTCTGGGCCCTATTTTAACAATCCAAGCACATGGTCTGAAGCGCATGGTGCAGGTGGACTTGGGCCGTGTCCGAATCCACTTTCTAGTTTAACGATGGAAAAAAAAATGGTCGGCGCGCCAGCTGCATGGACCTAAACGGTTGTAGTTGTACCTAGTCATAGGTGTGTTTTTGGCGTAACGTGCAATAAACCAATCAGCATCTCGTCTTCCATTCCTTTTAAAAGCCAGTTGTGCTTGCACCATGGCGGATTCGCTATTCACAAGGCGGAATTTGCAAGTGAAAAGAATGAATGCTTCTCCAGAGAGGAATCCTTTTATTTTTAATATTTAAAAATGCCCGTGTGTGTCCGTGTGTGTCCGTGTGTGTCCGTGTGTGTCCGTGTGTGTCCGTGTGTGTCCGTGTGTGTCCGTGTGTGTCCGTGTGTGTCCGTGTGTGTCCGTGTGTGTCCGTGTGTGTCCGTGTGTGCCCGTGTGTGCCCGTGTGTGCCCGTGCACACACTTTTGTGACATATCAGGACACAAATGTGTATATTGACATGGGTATGACACTGGTATTACAACATTTCATGTGTCCTCACTTTTCAAATAGCTTTAAAAACATACTAAACAATGTTTTATTAAAAATGCAGAATGTTTTCTGTGATGGGTAGGTTTAGGGGTAGGGGTAGTGTAACGGGGACAGAACGTACAGTTTGGACAATATAAAAACCATTACACCTGTGGAATGTTGGCTCGCGTCGGCAGCTTCTGGGTCCAAAGTTGCCCTGACATGCTAAACCGACACGCGACACCCGCGTATAAAGGAGAAAAAAAGCAGAGGACCAACTTTAGCCGACTGCGTAGAACTGTGCATTCCACACTAATATTGAGTATTTTATCTTTGAAACATTTTCTTAACAAGATATTGGCCATAAAAGTGGTCAGTATGAATGATGTCTTATGCGCCCTGTATTCATTTTTGAGTGAACCTTTCCTTTAACTCTCTTATCTGAACCTCTCGACTACCAGATGAACCTTGAAGTCATGAGAAATGTATTTGCATGACTTTCTCTCGCTCTCTCGCGCGCACTCTCTCTCTCTCGCGCGCACTCTCTCTCTCTCGCGCGCACTCTCTCTCTTTCGCGCGCACTCTCTCTCTTTTTGGACAGTTGATATATTGCAGATGTGGCTAAAATGCTATTGCATTGATGTTATGGTCTCTTAATAACTGGAATTAAAAAACAGGGAAGTAATTTATCCTGGTAATTGCATGAACTGTTGACCAGATGGATTGATATTAAGAGGGTTTTTTTTTTTTATAAAAGAAAAAAGTACATGCAGATTGTTTAATCACTTTTCCAAATAATATCAGCAGACTGTGTTATTGGCTTATTAACTTGCTTGAAATCCAAGACATTGCAATGCTAAAGGTCATGATTCACTGGAATTCTGGTCAAGACTGACTTCATTTACCAGTTGCTTTTGACCTTTTTTCCCCTTTACAATAAAACAATAGGGTTCTGGTTGTGAAATCCCTGTAATCTGGGGAAATGGAAAAAATAATTGTAGGGATAACATTTGAACCATTCAAGACAGGATTGTTTTTCGGATGTACTCGCATGTTTTCTACACTACATTTATTTTAAAGGCAACCTTACACATCATTTTGCGATGTGATTTTTATTTCTTTCTACATTAGCAATTAAAGGTTTTGGGCCGATAAGATTTTTAAGTATTTTTGAAAGTGTCTCATGCTCACCAAGGCTGTGTTTACTTGATCAAAAATACATTAAAACAGTAATATCGTGAAACAATTTAAAATAGCTTTCTATTTGAATATCATGTCATTTATTAAGATAAAGCTGAATTTTCAGCATCATTACCAGGGCTGCAATGATTATTTTTCAGATGAATTGAATAAAAATCCAAATTTTCATTTTATTGACAAAAAAAAACACTCTTGCACATCCTTCACAAGTCCTTCAAACAAACGTGCCAGTTGAATGCTATGAAAACAATATTAGACTACCCGTCACAGTCAGAAACTGTCATTATTCACACACAATGTCCAAAAAACTTAATATTTTGTATTGTATACAATGTTGTTATGTACTTTTACACAGTCTCTGTTGTTATTGAATGTAATTGGGCACTTTTTTTTCTGTGACTAGAGAGCTTACTCGTACTGATGGATTAACCTTTACATGAAAAATGATTTTGGTAATCACCAGTACCTTTAGTTCAGGGCAGCTGAAGTACAAACCTTACATTGGGTGGCGGTGGTCTAATAAACTTAATAATAGAAACGTCTTACATTTATTCAATTACATGCCGTTATCCCTTTACAATTCCCTTAAAATACTTGAATGGCATGTTTAATGAGATATTGCAGCAAAAAGAACATTTATAGATAAGGAAAGAGCCGTAGAATGAACTTTTTGCTCTGAGGACGTGCACACATCTGTCAAGCGCCTGACAGGGAAAACCATTATGCGAATGAATTAGCTTGAAGCTTAAAATAAAGTTCTGTTTCCTCCTATTTTTAAATGCATTTTGTCCATAGAAATGCGTTATTCGGTGCTGTAATTTGACGCGACTGGCGGAAGTTTTCAGTGCGCTGTGGGCAGACCCGACTAATCGAGAATGACGACCATTGTCGAGGATTTTCATTATCAATTACTATTAGTTGTTGCAGCCCTAATCATTACTCCAGTCTTCAGTGTCACGTGATCCTTCAGAACTCATTCTAATATGCTGATTTGCTGCTCAAGAAACGTTTCTTGTTATCAATGTTGAAAACAGTTGTGCTGCTTAATATTTTTCTGGAAACCATCTTTTTTAAGGATTTGATGAATAGAAAGTTCAAAAGAACGGCATTTATTTGAAAGAAGTTTTTATTTTTAAGGCCCTATATGGTTCAAACCCAGAGATGGAGATCTTAATGCGGCTCAATGAGAAAATCGGTCAATTGTACACATTTTAGTGGACGAAAACCAAATGTGGGTCACTTTGCATACAGCATTTTTTTCTTTTAAAGAGGAATATCTGAACAACAAATAATGTTTAAAGTAAACATGTATCTAGTTTTTTTTCCATCAACATAATTGCATAGAACATACTGTACCCGAATATTTTTTTTGCAAAGTTTGCATGCCTGTAACTCTATAAGTATTAAATATATTTTGATATCCTTCTAGATTCTCATTCTTAATAAACTTTTCTTTTGACATCTTAAGTTTTAAGGTCCTATATGGTTCAGTCGCACAGATTTGGGGATCCCAAAGCAGCTCCATGTGCAAATATTTGAATTTTACCTTTTTTAAATGATCAAAAACCAAATGTGGCTAACTTTTCAAACAGCTGATACTTATTGCAAGAAGAAATAATACTGAAACTAGAATGGCATACAACATCCCTCTCTGAGTGCCAAAAACATTTTTTCTGAAGTTTATATGTCTATAACACAAGGGCCCGGTTTCACAGACAGGGCTTTGCCTAAGCCAGGATTAGGCTTCAGTTCAATTAGGATATTTAAGTAGCTTTTATAAAAGTACACTAGAAAAAAAAAACATTGCTTGAGACAAAACAATGGCACTGACATTTTAAGATCTCAGTAAAAGTTCCTTTCAGTTAAAACAGGTCAAACATGCATGTTAGTCTTTTCTTTTCTTTTGGAATCATAATTTTTGAGGCACTTTATGGTTCAATCCCAGAGATATTGGGATGTAACAGTTACAAGCTGTTAAAATTAACAAAATCCCATCTTCCATGAAATTGATTTAAACATAGATTATAAATATACTTTTGAGAGCAAGTTAATGTGCATCAGTGTATTTTTGGCACTCAGAGAGGAATGTTGTATGCAATTGTTTTGATGGAGGGAAATGAGATGCATTTCTAGTTTTAACATTATTTATTCTTTTAAATAGATATCTCCTTTTAAATGCAATAAGTATCAGTGAACCACTTTTGGCTTCTGAACATTGAAAATGGGTAAAATTCAACAAATTGACCATGGAGCTGCATTGAGATGCCCATATCTATGGGATTGGTCCTTGAGTTTAAGAACCAGAATCTAAAATTATATTCAGATATCTATAATATTTATTGAGCGACAGGCACGTAAACTTTGGAAAAATTTATGGTACTCTGGTATATTCTATGCTGTTGTGTGGATAGAAAAAAAGATTCATTTCTAGTTTCAACCTTTTTTTTGTTATTGTTCAGATCTTTAAAAGAAAAAAGTATCAGCTTTATGCAAACTGACCCACATTTGGTTTTGGCCACTGAAACTGTGTACAATTGTCCAATTTACACAATGATCAGCATTGAGTTACAGTATGCTATTTTGGAGCAAAAACACATTTTTTTTTTTAGCTGTCACTGTTGGTGTAGTAAAGTGGTAGTGGCAAGTAAACAGATTTAACAGACTAATACACGGTCTCTGTGTAAAAATAAAATGATGATGCTGCCATCTTCTTAAAGACATTTTTACCCCCCTGTAAATTGGCTCTAGAAATGGAGGATTACTCCATCAGTGTACATCCATTATGTTTAATATTTTGGTTTCATCACTATTTACGTTTGTCTTTCTCCAGAAAAAAACGTGCATTTGAGCAAGTCGAGTTTCTAAAATGTGATTGATTTGACATGGAATGACCCTAAAATCTTTATAGTCACTTTTGATGCGTCCTTGCTGATAAGCGTTCATTTGTTTTAAAAAGAATCTTTTTGGTCTATTTTTTGCACTGTATATCTTCATCATGATCATTTACTCATCCTCCTCTATCACATCTTTTCAACATTCCGTGTGTGTGTTTCAGAATTCCGCTCGCCCTCTCACATTAGCGGACTCAACCGATCGGCGTCTCTGAACTACACGGATCACCCTGAGCCTCAGTCCGTCAGCGGCAGCAACACGCAGCTCAGCAGCGCTCCATTGCCGCAGTACACACCAGACTTCAATGTCCGCGCTCTGGCGGACCTACAGTTTGTGAAGGTAAAGAAATGGTTTAGTGATGCACCGAACTTTCGGCGGTCAAAACTATTTTTGAAGGCTGAAATCATTTACCAGTTAGCGCTTCTACGTTTGCATGTTTTATTTCATACACACAATATGGATAAACTACAAAAGGTAAACATATCAGCTACATGTGTGTGGATGCTAGGAAAGGGTTCACAATATTGATTTCTCATTTTAAAGTCACCATGAAATCTAAAATTGACAGTTTATATTTAAAAAAAAAAATTGTTTATTTATTATAAATGATCCATGCACATAAAATTTTTCAAATTCATGTGCACTCGTAATTCTCTAATGTGTTTATTGGCAAAAAGGGTGGGACAACCTGTTGCTCACAGCCAATAAACCAATAGAAGACCACAACATTTCAGCAATCCAATAAATTCCTCATGGACAAAATCACTTTTCACTCGGCTGTACGTCACAATAGGGACTTCCATCTCATGCCGACTTTAATCGATCTTCATTTTGATGAACTTTAGTCTAAGATCTTTAGTTTATGCTGTTTTCAGTTGATGCATGAACAAAACTTCACTAAACATTATTTGTAGCACTCATACCATCCAAAAATTGCTTCATTGCAATAAGCTTTATTACCTTTGATATGAAGCAAAGTCTCAACTTTCAAATTCTGTAATATTTGTAACAAAATACAAACAGCCCATGAAACAATCATCTTTACTACTAGTTATATCACGAAACAAACAAATGAACATTCGAAGGTTTGTGAAAGAGATAGCAGAATTTACTGAAATGTACCATCTCATATAATCTCGTTCAAACAGTGTTTCACCCACAGAAAGACGTCAATAAAATGGCATGTAAACAATGTCAAGTAACATTACATTTACCTCAGGAAAGCCACGTTTGATAAAAATAACTCTCATAGCTAAATATATAAAGCGTTTTGCTATATTACATATTGATTAATAATTTTACTTGCTGGTCCAGTGTTTAAAAATTGAGGAGGATCTATTGACAGAAATGTAATATAATATACATAACTATGTTTTCAGTGGTGCATAAAGAAAGACCTTACATAATGAACATGGTTTTTATTACCTTAGAATGAGCCATTTATATCTACATACACCACGGGTTCCCTTACACGGAAGTCGCCATTTTGCACGGCCATGTTTCTACAGTAGCCCTAAACAAATAAACTGTAAAGAAACCTCATTGCTTGACTGGCTACTCTCTGCTGTCTCAGATAACAATGTTTTTGTCCCGTGACGGCCACCGTATCTTCTCTTCCAAAGGGAGAGGTGAGCGGTGGACTGAGCCTTCGGTTGCAATTCGCAACCTCACCACTAGAAGCCGCTAAAATTCACACTCTGAACCTTTAACCTGTTGTCTTCATTTGTTTAATGTATGTTGGAATAAATATGTAATGAAAACCAGTTATTACAACATAGTTATGTAATAAAAAATTGATAAACTTAACTGCCCGATGTGCAATTTAGATATTTATGTATGCGTAATTGATAATTATTAAACTTTAATTTCGCTTTTGTTTCAGTAAGAAATCATTTCGGTGCGTCTCTAATGTGGTTTATTCTTTCATCCATCCAGAAATTCCATGAGAAATTCAAAATGGCTCTCACCACCAACGTTTCCGTCTCTTCCTGTTTTCCAGATCACGCGCTCTCAGTATCAGAATGGTCTCATGGCGTCGCGGTTGGACAGCTCGCCCCAGTCTCCAGACAGCGGACACGGCCGCGTGGATAACAGCACGTCATCCGTACACCATCCCTCGTCGGAAAACATTCTCACGCTCACGGATGCGCCCGATGAGACGACCTCGCTCCTCAACGAACAGAACAGCCAACCTGCGCTCCAGGCCAACCACAGCACACATAACGAGAGTGCCATTTGACACACTCGCACACAGTTCACCGATATCCCACACGACCATTGGACATTAAGCACTTTTTCCCCAGACATTTTTATCAGACCCCTTTTAGCGCTAGCCATTCCAGCTCCCGGTATATTAGTGTGGGTCTATGAAAAGCAATAGTTTGCTGAGACATTGCGTAACACATTGTGCAAGATGAAGGCACAGAGAAGCCAAAGTGTATCTGGACTGTTTCAGAGAGTCTCTTTGGGGCGTTTTATAGACTGTGCGAATAGAGACGTTTCTATATACATGAAGATGTTTATTTTGTCATTTTTCTATTGAGGTTGCTCAAAGAAACCGGCTGAACGCGAGTGAGGGAAACTGCGGATGCCTTTTTATTTAGTGTTAGTCAATAGCTCTGTCACATTTGTACCAAATTCCATATATATATTAACATATATATATATGTGTGTGTGTGTGTGTGTGAGAGAGAGAGAGAGAGAGAGTGAGTGAAAATGAAAGTGAGTTTGTGGTAGAGATATACGTGCCAGTGTGTGTTATAATCGACAACGCATGAGTCCGATTTGGCCGTTGCAGCCCAAGCAAGCAACAACTCAGGGAGACGCTGAGCTTCACATACTAATTGCATGTTCGATAATTCCCTATTGATTTACGTGAACCCATGCGACAAGTGATCAAAAAAAAAAAAAAGTGAAGCATGCTGTCGTCAAATGCACCAAACAGTGAAATACTAAGATACACTGCATCTCATACACATGGCATCCACATGTAATTTTTATGTCAGATATTTCTGCTGGCTGTCTGTGGAGGTTTGTTAGTGTGATTTAGTGTTTGTGTATGTGTAAAATTGTCCTTTTAAAAATACTACGTTGACTTTTTTTTTTTTTACTCCAAAGAGAACAAGCATTTGTCGTTGTAGTACAACTGTAAATGGAGTCACTTTTCTGCACAAGATGTTTGTGTGATTAGAGCTCTTGAACTGTATCTGTTGCTCCCATTGGACCAGAGGTAATTTAACCAAAAGAATAACACTTTGCTGTATTTATTTAGCATTCAATTGAGGTTGTATATTTTTAAATGATTTTTTTTCTTTTTTATTATTATTATTATTATTTGTGAGTTCTTAAAATTGCTGTGCGTTTTATATGCAGGTTGACATGGTACAGACTACAAATTGTAGATGCCTAAAACTAGGAGATGGCAGGTTCAGGAAGTTACTTCATAAAATGTACTGTTTCTTTGCCTTTTTTGCCATTGTGCAATTCTTTTGCTTTCATACCAAATATGTTTGAAACTGATAAGAACAATCTAAGTGAAAATTGTCTCTGACAGGTTGCTTGGAAGATATTCCTAGTCAAATGGACACAAAAGCCTCTATTCCGTAGCATCTCTCGATTGATATAAAGGGGTGCAAGAACTGCACTGTGTATTTCTATTTTTGGCTGTTGAAAGCTGCTCAGTTTTTAAGACACTCCCTGTTCGTTCAAACTGTTAATCAAAAATGATTTCCTGTCCTTTTCAAATTAGTCACAAAATGCATTGTGAATTTACACAGATTATTTTCTTTTCTTTTTTGTGTCTTCGATGGAAACTGAAGCAAATTTTAGGTGTAACAACTTACTGATTTTTTTTTTTTTTTTTTTTATACTGTATTTTTCCAAGTTATTTTGTGGTTTGGGAAAGGTCTTCTTTTAGATGATCTGAGTTTGGCTATTAAATTATTTATTTAATCAGTGTAATATGTTTCATATTCTTGTATTCATAATCGGTGGTATTTTTTTGTAAACCTCAAATCGAGTGAATGTGTAAAAGGACTAAAGGGAAGTACTCTCAGCTTTATATGAGTAAGACCCATCTTGCACACCTAAGAGTATCAAATCTAATATTTACACTAAAGTCATTGTGAAGTGTGATTTGGTTCTGTAATTTATCCAGATTTCCCTCTTATTGCACAGCAAAAGTGTTTAACAATTCAGAAATTCTGCATTAAATCATCAGCAGGTGTACTGACCAGTGTTGGGGACAGTTACCTTTAAAAAGTATTGCATTACTCCCTAAAAAATAACTAATTGTGCTGCTTATGTTTTATGAAAAGTAAATGTAACATTACTTTTTCTCACGTGGACTGGGCTTTCTTGTTCTGGGCTTAAAGTTCTTTTTTTGCCAAATGTGAAGTCCCTTTCACACCAAAATTGAAATGATTAACCCTCAGGCTGAAGGAAATGCAAATTCACGGTTGTACCGTAGAGGATGTAGCTCAAACAAACCTTTTAGCCGCGCTGCCATTCCGGATTGTAGAAGGAAAGGACACGGGAGAAGGAAGTTCAACGCTCTTAAGCAATGAAAATAAAAAAGCAAATTGTGATGTTTAAGTTATTTTTGGTTATAATCTTTATATTTGTTATAACTAGATCATCAAATGTCAGCAGCAAAGACATTGGTTAATAAAGTGAGATTAAATACATAAAGTACATTTGTGTAATTTAACATTGCATGTTTGTAATATTCTGAGTTAGAATTTTACTTATCCATTTTGAGAATTACTGGGTGCTTTGGCCACAGATGTGAGGTATTATATGTGGCGCAAGTATGCGCAGCAGCTGCACAGGAGAAGCTGGCTCTGCACATATTCCTGCAACCCCTGCTTCTGGAGAAGCTGTGACGGCATGTTCACTTATTTGCCCCGTGAGCACTGTCCCAAGCATTGGCAGGGACAGAACGAGTCTGTATTGAAGTCCCCTTTTACCACCCTCCTGCCCGAGAACACCAGGCCTACTAATGTCGACGATGCTATAGGGATGTCATATGGGTGACCTTATGCAACAAGGATCCCTGAACCAGCAAATGCGTTCTACTCTATGGAATTCATGTTACGATTGGGGGGAGGTGGGACATGTGGCCTGTGATTGTCCCACTCCTGCACCTTTGCCCCGCAAGCCTGCAATTCCGAAAGTCTAGGAGCGAGCTGTTGGGAGGGGCGGCCGCTCCCAACCCGGTTTACATCCCTCAATAGAAAAAATATTCACTAGTGGCCCACACCCAGGCTTTGTACATGCATTGTGTTAT
>CM076082.1:34947500-35022500 GCA_038088235.1 Zacco platypus | reverse complement strand
AACCCTAACCCTAACCCTAAAACTAACCCTAAACCCTAACCCTAACCCTAACCCTAACCTAACCCTAACCCTAACCCGTTTCAGACAATTTTTTTTTTTTGCCCACAGAACCCTAACCCTAACCTAACCCTAACCCTAAACCCTAAACCCTAACCCTAACCCTAACCTAACCTAACCCTAACCCTAACCCTAACCCTAAACCCTAACCCTAACCCTAACCTAACCCTAACCCTAACCCTAACCCTAACCTAACCCTAACCCAAACCCTAAACCCTAACCCTAACCTAACCCTAACCCTAACCCTAACCCTAACCCTAAACCTAAACCCTAACCCTAAACCCTAACCCTAACCTAACCCTAACCCTAACCCTAACCCTAACCCTAACCCTAAACCCTAATCCTAAACCCTAACCCTAACCCTAACCTAACCCTAACCCTAACCCTAACCTAACCCTAAACCCTAACCCTAACCTAACCCTAAACCCTAACCCTAACCCTAACCCTAACCTAACCTAACCCTAACCCTAACCCTAAACCCTAACCCTAACCCTAACCCTAAACCCTAACCCTAACCCTAACCCTAACCCTAACCTAACCCTAACCCTAACCCTAACCCGTTTCAGACAATTTTTTTTGTTTTTGCCCACAGAACCCTAACCCTAACCTAACCCTAACCTAACCTAACCCTAACCCTAACCCTAACCCTAACCCTAAACCCTAACCCTAACCCTAACCCTAACCTAACCCTAACCCTAACCTAACCCTAACCTAACCTAACCCTAACCCTAAACCCTAACCCTAACCCTAACCTAACCCTAACCCTAACCCTAACCCTAAACCCTAACCCTAACCCTAACCCTAAACCCTAACCCTAACCCTAACCTAACCCTAAATCTAACCCTAACCCTAAACCCTAACCCTAACCCTAACCCTAACCCTAACCTAACCCTAACCCTAACCCTAACCTAACCCTAACCCTAACCCTAAACCCTAACCCTAACCCTAACCCTAAACCCTAACCCTAACCCTAACCCTAACCTAACCCTAACCCTAACCCTAACCCTTTTTTTGTTTTAATAAATTGTGGGCCATTTCTTATTCGTTTTGTTTATGGCTGACATGCAACATTGCTAAGGGCTCACTGCTGTGTGTGAGCACTTGTTCACTACTCACTGCTGTGTGTGAGCACTTGTTCACTACTCACTGCTGTGTGTGAGCACTTGTTCACTACTCACTGCTGTGTGTGTGCACTTGGATGGATAAATGCAGAGCACACATTTCAAGTATGGGTCACCATACCTGACAATACGTCACGACTTTCACTTTCACTTGAAAATAAAAAAAAGCTCTGTAAACTTGCATTTTTTGCAAGACAATAAGTGTGCCCCATCAGGTGATCAAAAGTTCAACACACTTGCAGTCTTTACGCTTGAGCACTTCAAATACAGGGAATATGTCACGTAAGTAGACAAGTGGTCAAGAGTGGGTATTTGGACAGGGCACAAGTGTGGGAAGTGAAGTTAAGTGAAGTTTCGGAGTTGCCCCTGATGTCTTCCTGGGATGTAACATGAAGCCAAGCATGCTGTCCACATACATGGCATTTGTGCTCTGCATTTCACCCATCCACATGCAAACACTGAGTATTGAACACACACACACACAGCCGGAGCAGTGGGCAGCCATTTTTGCTGCGGCACTCAGGGAGCGATTAGGGGTTAGGTGCCTTGCTCAAGTTATTTAATGAGAGTGGAAGAGAGCGCCGTTCATTCATCCCCCCAACATTTCTTCCACCCATACTGAGACTCGAACCCGCGACCTTAGGGTTACAAGTCCGACTCTGTAACCATTAGGCCGCAACCAAAAATAGTGAGTCTTAAACACAGGACTCCAAAATTAAAACACCACAGTTTATTTCCTGAGCCATTGAGTCCGAGGTGTGACTGTATCCTCCAAATACAGCATTTTTCAGCTTTCAGCTTATTTTATTTATTTGATGCAATTTTGCAGACAACCAGGTGAGCGTGGGTTTAAACACCAAAACAGATGCAATATGATGCATCTGGAGAATAAGCAGATAATCTAGTTTAGGCCTACTGACACTTGAAAACTTATAAAGCACTTCCTCTCCATCTCCATCTTTCACTTGTCTACTCTGCTTAACAGGGAGATCAGGACCAACTAGAAAATATTTTACATTGAAATAAAAAACCAAAAACCTAAATTCTATTGAAAACTTTACATTTTAATCTCATTCATAATTTAAATTTCATTCTATTGTACTGTTAGCATACCAAATTACATACTGGCATATACATGTACAAAACCTGATGATGTTTTGCAGTATGATTTGAAAATGTTCCAAACGCCATTTTGTGTGAAAATCTGATCTTTTATATAAAGGAGTTTACATGGTTTATGTCATATAGATAACTAAATACAATTAGTCACATCTACGTATGTCTAAATGTAAACTTATTTTTGTATTATTTTGAAATAATAATCATAATAATAGAACAGCCTCGAACTGATAAAGCCATATGACAGTAGAAGAATTACAGTTAAGATCATTTGAATCATCAAAACTGATGAACCAATAGTCATGAATTCAAATTTTTGAATGAACCAATGGGAATTGAGATGGGCGTGTCCCCGCAACATTCAAGCAACTGTTGTGGAGAATGTGGTGGACGTTGCGTTAGCAACACTCTGTGCTAATCGACTCGTTTATAAAGTTAAAAACAAATGCTGTATTTATTTTGATTAAATATTTTATGTGGATTATCGGATAAAGCAATGGATACAGTGACGGAGGGAGACGTGTCTAAACTATCTAAGATAGGTAAACAAGCTTACATCAGGCTAACGTTATGCATCATGTACGCTTTTAGATATTTACTGTTCCTATCGATTCACATTTGTTTATGTCTGTACCGCAAATTACAGAGTAACTTGTGTTAAGATTTCACTTTGATGTGGAAACCAGTGAGTTGTTCTCCAAAACACAGATAGCGATGTGCATGAGTGAAGGAGGAACATGTTTTTGCTCTATAAAGGGACTAAATGAAATTACTTGTGGTGTCTCTTCATCTTTCCCTCAGAGAAACAGCTTAATAAAAAGGCACAACATGGTGTGAATAAATAACCCTAACCTAACCCTAACCCTAACCCTAACCTAACCCTAAACCCTAACCCTAACCCTAACCCTAACCCTAACCTAACCTAACCCTAACCCTAACCCTAAACCCTAACCCTAACCCTAACCCTAAACCCTAACCCTAACCCTAACCCTAACCTAACCCTAACCCTAACCCTAACCCGTTTCAGACAATTTTTTTTTTTTTGCCCACAGAACCCTAACCCTAACCTAACCCTAACCTAACCTAACCCTAACCCTAACCCTAACCCTAACCCTAAACCCTAACCCTAACCCTAACCCTAACCTAACCCTAACCCTAACCTAACCCTAACCTAACCTAACCCTAACCCTAAACCCTAACCCTAACCCTAACCTAACCCTAACCCTAACCCTAACCCTAAACCCTAACCCTAACCCTAACCCTAAACCCTAACCCTAACCCTAACCCTAACCTAACCCTAAATCTAACCCTAACCCTAACCCTAAACCCTAACCCTAACCCTAACCCTAACCTAACCCTAACCCTAACCCTAACCCTAACCTAACCCTAACCCTAACCCTAACCCTAAACCCTAACCCTAACCCTAAACCCTAACCCTAACCCTAACCCTAACCTAACCCTAACCCTAACCCTAACCCTTTTTTTGTTTTAATAAATTGTGGGCCATTTCTTATTCGTTTTGTTTATGGCTGACATGCAACATTGCTAAGGGCTCACTGCTGTGTGTGAGCACTTGTTCACTACTCACTGCTGTGTGTGAGCACTTGTTCACTACTCACTGCTGTGTGTGAGCACTTGTTCACTACTCACTGCTGTGTGTGTGCACTTGGATGGATAAATGCAGAGCACACATTTCAAGTATGGGTCACCATACCTGACAATACGTCACGACTTTCACTTTCACTTGAAAATAAAAAAAAGCTCTGTAAACTTGCATTTTTTGCAAGACAATAAGTGTGCCCCATCAGGTGATCAAAAGTTCAACACACTTGCAGTCTTTACGCTTGAGCACTTCAAATACAGGGAATATGTCACGTAAGTAGACAAGTGGTCAAGAGTGGGTATTTGGACAGGGCACAAGTGTGGGAAGTGAAGTTAAGTGAAGTTTCGGAGTTGCCCCTGATGTCTTCCTGGGATGTAACATGAAGCCAAGCATGCTGTCCACATACATGGCATTTGTGCTCTGCATTTCACCCATCCACATGCAAACACTGAGTATTGAACACACACACACACAGCCGGAGCAGTGGGCAGCCATTTTTGCTGCGGCACTCAGGGAGCGATTAGGGGTTAGGTGCCTTGCTCAAGTTATTTAATGAGAGTGGAAGAGAGCGCCGTTCATTCATCCCCCCAACATTTCTTCCACCCATACTGAGACTCGAACCCGCGACCTTAGGGTTACAAGTCCGACTCTGTAACCATTAGGCCGCAACCAAAAATAGTGAGTCTTAAACACAGGACTCCAAAATTAAAACACCACAGTTTATTTCCTGAGCCATTGAGTCCGAGGTGTGACTGTATCCTCCAAATACAGCATTTTTCAGCTTTCAGCTTATTTTATTTATTTGATGCAATTTTGCAGACAACCAGGTGAGCGTGGGTTTAAACACCAAAACAGATGCAATATGATGCATCTGGAGAATAAGCAGATAATCTAGTTTAGGCCTACTGACACTTGAAAACTTATAAAGCACTTCCTCTCCATCTCCATCTTTCACTTGTCTACTCTGCTTAACAGGGAGATCAGGACCAACTAGAAAATATTTTACATTGAAATAAAAAACCAAAAACCTAAATTCTATTGAAAACTTTACATTTTAATCTCATTCATAATTTAAATTTCATTCTATTGTACTGTTAGCATACCAAATTACATACTGGCATATACATGTACAAAACCTGATGATGTTTTGCAGTATGATTTGAAAATGTTCCAAACGCCATTTTGTGTGAAAATCTGATCTTTTATATAAAGGAGTTTACATGGTTTATGTCATACAGATAACTAAATACAATTAGTCACATCTACGTATGTCTAAATGTAAACTTATTTTTGTATTATTTTGAAATAATAATCATAATAATAGAACAGCCTCGAACTGATAAAGCCATATGACAGTAGAAGAATTACAGTTAAGATCATTTGAATCATCAAAACTGATGAACCAATAGTCATGAATTCAAATTTTTGAATGAACCAATGGGAATTGAGATGGGCGTGTCCCCGCAACATTCAAGCAACTGTTGTGGAGAATGTGGTGGACGTTGCGTTAGCAACACTCTGTGCTAATCGACTCGTTTATAAAGTTAAAAACAAATGCTGTATTTATTTTGATTAAATATTTTATGTGGATTATCGGATAAAGCAATGGATACAGTGACGGAGGGAGACGTGTCTAAACTATCTAAGATAGGTAAACAAGCTTACACCAGGCTAACGTTATGCATCATGTACGCTTTTAGATATTTACTGTTCCTATCGATTCACATTTGTTTATGTTTGTACCGCGAATTACATAGTAACTTGTGTTAAGATTTTACTTTGATGTGGAAACCAGTGAGTTGTTCTCCAAAACACAGATAGCGATGTGCATGAGTGAAGGAGGAACATGTTTTTGCTCTATAAAGGGACTAAATGAAATTACTTGTGGTGTCTCTTCATCTTTCCCTCAGAGAAACAGCTTAATAAAAAGGCACAACATAGTGTGAATAAAACCTCCTGAAATTATGTTCTGGAAATTGTTTTTTATCAATATCAATATTTCCGATCGAAGTATAGGCTATATTTGTATCTGGGTTATGAGGTGTATCTGGTTATCATTTCCCGTCATTTGTAGTCCTTCTTGCCTTTGCTAGAACGTTAAAATAGTCATGCAAATAAAATGTGAAAAGGACATCTGATATCTTAATTTGCAAGTGTCATTGTTACATATGTTACATATATTTACTGTAGTAATAACTAGAAATTATGCATAATTACATGCAACTAACCCTAAACCAAACCCTCATCCTAACCCTAACCCTATATTTAGTACATGTAGTTAATAGTTATTACTCAGTACTTAAATGTATAATTACAGTGTAATACTGACACCTTAAAATAAAGTGTAACCGAATAAACTAACTAAGAAACTTCTAACATGGCAGAAGAACATAGCATCACCCTAAATGTCATTTTATTTTTATTTTTTGCAATAATGGTCAGCTGATAACATTGTCCTTATCAAATTAATGTACTTGATATGCAATGGACATGAAATATTGATTTATATTATCACGTGATTATAAATATACATGAAATATGAATGACACAAAGAAAGCATATAATAATTACATGCTGGTATGTTGGAATTTTAAATGGTTTTATATTTATTTTCAGAGCAACGCAAACTGAAATTGGCAGAATATCTGGTGGCGAAAGGTAGACTGAAAGCACCTAATCCAAAGTAGGTGGTCTTTTTTCTGTAACAGTTGTTGAATTTGTAATTTTGACAAATATATATTTTTAAATAATTCACAGTATGTTGCATTCATGTTCTGAATTGTTGTTGTTGTTGTTTTTACTCAAAGACCATATCTCAAGGAGAAGCCTGTTACAAAGAAACATGCTGAAAATAACCAGAAGGCCAAAAATGTAAGTGAAAATTGCATTTCTTGAAATTTTGCACTATTCTATGTTAAATTGATTCTCTCAGACCTCTGATCTCTATAATTCTCTCAGACAGGGGATGAAAAGGAGAATTGTGGTATCAGTGGCACCAATGTAAAAGAAGTGAAGAGAGTGAAGTTATTGGCAGAGATTAATAAAAACACATCCTCAAAAAAAGGACTCGGCATCCATTCACAAGCCAAAGCCCCAGCACAGTCTTCCAGTAATTTCCGTAATACTTGCCAGGCAGGCTTTCTTGTTTTAAAGACACAGAGCAATAGAACGGCTCCCCTTCAAAATCCTAGGAAACCACACAAAGCTGAGGAAACTGCTTCATCAATCCATGCAGCAAATAGGAATCATCCACAAAGCCTTCAAAATGGCCAAAACAAAGTCCATCAAACACAGCCAGCTTCCCATGCTTCAAACAAAACTCAAAAGTCAAGAAAATCATGTCTTGTTTCAGTCTGTGGCCCTTCACAGTCCGGAGACGGTATCTCTGCCCACAGACGCACGGATCAAATGAACCGTACCAAGACGGACCTTCATTCAACAAAGCCTTTGGCTAAGAAATTACCAGAAACAACCATCAGAACAACCACTGCTAATTTGAAGAGACTCACAACTGGGACAAAAATTCAGACAATCAATGTTTCTAAAACCCAGGTAAAACTGACACAGCAACCCAGAAGTCAAACTGCTGTACCAAAGCTTGGGATTCCCAACAGCAGTTCTCAGAGCAGTAAACCCATGAGCAGAAAATCAAACAGATCTGATGTGAACCAGAGAAAGGATGTTTCATGCATTATCACAAAAGTAGATGCCACAAAATCTAAACCGCATTTCTCTGTCACAAACAGAATAACAAGAACAAGTGTCTCTTTAACCGTATCTAAGCCAGCAAATAATGAAGGATCAGCGATCATTAAAAATAAACAACATGTTTCTGTTAACCCAACCAATGCCACTCCTTCTACCAAACTCCTCGGTCGAAACACCAAGAGTTGTGTATTGCCACAAACTGCCGCTGCGCCCCAAGAGCTTCAGCAGCCCGCCAAGAGATCCAGCCAGGCCAAACCTGCGGTGCAATTCCAGACACCCAAATCCAGTTCATGTCCCAGTACTCAAGGTGTCCGAACCGCCCCGGTAGATGGAAGGAAGAAGCCGACTGCAGCGCAGGAGGAGAGACTGTAAGTTTAAAGGGGTAGTTCACCCAATAATGAAAATTCTTTCATTTATTACTCGCCCTCATGTCGTTCCACACCCGTAAGACCTTCGTTCATCTTCAGAACACAAATTAAGATATTTTTGATGAAATCCGATGGCTCAGTGATTCCTTTATATCCAGCAAGACAGTTTACACTTTCAGATGCCCAGAAAGCTACTAAAACATATTTAAAACAGTTCATGTGAGTACAGTGGTTCAACCTTAATACTATAAAGTGACGGGAATACTTTTTGTGCGCCAAAAAACTAAATAACGACTTTTCATCAACTAGTGATGGCCGATTTCAAAACACTGCTTTGAAGCTTTACGGATCTTCGATTTGAATCAGTGATTCGGTTCGTATATCAAACTGGCAAAGTCACGTGAACTATTGAAATTGCGAATCACTTATGACGCCTCGTTTACTGAAATCACGTGACTTTGGCGCTCCGAGCCGTTGATTCGAAACAATTCATTCGTTAAGATCTAAAGTTTTAATGCTTTAGGAAAAGTGTTTTTTATAAGTGCTTTAAAACAGTGGTTCTCAAATCATTTTGTTTCAAGACCCAGATCTTTGATTTGAATACATTGATTTTAATATATCGACATGGATCGTTTCATCCTTACATCAACTAGAATACAAATATCATTAGTCTCGAGAGTCTTCAAGTCAGTAAATAAATACTTAGATCTGTATTTGATGTTTGTGTGTCCCAGTAGAAGGCTGGTAGAACGTTTGTTAAGTCTGTCAGAGGTTCTGGGTTCTAATCTGCCTTCGCATAGTTTTTATTTTATTTATAAAACCATAGATGTTCATGAGTGATTGTACACCAAGAGCATGGACATGTTTGTATGCATTTTCTTTTGCTATTTCACTGGAACAAATGGAGAGCCACAAGCAATCAGCATGATTTCAAAAAACAGCACCAAATCGCCTCTTATTTAACACAAATGAATGAAATCAATACTCTGCTAGTCAACTGGAGATGTTTCCTTTGTATTAGATACATGGGTGCTGCAAGATGTTTAAAAAAGTAGTGGGGACAAGATTGATCTTGACAAAAAGTGGTGGGGACATGTCCCACCCGTAAATTATGCCTATTATTATTGTTTTCTAAATGTTTCTTGAATTGGACAAACTAGGGCAGTATTCCAGAAAACAAGGTTAACTTACCGTCACATATACCCTGAACTCAAGGTTGATTAACTCAAACCTTGCTTACTCGAGGTATGCTGGTTCCAAAAACGCATCAGGGAGTAAGTTCAGCCAACCCAGAGTATGTTCCCGGTTAACACACAAGACATTCTCAACCGAGCGACGAATCGATGATTCACCATGGAAACAAACGCTGAGAAAAACCACGCCATTCCACTTCCTCCTTCTTCTTTTGTTTAATGGCGATTTACAAAACCTACTTAGTGCACATCGCCACCTATTTGGTGATTGTGTAATAATTTTTTCAATCCTTTTATTGAATAAGTCATCTTTATTCACTGAGAATAAGACTTATATTGTTTGTTTGATGCTAAATATTTAATAAGATATTACATATGTATTTTATTATAGAAATTATAGAATAGAAAACGTCCTGTTATAAAAAGGAAAAAAAGCACATCAGATGTGTGTGATTACAATAAAATAATTACATATATTATATTATATATAAATTGAATAAACATTTAAACATTATAATAGTGCTTTATACTTTAGACATATATGTACGTATGTATTGTATAATATAATATATATATATATATAAAACAGTAACTATGTACAAATTTAGAAATGTAGTTACCGTGATAAAACTATATTAATTAAATAACACACATCTAAATACCTCTTAAGAAAACTAACCCTCAAACTTAACCTGCTCCGGAGCAGGTTATGTTCAGAGAGTAAGTTGCTATGGTTACTTACATACCCTGAAAGTTACCTCAGTTTTTGGAACTGCAAGTTGAGGTTATCAGCTTACTTACTCTTAAACATACCTGGGTATGTCACATAACTTGCTTTCTAGTATACCCCCCAGGTCGTATATTCTAAAAGCTTTGTTCAGTTTGTTCTTGATTTTCGCTGAGAACATGTCACTCATTCTGTCCATGTTGGCATATGGGTAATTTGATATAGCTTTTAACAAGTTACTGATGAATTTTGAGCCAAAATAATGAATTTGATTAGCGCAATGTTTGACATCAACAGTAAAAGACTTTTCTCCTCCATTTTATTTATTTTTGGGTGGCATTTAAAATAAATTAATCATTTCTTTTTTCATATCAACTTATGTTCATTTAAATTAAATATAATTTATAATATGACTTAATTCATAACTTGAAATGTTAAAAATGTATTAGAAGTTAACATGCATTATAAAAATAAAATGAACCCAGGTTAACAAATGCTGATAGTGCCATGTTGTTCATTGTAATTTCAGGTTAGCTATAGCATTAACCAACATATAAAAACAGTGTAAAGTGTTACTATGGTTTGCTAGCAATGCGTGATTAAATGAATTTTATTGTCCTCGCATCATGACCCAACAGTTGAGAACCACTTCTTTAAAGGGTTAGTTCACGCAAAATTAAAGCTTCTTTATGGGTTTGGAATGACCTGTGGGTGAGTAAATGATAACAGAATTTTAATTTTTGGGTGAACAATCTCTTTAGGGACAAAAGTATAGTTTGTTTTTTTGTGTATGGGTCAAACCCTAATTGAAGTAATTCTATGCAGGCGGAAGCTCCAGGAGTGGCGGGAATCGAGGGGCATCACATATAAACGTCCCCCTATGCCTGTCCGGCTCGTGAGGAGGAAGACCATCTCTGCTATTCCTCAGCCATACTGGACTTCTATAGAGAATGAAGATGAGGTTCATAACATTGTCTTTGCTGTGGACCGGTCACTAGATGACTGCATTCAATTATTACAGCAGGTATATATAATTATTTTTTAATGAGTTTATACTTTTTTAATGTGTAAATAAATGAATGTGCATTATAAGGGGTGATGCAACAAAACAGGTTCTTCCATGGAAATTGGAGTTAATGTTTGAACCAGCCAGCAGTGAAATCTGATGCTTCACATAGCTGATATACATCAAAAATATTCTGACTAATTCACTGTCTGGCCATTACACATATTTTTGCTTTTGAATAGACAAATTCCCAGGCGTCTACCCTGGTTAAGACATGGTGTAAAGCTTGGTTCATGGTTGAATAGCTTTTCCTTTTTAGTACACATCAAGGAGGAAAGAACATGTGAAAAATACATGTGAAAAATAAATGAAATGCATCTTCCTTCACTGCAATGTGACTACTGATCGCCACTTCCTTTTAAATTTAGGTATGCAGTGTTAACACAAATTAATTTAAAGGGACCCACATCTATTTAGGCGGTCATTTACACTCACGGCTCTTGAGTTTATGGTCTTCTTAAAGGGTTAGTTCACCCAAAAATGAAAATTCTGCCATTAATTACTTACCCTCATGTCGTTCCAAACCCATAAGTCAAGTCAAGTCACCTTTACTTATATAGCGCTTTTTACAATGCAAATTGTGTCAAAGCAGCTTTACAGTAATAATTGGCAAATATTTTTGTCCAAATATTTATCGTCCAGCTGAGCTCAGATCACATACAGGACCCTATGATATTTTTGATGAAATCCGTGAGCCTTCTGTTCTCCGATAGACCAGGGGTTTTGAACCTTTTAGGGCACGTACCCCCTACGTTTATCTAATTTCACTCACGCACCCGACTTTAGAGTGACGGCTGAACTTGTTTTTCAGTCAGTTTAACCTTAGTTTTTAACATCTCTGGTATTCTTGAGTTTTACAAGCTCCCAATCCATTTTGTTTTTACCGGTTGCTGTTTTTGCGCAATCCAGTTGTGCCAAAACTGCTGTAACCGTAGTCAATTATTAGCTGTGAGAATAGTTAAATTGCCCCCTCTAGTGGATGACTAAAGATTTGCTAGTAAAATCTCAAATTTATAGCCGTTTCACTTGAGAATTTCACCATTTCACTTCCGAATTAACGGGTGCTGGCTCCCCACAGGTTGAAAAACCCTGCGATAGACTGCAACACAGTTACCAATTTCAAGGCTCGGAAAGGTAGTAAAGACATTGTTAAAATAGTCCATGTGACTACTGTGGTTCAACCTTAATGTTGTGAAGCCACGAGAATACTTTTTGTGTGCAAAAAACAAACAAAAATAATGACTTCATTCAACAAATTTTCCCTTCCATGTTAGTCTCCTACACTGATCACGTAGTAAACACAGTAGTTCACATGTACGTCAGTATTGGCCGACGCTTTACACATGAGTGATGCTGACGCAGGAGCCGGCCAATAATAAGTCGGCATTCTGACGTAGAACCCGGAAGCGCTGCACTGTGTGTACCACATGATCAGCATAGGAGACTTATGGTGTTGGAGATAATTGTGTTGCAGTCTAGTTTAGGCCAGAAGACTCGTGGATTTCTTTAAAAATATCTTAATTTGTGTTCCGAAGATGAACGAAAGTCTTACAGGTTTGGAACGAGATGAGGATGAGTACTTAATGACAGAAATTTAATTTTTTGGTGAACTAATCCTTTAAGATTTTTATGAGTTATGCAGTACAAGTTGCATTGCACTCCTGTATTTATGTCCTGCATGATACAATATTCTGGACAAACTGGTATATTGTAGGACATTTTAATGATTATGAATGTGAGTTGGATTAGATGATATTTTCCTCTGGATGCTCACAAGCATGTTGAGAACTGATCCAGTGCTGTTTGTGTCTTTCTGTGACAGGGTTTCCCGGTGGAACAGGTCAGAGATGTGCTGTCTCGGGTGCCAATGGCACAGAAGTTTGCTAAATACTGGATCTGCCAGGCCAGACTAATGGAAAGAGAAGGAAACCTGGAGGTCCTGCCCATGTTCCAGGAGGCTGTCCGTGTAGTGAGAGAAGTCAGTCTCTCTTTATCTGTCAAACATACATTTTTATTGATGGTATTTCCTTTTGCTTGTGGTATTGTTTTTTTGCAAGAGTTAAAAAGAAAAATAGACATAGTATGGATGCTCATAATTAACTAGTTAACCGACATTAAGAATTTTGACCATCGGTTAAGTGTTTTAAAAAGTAATATTTCAAGATTTTTTTGAAAAAGCTTGCTGCATGGTCAAAAATATGCTATACATATAAAATCAGGTTGAGAAATAAAACAAAACAATTTGTGAATAAGTCACATTTTATTATTACATTAATGTAAAGTACTGGTAAATAAAGCAAAATGTTTACAAACATTATAAACACCACAAACATAGCTTTAGGCTATTTTAGGTCCCCTCACTCCAATAAATCCTTTCAATTTAACGGTATTCCTTCCTGTTGATGCCAAATCACTTCCATTTGTTTAATTAATAAAAGATTTTGGAAGTAATTCATGTTGGATGATTTCAAATACTTTGCTTTAAAAAGTACCAAGTAGTTACACAGTGGCAAAAAAGAAAATTCCGTATAGAAAAAGATGCATCGATAATCGTTTTATAATTGCATCGCAGCCCTCAGAATCGTAATCGAATTGCGAGGCGCCCAGAAATTGCCACCCATATTGCTCATGGGAGTGATCGTAAATTGACATCCCTACTCTAATCTGTTCCTAATCACCTCCAAGTGAGGGAATGGAATATGTTGCTCGCCAATAAATAAAGAGTTAATTTTTCTATTCTTAAAATACATTATTGTTTTGAATAGCATTATTTATTTCATTGATCGGTATCTGTGATTGTATCGACCAATACAGCTTCCAGTGATCGGTAATCAGTGATTGGCCCCAAAATTCCTGATCGTAGCATCCTTATCCCATATGGATCAACTGTGTTCCGTTGCACCACTACTCATAAAAACAAAACATGGTGCTTTTGTAAAATAAAGAAAACAAAAAGGATTACTGTATCTACCATTGCAGTTTCACTTCCATGAACTTGTTTTTAAAGGGTATCACAAAAATGAACCCAAACTTGGCGTATACTTGATGCAGATTTTTCTTTTGTTTAGTTAAGCTGTTAATTATTTAAGTAAAATATATTTCGCGTATTTATTAGTTAAAGACTTTTTTAGTCGACTATTAATCGTTCATTTAAGTGATTAGTCAACTAATTGTACGTTTGTATTCATTTAAATACTTAAATATATACTGAGGAGAATACTAAACCATAATAAGCGTTTGATAGGCGTAATATAGCCTAGTCCGCACTCAAGCGCACACTAGGGGTGTGCGATATTGACAAGATTTTTCCGATAACGATAATCAGACGATATTTTGCATCATTCAAAAATGTTTTATTTGGCAATGTAATTGGTGACAGCGTTTGTTACATCTTTCCATCTGTCGCTTTTTCTGTCGTAAGGAACTTTTTTGCTAAACGATTCGCCCATGTTTGTTGGGTGTGTGTTTTTGATTTTGCTCTGTCTGCTGCAGACGCGCCGTGTTCAGCTGACTCCCGAAGCTTTTCATAATCCTCATATTAGAGCAAAGGCTACGATTATCTAATGCGCAGCTTGTCAGAGCTGTACGGCTCTGTGATCAGTATATACTTAGCTACATCACGCAGCGAATTCGTGAACACTTCATGGTAGTCGTGGCCTAATGGTGAGGGAGTCGGGTTTGTAACCTGAAGGTTGCTAGTACGATTCCCACGCCGGCAGGAATTGAAGGTGGGGATTTTGAATGAACAGCACTCTCTCCACCTTTGATACCATGACTAAAGTGACCTTGTAAGTCGCTTTGGATTAAAGTGTCTGCCAAATGAATAAATGTTCATGTAGCATTTTGATTGGTTTCTAAAAACGAGTGAAATACTCAATAATACATTTGGCATATCGTTAAAACATCAATTACGATATATAGAAGGTTGTCACAAAGTGCTGGCAAAAGTAATGATTATAATTGTGCTAATTCTAGTCACTTCTTAGGCAAGAACTTACAGTAACAGGAAGTTAAAGAGATGTATGTGTATGAGTAACAGACCTGTGTTCACTTAATGTAACTGATTTTTTCTCAACAGCCAGTGGATGAACTACGATCTGTGGTTTTTGAGATCCTTAAAAAGAGGCAGATTCAAGGTAAAGTGGAAATATGAGTAATCCATATTTCTCTTTCAGTGACGTACTGTATTTTTTTTGTCTTTTTTTTCTGCAATTACTTGGAAATGGATTATTAGTGTATACTAATGGTCACAAATTGAAAATAATTAAATTATCATATAATTAATTACATGAAAAATTCATTAGTTTCATTTTTTTGAAAGAAGTTTCATGCTCACCAGGCTGCATTGATTTAGTCAAAAATAATATATTGTGATATAGTAATAATGTGAAATAGTGTATAGTGATATAGTAAAAGTGTGAAAAATTATTACAAATTAAAATCTACATTAAAGGGTTACTTCACCCAAAAATGAGCTGTCATATCATTACAAACTCATAAGACTCTTCGTTCATCTTCAGAACAAAAAGAAGGTCTTGATGAAATCTGACAGCATTCTGTCCCTCCATAGACAGTCTTCACAACTGGAATTTTGACGCTTCAAAAAGTTCATAAAGAGACCATAAAACTAATCCATATGAATTAAGCCGGTTAGTCCGAATTTTCTGAAGAGACATGATTGCTTTATATGATGAACAGATTTAATTTAGGCTTCGACTCGCATCTGTTCGTCATATAAAGCGATCGTGTCTCTTTAGAAAATTTGAAAAAACTTGAAAGAGTGTGATTCCTTCAACCTGGCACGACAATTTGTTATTCCCGTTGCAGTACACAGAGACCTGGAGGGCAAAACATGCATAGAACTGCAGCACACACCTGTCAATTTTCCAGATGATTCAAGCCATGAATATTTAGATCAACTCTTAAAAGAAGAAAAACAAATATATGTGAACAAACGCCAAGTTATGGCCACTTGAAATCACTATGTGAAAAACTCTTTTTTACTGATTTTAAAAGATCAAGTTCAGCTGAGCCCTGAATATATATCTTTGTGTTAATGCATTAAGCAATATGGCATTCATATTCTGGGCTCATCATCAATGTGTAGATCTTATACACTAAATTGGTCTATTAATATCACTGCAAAAATAGCTAGTGGGCATCAGAGGAAATCCAGGTTTTGCCCTCCAGATGGACTTTCCCATACGAGTGGGATGTCATGTGAAATTAACGAATACCCTTACGCACAAAGCAAAGATGGTTTTGTCTGTGAGTCTGAGCTGTGAAAGAACTTAGCTGTTTTTATTTGTTATTTTATTTGTTTTTATTGGATGCAGGTTAAACATGAATTCTCTCACATACTCTGAGGTTGTTCTAAATGTGAATTAATTTTAAAAAAATCTCACCATGTTTTAAATCATTCAGTTTTGTCTCCGATGCCAAAAGAGCCTGAAGCGGTAGAGACTAGGATGGATGAGGAACGGGAAGGCGGTGACGTCATGTGTACCCCGAAACCTGTTGGGGCGCTCATATGTGGAATGAGGGGAGACTCATCAGTCGTCAAATATAAAATTACAGCCACCCCAGGGTATGACACTTACACAATCCATCTTTCATAGATCTTTCGTCACTGCAACTTTTTCTCACAATTGTAAGTTTGCATTTCACAATTCTGACTTTTTTTCTCAGAATTGCGAAATTTAAACTCACAATTGCAAGTTATAAAGTCAGAATTTGTGAGATATAAAGTTGTAATACTAACTCTTTTTTTTCTTGCAATTGTGAATTTAGTATGTGAGTTTATATCTCATAATTCTGACTTTTCTCAATATTGTGAGTTTATATCTCAATATTTTTGACTTTTCTCAATATTGCGAGTTTATATTTCATAATTCTGACTTTATAACTCACAATTGCAACTTTATATCACGCAGTATAGTGATGGTACTTGCAAACAGGATATATGCGCAAGTCTGATGTAAAACATAATAAGGAAACAGTCTAGCCATGCTCTCAGATAACATTTCACAATCATACAAGATGACCCCGGTAGTTCTTGGTTCATCTCACATGGCATAATAATCCAGCTTCATCAAGTATGCCAGGATGATTGCTGCAATAAATTGAGAAAAATCTGATAACTCTGTATTTTCTTGCACATTTTAAGGGGGAAAAGGAGTCAGCAAGCAGCAGAATCAGGACAAGTAGATGGTCACGAAATCCGTTTCTTTACCCCAGTGCGGCGTTCAGTGCGGATCGAGAAAACCGCTCGGTGCTATCCAGCATCCTTGCAGGAGCACGACCCCTGTGTGACCTCTCTTTGTGACCTTGCAGGTGAGAGTAAGGAAGAGGTTGAAGGTTACACACGACCCCAGAACTCTCCTGTGTATGTGTACCGGGAGAATGAAGCCCTGAGAGACCATGTTCAAGTTAAACTTGTTTATCCAGAGGAGGCTGAAACATGATAATGTTTGTTATCATGCATTGACCTTCATTTCCCACCTAGAAGCAAAGAATTGTTTTTATCATTTTAATTAAGTTTTTACCATTAGTTTGTAAAAACAACCATTACTATTTACTATTTGTCTGTTGTACTACGGGCCACATTTAGCCAAGCTCATATACTACTAAACATATTTCCTGCTTGGTTCTAGCCAGAACTTTGATTTTTTCACACTGGTTAGATGCTACCTAATTTGTTCATATAGTTGTTGCTAT
Source organism: Zacco platypus (assembly GCA_038088235.1). Taxonomy (NCBI): domain Eukaryota; kingdom Metazoa; phylum Chordata; class Actinopteri; order Cypriniformes; family Xenocyprididae; genus Zacco; species Zacco platypus. The sequence goes on along the minus strand of CM076082.1, from coordinate 35,004,821 downwards.
GATGATTTCAACATTAAGCATTGTTATATGTACAAATTACATTGTCTGTGTTCTTTCGAATGATAAATAAACCGTATTTGAGTCCCTGATGCTATAATTTTTTCCAATGAAGCTGCAGAATTATAGAGGGTTCTAGATTCTGATCATTATTAAATGTTTAAATGTAGATGTTTGCTGTTGATTGGTAAACAATTGGTGAGGTTTTTAAGGAGAGGTGTAACAATACATCACTATAGATCGATACTTCGATCTAATATCTAATGATACGATGTTATATATTTAAGAGGCACCTTCGTTTTGACACTCCACATTTTCACACAATGTAAGTTGTAGCAAATTAGCTCAAAAGGGAAATATTAATAATTATTCATAACTAATTATGATTATTCATTATGATCAATTATGAATATTTGAAGGTTAACTTAATGTAGCTGCATTCAAACTACAATCAATCGATCTGTTCATCCTGTGAACACTCAATGTTGATTATTAATTGATTCTAAGAGAAGGATATTTCCCCTGACAGAAGAATAATCTTTCTGTCCCGTTTCCGGTACTTTTAAAAACATGTATAGGGTCAGAATCATTTAAGTGACAATTCACCTGCGTAGGCAGAGTCAGAACCAAACATGTATTGTGCACAAATTTTATTAACTACATCACGAACACATAACTAACTAACAAACACATACATACACACAAATCACGCGTACAGGGGTAAAAGGGGAAGTGAGAGTGAAACCGAAAGTGGGAACAGGAAATGGAGTTAAGTCAACAACCCGGAAGGAATCATTAGCATTCATTACAAAGCTCCTCTGTTGACAAAGGAGGTTCACAACTTTAACTAACTAGCAGCAATTTAGTATATGTACGATACTTGCATTCTGCATACGGTTGCAGTAGAAAGTCCTGAGTTCGGTCCGATGGTGCTGAAGTTGCAATCGATGTCTTCTGTGTTGAATGAAGGAACGATGACAAGCTTGCATTGTTGCTGTCTTCTCTTTCTCATGTGAGCACATGGCCGGGCAGGGCCGAGGCCTACCAGGAGCTGTCTTTGGAACAGTCGACGATAAGAGAGAGAGGGAGGAGAGTTTGTGCTCCCTTTTAGCCTCGGGGTTTTGGCACACTCCCCAAAGTGAACCGGATCAATGAGGAAAGAGGAATTCCTGAGCGGGAACTTCCTCTCTGGAGGAATTTATGGCTTTTCTTCCAGCGCATGATAAAACTAGTTGTGGTAGTAACTTGTAATCTGAAGGTTGCCGGTTCGATTCCCACGCCGGCAGGAATTGAAAGTGGAGATTGTGAATAAACAGCACTCTCTCCACCTTCGATACCATGTCTAAGGTGCTCTTGAGCAAGACACCTAACCCCTAATTGCTCCCCTTGTAAGTCGCTTTGGATAAAAGCGTCTGCTAAATGATGAAAAATGAAATGAAATGAAATGAAAACTAGGCCTAGCAGTTGTGTGTACATTAATGCGCCAATTAATACAACAAACACACACTGCATTTGATGAGGAAGTCACATACATGAAGTAGTAAGTCGTGACATGAGCATTAATTTGATAGGAGACATGATATATGTGAGGTAGTTTGTTCATAGTTTTTATCATAAAATATGCATTAAACCAAGAACCGAACAAAAGACACTCATACAACATTCATACCTATAAACACAATTCAATTCAAATTTATTGGTATAGCGCTTTTCACGATACATATCATTTCAAAGCAGCTTTACAGAGAACGGATGTCAACATTACAATTTAAAGAATGCAGTTAGCAAATAACATAATTGAGTTCATTAATTTACAATCAGAGTTAGCAGTTTAACCGAAGTTGGAAGCAAAGAGCTCCCGGAAAATAAATTACATAAACAATTAGGATATAGAATTGGGCAATGTGCATGGTGATCCAGATGATTGCGTCTTCTGAAGTCCTCGCAGGAACTGGCGCCGTCTCTTCACAGGTGATGATCATCTGAGGTCTTCTTAAGAGGCTGGATCCAGACTGAAGCTGATGTGCTCTCTAGTCACCTCGGGGCGGGTGTCCCGAGGCAAAACAGAAAAGCAAAAGGAGAATAATTAGCGTAGTTGCTGTTCATGACTTTAAGCAAAGATAGTCATAATGAGCAATTGATCTGATGTGAGATGCATTTATGTGAATGCTTGGCTAAAGAGATGTGTCTTTAATCTAGATTTAAACTGGGTGAGTGAGTCTGAACCCCTAACATTATCAGGAAGGCTATTCCAGAGTTTCGGAGCCAAATGTGAAAACGCTCTCCCTCCTTTAGTGGACTTAGCTATCCTAGGTACAACCAGAAGTCCAGAGTTTTGTGATCTTAAAGAGCGTGACGGATTGTAGGGCAATAGAAGATCGGTTAAGTACACAGGAGCTGTGTCCTGGGATGCATGTTCATTTACAGATCTCAGTTAATCTATAAATTAATGCAGGAGAGTCAGTTTTCTTTTACAGGCTTTGTGTCGTGCTTGTAGCCTGACTCTGAATGGTCTGCATACTTTCAGGTCGTAAAACGGTTTGGAGGATATTTGTTAAAATGTAACAAATATTTGTGTTTGATTTATCTCAGTCGTTACAAAGTAAATGGAAATGAACTGCTGCAACCCACCCTGGAGCCTGTACAGCTCTTGGCTCGAAGACAAACACTAAACAAAACATCTGTTTTAGTTTTAATTATCATCTTTGTCGCGGTTATGGAACGGTTTTGGACGTAAGGGGTTTATTAAAAAAAAAAAAGGATGAGTGGACTTCCATGGATTACTCCATGGAAATACATCTGTGTTCAAACACCTTATAAAATTAAATTTTGCATAATAGGTAACATTTAAAGTTCATGTTCTACAGTGTATTTGCTTTTTATGGTTCAGTTAAAAGGTCAGTCGATACAACTATTGGCTTTAGATAGAAGTCGAACGTCTCAAATGTTATTCAGTGAAGTATTGCTAATGATAAGGTCCAATAATCTGATTGTAAAATGAATTTTCGGCTGATTTGGCTGTTGCTATCAGTGGTAGGGTCCATTTAAATCTCATTCAGTAATTTCTTTTTCTCAGTTTATTTCAACATGTAGGAGTAGATATTTCCCAATCATAAGTGCTTGTAATTGTTGGTTTCTTGTAAAAACAAACAAATAAAAACAATTAATGTAATACAAACACATTAGCATGACTTAAATCAACTTTATTAAATCCAATAAATATTTAGAATCGAAAGAAAAACGAACATAACTGGAATTCAATGTATGCAAAATATCAAACATCATTCTTAAAATTAAACAAGCAAAAGAAACTAAGAGCCCCGTACACACAGAGATGCATTTAGCTGTAAACGTAAAAATTTTGCATCGTATCGGCGTTTCATCCAGACGCATACGGCGTTTTGGGAGCGCGAAACCGGGTTCCAGAATGGATAAATCTGAAAACAACACCATTGGATTTTCATGTGTACAGTCAATCCGTATATTTTGTGAAGCGATTATGTCAACACCCCGCGTCTCGACCCTAGTCAGGCACCGCTATGTCAGCGAGCGAGGTTTATGCGAATGTACCTACTCTTCTACGTTTTTAGTGTATCTCTGTGACAGAATTACAGCGCCACATACTGGTCTGGCATGTATACTACATCGTTTCAGTGGTTTCATGTGTACTCAAATATTTCTTGAGACTGCGCCTCGTTTACGGAATTTTATTTTAGAACGAGGAACAAAAAAGATCCGAAAGGGAAAGCTCTGGCTTTGTGTGGATATGGCCTCATCAAGAATGGTCAGTCAATCAAATCACATGATGGTAGCAGAATTTTAACCAGTTGAAACATTCTTCAAAACATCAGCTTTTGTGTTGTGATGAAATTCTCAATTTCAGCTTTAATGTCTTGTCGCAGAATGATAAAATCCAGTGCCAAACATGACAAAGAAAGATCGTTTTTTTTTAGTCTTTTAGGATCGCCAAGGCTGCATTTATTTGATCAAAATACAGTTTTAAAAAAAAGCAATATTATTACAATTTAAATAAACTGCCTCCTAATTTAATATATTTAAAATATAATTTATTCCTGTGATGGCAAAGATGAATTTTCAGCATCATTACTCCAGTCTTCAGTGTCACATGATACTTCAGAAATTATTCTAATATGCTGCTCAATTTCTGGTCAAAGTAGAAAACAATTGTGATTTTTAATATTTTTGTGGAAGCTGACTTTTTTCCATGACCCTTTGATGAATAGAAATTTCAACAGAACACAGTTTGTTTTAATTATAATTTTTCTGTAACATAAATGTCTCTACTGTCACTTTTGCTCAATTTGTGTACTTGCAAAATAAATAATAATAATAATATTAGATTTTAGTGAGTAATCTGTCCTTTAGACAATGACAAAGAACATTTACAGTTCACAGCAATAGAGTTAATAAAATGCAAAAACAAAACAGAGACGAGTCTGCTGGCAAAACGAGAATGTGACAGAGCTCGTAATAAAACAAAAATCAACATTGGCTTGGCTTTTCACAGATGCCGAGAATGGAAGCATTTAATATATTGTAAACATGACGCAGAGATCGCATTTTTATTACTCAACAGGCGAGTTAGACAGATAACTCATAGCTCTCTAACAGAGTTCATTGCAAAGCATTATCCTCTGTTAAAGGGTCATTTCATTGTGGTTGTTGTAGAGCTGTGCTGGAATTTATTAAGTTCTACCACATGTACATTTATTTACATTTTCATACACACAAACGACACATATTGACATTAATAGAACTGAAACAAAAAAATACGTGCGTATTAACAGCAATAAAATGTAAATCATTTACGTATCCAAGTACGTTTAATGTTGTTTAATGTTTTCAGTTGTCATATCAATACATGTTTTTACATAATGGTAAACAGAACTACACTTTGAAACCTTAAAAATGAATAAAATTTCTGTAATTGTTTAACCATTTTGTAATATTTTGTTTGCAATGAGACACAGAAGGCGTTTTCTCCTATGCAGCGACTGACAATACAACCCTGATACACCAAAGCACAAATCTTTACTCCAAATCCATATGTTTGTAAGGAACAGATCCAAATTCAGCCCTTTATCCTTCAATGTTCACCTTCATTCCCAGCAGTGACCGTCACAAAGCCCAGATATATATACACATTACTGAGGACTGTGACTCCAAATCATCACCATTTGATTTACTTTTGGTACCACTTTTGACATTTTCGCAATGAATAAATTGTGATTACACTTGTTTGTCTGTTATTATTTTTATTTATAACAGTAATTAGTTTTAAGAAATGGTTATGCGTAGGTTTAGGGGTATGATTAGTGGCTCAAAATATCGTTTTAATGTTATATTCTTAATAAATCATTTTCCTACACATTCCTGTGTCCATCATGTTTTATTCTTTTAATGTTCTATATAAAATGGGTATTGTAAGATAAAAATAATTTGGATATTGAATATTTCAAGAAACCCTTTGAGGTTGAGCAATGCAGCAAGAAATGCAGGATCGATCCCGGGTGCCAAGAAATGAGACTGACACAGAGTGTAGTTCAATCATGGACACAGTTTATTCACTCTCCAGGGGTACAAATTATAGGTGAAAAACAAGAAGTGAAACCATCCATTTAGCAACTGGAAATACATATAAGGACATTAGGGGTGTGACGAGATCTCGTACCACGAGACTAAAGCGTGACGAGATTTCTCGTCGAGGTGAAAAGTTGTCTCGTCGTGCTATCAGTGCTAACATTTTGGTTTTCCAGTAGAAATAATAAACGGCGAAAGAATAACATACAAGACACAAACAATATGTAAACATTGTAAGAAAACTATGCCGTAAACCTCGGCCAAGGTTGTACAGACTCTTAGGGGCCGTTCACATATCCTGCATTTTCATTCGGGCAAAATGGAAGCGACGCGAATGCGGTGCGCTCGTTTTTTCCTGGCGCGCCTGTGCCGCGGCGAGATGAAAACATCTCAACTTTTCAGAATGCCGCAAGCGCACCGCAGGTCATGTGACAAGAACCAACCGATCATCTTCGACCTTTCCGTAACAAAACAGATCCCGGGTGCCAACAGAGTGTAGTTCAATCATAGGGTAGTCGTGGCCTAATGGTGAGGAAGTCGGGCTTGTAACCTGAGGGTTGCTGGTTCGATTCCCACGCCGGCAGGAATTGAAGGTGGGGATTGTGAATAAACAGCACTTTCTCCACCTTCGATACCATGACTAAAGTGCCCTTGAGCAAGGCACCTAACCCCTAATTGCCTCACTTGTAAGTTGCTTTGGATAAAAGCGTCTGCTAAATGATTAAACGTAAAACATGGAAATCTCAGCCGAACAGCTGATCATAGCTGTACAGGGGGGTTGTTATATCTCATCTCCATAAATATATCTAGTAGTAAAGCTAAAGCAAGGGCTAAAAATCAATTTATCCCTTGATGAAACTTCCTCATGGTCGTGGAGAGCACAGTTCACAGTGACATAGCAACGACAGACGCTACAGAAGCGCGAGCTCCCGAACGCTTGCAAAAGTAGGAGGAAGCGACGCGGCCGCGCTTTATACGCTTTTTTAGGCGCGATATGTGAACGGCCCCTAAAGAGGCAGAAAGCATCGCTATTACTGCTAACGGTTAGACTTCTCGGTGTACGCAGAGCTATATAACAGTTACAGCCACACAATCAGTAGTGACTGGGAAATGGTCAACTTTGTACTGCAGTTAAAGTGACACTTAAAGTGTTATTTGAATTTTTTATTTATATGTTTATTTTATTTATACTGTTTAATTTATGTTCAATCTGTAGAAAGAAGTTCAGTGAGATTTCTCATGTGAAATTATACAGGGCAGAAAACAATTGGTTGATTTTGTGGCAAAACATTTAGCAGTGTTTGCATGTTGTTTTACTGCAAATAATTCATTAAAATAGAAGTAAAATGACATGCATTACAAGTTGATTTCAAAATGTACCAACATTTTTGCATTTTATGATTTTCAGTTGAATAAAAGACTATTTTCCCTTCATGCGTGTCATTATTGAGGATTTCTTAAAAATACTATAAAAATCTCGTCTCGTGAACCCAATCTCGTGTCTCGTCTCGTGGGAAGGGGTCTCGTCACACCCCTAAAGGACATGATTACAATCACATAGTTTCTGGGTTAGTCTGAGGGGCAAACAAGATGAGACAATGTCTAGATATTTGTCCAATGGGACACAAGAAAAAGTCTCAAGTTATCAGAACAGAACACATGGTCATCAGTAGACAGGCACAAGATGTTTTGAACCTTACAGGTATGTTTAGGTTTGGGATGCGATTTAGGGATCTTACATTTATCAACAAAACGATAAAGGGGAAATTATACACATCTTTGTGACATGAAATATTCGTAAATATTTAACGTTAAAATATAAAAATACGTTGTAAAAATGTATTTTACATTTAGTGCTATACATATGGCAATATTGTACATTACAGCACCCATCTAAAATGTACAGAAATCTACGTTTTGTTGCTTTGAAAGCATTTATTAACAATTAGACCAGGCTGGCTAGAGGGACAAGTTGCCTCATGATCATGTCATGGCACAACAAGTTCTGTTTGTGTAGCTTAACTTGTATTGAACCCAGAATATTACACCAAGTATGAGGCCTTGTGACATTGTGCAGTTAGATTAAAGATGCACTGATAAACTATGTTGAAATCTTAGACCATCCATTCTGTTTTATCACAGATTTTACACTAATAAAGATAAACCTACACTGATAGAGATATGTTTATTGCAGTGGAGAAAAACTAAAGGCAAATCCCTGTGGCTTTTTGCACAACAGTTTTTATTCATTTTGTCCATCCTTCACTTTAAAAATGCAGAAAATGTTTCCAATTAAAAAAAAAAAACGGTGATGGAAACAGTATTTTCCACTGATGTTCACTTAAATCCACCTTATATTTTGTTAGTTGAATATTACTTTGATTACAGTTTTTGTTGATCTTGGGTGAGTTTGGAGAAATTTGGGTGAACAGGATCTTTGAGATTTGTGCTGTTTGTGTTAAAATACACAAAAATTACTTAAGAATCCAGTTAAACAACTATTTTACTGACAGATGAGCACATGTCTGTTTCTGACAATTGCATCAATGCAGTTGTCAACAAACTGCCTGTGATGATATTTGATGATACTTGACAGAATTGCAAAGCTGTAAATATAAACTACTGATACATATTTTCCTGTCCACTGATGTCAAATATTCTTTTGGTGAGGGAAAATGGATGTGCTTGAGCATGTCGGGTAGAAAAAGCTATCACGTTGGAATGCTTTTAAAAGCCATATTTAGTTACCATTCCCTGCAGCAAATTTCACAATTTACGTTTCATGCCAACTTTAAGTAAAGTTTGAATAAAAAGATGAATTTAACATTACCTTGTGGGAAAATTAGTAATCGCCAAGCTCTACTGTTTGAGCTACAGGAAAGCTCATCTTCCTTCAAATTTGTCAAGACTGTAAAATCATAGATGATACGTGAATGAAGTGCTGCGCCAAAGCCGCTTGAAGACATGCCGGCAAGAAAGGTTCAAATATAGGCCTATTATTATATTATATTATATTATATTATATTATATTATAATTATTATTATTATATTATTATTGTTATTATTATTATGGTTATTATTACTGTTGTTTTTATTATTATTATTGTTGTTGTTAATAATAATAACAATATTATTATTATTAATTAATAATAATTATTAATTATTAATTAAATAATCAAATTAAATAATTATTAATTAAACTAATAATATTATTGTTATTGTTATTATTATTATTATTATTAGAATGGATGCCAATGGAGCAGAGGCTTCGCTATGCTGAATAAACTGCTTTTGGAAAATAGTAGTTGGCCACCAAATATAAAGTGGGACCAAATGCTATGTACTTGCATCCAATGTTCATAAATGATCATATTGTATTGCAAAACACTTCTGCTGCTATTGAGATGGAATACAGGCGAGCTCGGCTGTTTTCGGAAAGAATCGGTACAGGGTATCTTTTATAAATCTGATCAAAGTAAAGACTAGGTACTTGGGATTGGCAGAAATTGTGTGTGTTATCTACTCTTTAAAAAGGGAGGAACCTAGCTATTGAAATATGTAATTAGAAGTTGGTAATTAATTACTTTATAGACCAACTTACACAATACCGGTTATGACAACTTTTACAATTAATGTCGTCACAGAGGACTGTCCCCACACAGACAACCATGCCAAAACTTGCCATGCTAGCTTGACTCACTAGCGTTGACACACAGTAGCTATGCTTTTTAGAAGCTAAGAAAACATTTATTAGAATGATATAACTTAATAATGCTTTGAATCGTGAGAGTCATTGATTCAATGACCCATTTATACAGCCACTTGCTTTGTTACTGAATAAATGAATGACTGAATGACAGTAACTTACCGCCAGCTACTGGCGGATTTTATCTAATATTTAAAAGTATCCCTTCGTTTTTACATTTAACATTTTTTTCATTTTTCACACACTTTTATCCAAAGCGACTTACAAGTGAGGCAATTAGGTGCCTTGCTCAAGGGCACTTTAGTCATGGTATCAAATGTTGCGAGGGTGCTGTTTATTCACAATCCCCACTTTCAATTCCTGCCGGCGTGGGAATCAAACCAGCAACTTTCAGGTTACAAGTCCGACTCCCTCACCACTAGGCCACGACTACCCAACATTGCTAACATTGACCATCTAAAACAATTCAATTTATAAAATTTATAATTTATCTTTTATAAAAGTTATTTATGAATAAAAATGCACTGGGAAATCAATTTAAGGGGGCAAATATTGTCCCTTATAAGTGAAAGTGGAAGATAGGTAGCAGAAGGATTTTAAATGCCTCAAGGGGTACTCTACTCTAAAAAAAGTGCTGCTCCAACTCATTCCTGGTTGAAGGAATAAGCTATGTTGCAACCGTCCCAAATCTTCTATGTCATGCAATTCTGAGAGAAAAGTCAGAATTGGCCCTTCGCAAACAGTTTGATTGACAGGCGATCTGACCAATCATAACCCTGAATCCGCCATTGGTGAAAAAAATGAAAGTCGTGACGTATTGTCAAGTATGGTGACCCATACTCGAAATTTGTGCTCTGCATTTATCCCATCCAAGTGCACACACACAGCAGTGAGTAGTAAACAAATGCACACACACACAGTGAACACACACCCAGAGCAGTGGGCAGCGATTGCTACAGCGCCCGGGGAGCAATTAGGGTTAGGTGTCTTGCTCAAGAGTACTTTAGTCATGGCATCAAAGGTGGAGAGAGTGTTGTTTATTCACAATCGCCACCTTCAATTCCTGCCAGTGTGGGAATCAAACCAGCATCCTTCACGTTACAAGCCTGACTCCCTCACCATTAGATCACGATACACTATTCTATTCTATTCTATTCTATTTATTTTATTTTAGGCTTTTAACCTGAAGGTTGCTAGTTCAATTCCCACGCCGGCAGGAATTGAAAGTGGGGATTGTGAATGAACAGCACTCTCTCCACCTTCGATACCATGACTAAAGTGACCTTGAGCAAGGCACTTGCAGGGCGCTGGAGCAATAGCTGTTTGTGTGTGTGTGTGTGCGCGCATTTGTTCACTCCAATTTCGAGTATGAGTCACCATACTTGACAATATGTCATGACTCAACATTCCTTCTGATGTTCATTCATGTTTATTTGATGCTATAAATGAACTAGTATGAAGAAATGATCGATTCACGAGCCGCTTGAAGGAGCTACAGCGATCTGTCACCACACATTAAAGAGACTCTATACACTATTTATTGTTTAAACTTCTTAAAAAAATTACGATATATTAAATATGAAACTGTTTCATATGTCTTTTGACGCATTGTCAGTGTCCTCTTTGCTCCAGGATGTATTTTTCACTGTGTGAGAACATGATGTGTGGCGTGAGAGCTCATGGCATGTCAGGCAAAGCAACAGTAACCAAAGGGGTCAGGTCTTTGCGAAGGGGTCAATTGTGAAAAAAAAAAAAAAAGTCAGAATTGTGAGAGAAACAAATTACCACACAAATAGTCACAATTACCTTTTTCATTTTTTCTTTAGTGGCAGAAACAAGCTGCCATACTCGGCAAAGCATGATGGGAAGTGAAAGTCCTGTTTGATTGAGTCCTGGTTGGGTTTACTTGATTGGAACACGTTATTTTAATATGAAAACATCAAGTTAAGTCAAAAAGTAATCGTTTCCAGTCAATTTAACATGAAGCAATCACGTTCGAACCAGAAACCTGATATAAATGGTGTTAAATCAAAATAAGTTGTTTAAATAAACTGAAAAGCATAAAAAAAAGCATTTTTTTGTTTGGAATCTGTTTGCCTTGGATTTGATTCTAAAATAAAGGCTTGGTCAGTTCTTTATAACACTTGAAAACCCCACTGAATTCTTAAAAAAACTAAATATTCACCTGGTCAAAACATATAGCAAGAAATTCATTCAGCACAAATGTTACGAATTTGCAGATTAAACCCTAATTCTATCCAATCCATGTCACTCAATCACATGACATCAGATACAGTAAAACTTTGCTCACATTTATTATTGCCCATTTCCTTTACACTTTGGGTAAAAATAAAACTAAGTTAGATAAAGTATTAAAAATGAGCATAAGTCTCTTTTTAGTCCCTTTAGGAAGAAATACAACCCTGAGCACTGTACAAACTACACTAAATAACATAAAATTCCGTGCATCCAAGATTGGAAATCAGTCTGAAGTATCTGAACACCTCAGTGCATTGCATTTAATTGCTCTGCATGCCTATTTTCACAGGAATCAAGGAGACGAATCAGAGCACACCCTGGAGGAGAAATGATCCCGGTGAGGGAGCGTCATCCGTCAAACGAACCGCATGCTGGATTTCAAAAGTACTTCTGCCATATAAATACCCACGACATCACGGTCATCTGCAGACGCTCATTTGCTCCAGAACCGCGAGGACCAGCTGAGGTAGGCAATATCCGTGGATTTTTTTAAATCATTTGTAAGTTTAATTCTTAAAGAGTGCTGCAAAATAGATGGTCTATAGCAGGTTGTTTTAAGTAGATTTGCTTTGAAATCACAGTCCAACACATACCCTTCAGTCACTATTCTGTTGCACTTTGATGTGTTGATAATGCGACCTGTATAAAGGGAGATGGTGAAGGGGGGAAATATGAAAAGAGAGGAGAAGTTATTTATCAATGCTTTTGCATTCTCTCATAAATGCTTCGCGTTTCCCCTCGTTCGCCGGAGAAGAGCACAAAAGTTTTGCGAGTTTACGCAAAGTGTATCGGGAGAACCAACGCGATCTCCGAGTACTAGCACGAGTTTACACTGATATTTGGCGTGCTATTTATACGCCGAAATGACTTTATTAGGCTACGCAATAGTGGTGTGGGGTAAGAGCGTATTATATGTAGGCTACGCCAAAAGTGCGTATCATATGCACTCCAACAAATTGCGTATATTAAGCAAGCCAAAACTGCGTATCAAATGCTCGCCGAAAATTGCTTATTATATGCACGCGGAAAATTACTTATATGCACGCCGAAAATTACGTATCATACGCACGCGAATCATATGCACGCCAAAAATTGCGTATCATATGCACGCCGAAAATTATGTATCATATGCACGCGGAAAATTACTTATATGCACGCCGAAAATTACGTATCATACGCACGCGAATCATATGCACGCCAAAAATTGCGTATCATATGCACGCCGAAAATTGCTTATTATATGCACGCCGAAAATTATGTATCATATGCACGCGGAAAATTGCGTATCATATGCACGCCGAAAATTACTTATCATACGCACGCGTATCATATGCACGCCGAAAATTGCTTATTATATGCACGCCGAAAATTATGTATCATATGCACGCCGAAAATTGCGTATCATATGCACGCCGAAAATTATGTATCATATGCACGCCGAAAATTGACTGCGGTCAAGCCAGCCGGCACCGCGAAATGCGTGGTCAATCTAGCCGCCACGATATTTCGTGGTTCGCGCATACACTGGGTATTACGGTAAGACCGTCAGAGAACTGATCTGAAAACAAGCAATCCTCTGTCGAAGCGATTTCACATTCAAGTATGCATTCAGTATGTCTTAATAAATGAAAATAAATAACTAAATACACAAATATTACAATTATTTATAGTAAATATAATATATAAAGCCCACTTTCACCTGAAAATGATAGTAGCTACACCTCACTGTAAAAAAAAAAAAAACCACAGATAGTTTCCACAGATTCATTTCACCTCAGGTGGAGAGGACACTGTCTCTCAGTGTCAACTGCACCTTTTCAGGACATTCTGATGTTGCATTCCAAAATAAGAGCCCCCTAAAACTCATATATTCGCTGCTCTGTACACGCATTCAAAAATTCTTTAAAAAAAAAACTCCTAGCTTCCACAGATTCATTTCACCTCAGGTGGAAAGGACACTGTCTCTCAGTGTCAACTGCACCCTTTCAGATCTGTGGAAGCTAGGACTTTTTTTTTTACAGTGAGGTGTGCTATCTTTTTCAGGTGAAAGTGAGCTTTATATATTATATTTACTATAAATAATTGTAATATTTGTGTATTTAGTTATTTATTTTCATTTATTAAGACATACTGAATGCATACTTGGATGTGAAATCGCTTCGACAGAGGATTGCTTGTTTTCAGATCAGTTCTCTGACGGTCTTACCGTAATACCCAGTGTATGCGCGAACCACGAAATATCGTGGCGGCTAGATTGACCACGCATTTCGCGGTGCCGGCTGGCTTGACCGCAGTGAAAATTGCGTATCATATGCACGTCAAACTTGTGCGTATCATAGTCACGCCAACAACAAGCTAAACAGAAACAGAAAATCGTGCTGTTGATACGCGCTTTCATGAGATCGGGCTCGCTATTGAAGGCTATATAACGTATTTCTAGAATTCGGACAATAACTATGGCCAATTGTTTTGAATTGAAAGAATTGAAAGTTACAAAGCAACGAGAGGTTGTGAATTCAATTTACCACAACTTAGGAGTGTTCTTAGAGACATAGTGATAGGAAAATGAGATTGGAGGAAAATTTCAATTTGCCTACTTTTTCATTCTCTTATAAAACTTTTGTGACGGAAATTAAATGAGGTGAGGAGGTTTTTCTCAATGAATGGAAATAAAGATATATATTCAGAGTGTGGATGTCTTAGCAACATGATTTGTTTTTATTATTATTTTGTTTCTGCTAAGTTAGTCTATTTGTATAGCTGCTACGGCCAAATACAGGCTATAACATTTCTAGTTTCATGTTTTTGTGCATATAGTTACTGTGGCTGTGAAGTAAAGTGCAATTTAGTTACGTCTTTTTTAAATTTTGTAACTTAACTTTTTGGTCTTCAGCTGTTACAGTCTATATTATCGGTTTGTCTCTGAATATGTTTCTTTCAGTGAAAGAAGCTTTCCAAAATGAAAATCGACAAAGTTAGACGAGCGATAATGAGAGCGAGCAGTGGAAAGTGTGTGTGCCTCGAGACAACGCTCCACCCCACTGCATCCTATCAGCTGGTCTTAAAACATCTACAGAAAAAAAACACACACATCACTGAAGGTCTGAACTTGTGCTTTTCCCACTGAATGCTTCATATAATTCTCTGTTTATCCAGAACTGACCTCAGTGATAACTCTGTTTGGTGACTGGTGATTTTTGCCAACAATAAATGTTGCTATTTCTTGGTTATGCAAGCGTTAAAGGTAGGACTGCAACTAACGATTATTTTAATAATCGATTAGTTGGCCGATTATTTTTTCGATTAATTGGATAAAAATCTGATGACTGATTTTCTTTCTTTTTTATTTTATTGACAAAAAACACATTATTGCACATCCTGCCCAATATCCTTCAAACAAATGTGCCAACTGAATGCTATGAAAACATGCAGTGCTTAATTTCTAAGACCACCTGTCACAGAAAAGAGAACACAAATATTTTAGGGATCTGACAAAAAGTCATTATTCACACATAATGTCCAAAACACTTTATATTTTGTATTTGTATTTTGTTAACGCAGACTGTCAGGATAAACCTTTATGCAAAATGGAAATGTAATTTGAAGTTATATATAAATTATAAAATGGTTATATTCATGTTCCTTATATATTCATGTTCCTTATTTATTTATATATATATATATATATATATATATATATATATATATATAACCAGTTACCGGTACTTTATGTGAAGCACACTTTTTTTTTTTATGTTTTCAGTGAAAATGACTAATTAGCCTTATAATGAAAATGTTTCTGTTGTGACTTTTCATTTGTCTTTTCTTCTTCAGTCAAAGTGTATGATATTTTGCACAATGAAACCAACAAATGCATGGCGTTTGGTTTTAAACTTAAAGACGAATACATTTTCCCTTTTGTTACTGATGGTACAGAGCTCAAATTTATGGTAAGGTCTCAGACACTGAATTCTCTTTAAAATATTGTTACACATGATGTCAAATAGTTTGTTGTGCTTTTATTTTCTAATTTTATAAAATCTGAAATGTTTAACAAGGTCTTCTCTCTCACATGCACAGAGATTACCCTCAACAGAGAAGATCAAAGAAGATACCTTTAACGACACATTCTTATTTAAATGGGGTAAAAGTGCAAGTAATGACTGGCGGAGCTTGAAATCAGTGGCTCAACCCAACTTGTACCTGTTTGCTGAAAAAAATGCAAAACTGACCATTAACTCAGTTGAGATGCCAGAATTTAAATTGAAAGAGGTATTTTGTCAAATGTTTGTCATTTCTACATGTAATAGTAAATGTTAAAGTGGAGTGGTCTTCTGCATTCTAGCATGTTTAGCACAATACATTGTAAAATCTGCATAGCAAGGTAATCATCCATTCTTTTATTTTCCAATCTGTTGGGTCAAAGAGGTCTAGGAATCTAAACGAACCCCAAAAAACCGTGAGAACTCCAAGAACTAACCAAGACTCCAGCCAGACACTTGACTCCACTAAATCCTGGCTCCGCAAAAGGTACCCATCTTTTATGTGTATGGCTTCACTTTTATATTGACAGAGCAGTGATATAAAAGGGGACTCTATTCCCTTTATCATATATCAGATATCCAGATCAGTGGTGTAAAGAGTACTTGAAAACCTTCAGCAAAAGTCCAGATACCTCACAGTGAAAAATAACTCCATTACATGTTACAAGTCACCAATATATGGTTTATGGAAGCCCGTTTCCGCCACTGAAAAAAAAAAAAAAAAGATTATGACTTTCTCACAATTCTGACTTTATAACTCACAATTCTGAGAAAAAAAAAATGAATTCTGAGATAAAAAGTCACAAAAATAAAAAAGAATTTCAGTGGCAGAAACGGGCTTCCATACTAATTCCAATATGACTTAGAGTATCTGATTTTACCAGTACTTAAGTGTCATAGTTGTACTGAATGTAGGCTCAAAGATGCCCTCAACACCTAAGAAATGCCAGCGAAAAACAAGAAATAGTTGATTTGTGAGAGAGCAATCACATGTTTATTTTCTAAAAATCAATATAACACCTCAAAATTGCAATAAATCAAGGTCGACAACAGCCTCTACAAACACTCAAGTCTCAGTTAAGTGCCCAAAAAGGAAATAAGTCAAAGTCAGCTTTATTGTCAATTCTATACAGCACATCCATACAGAGAATTGAATAAGTAACTGTATATACTGGTATATAATATAAAGGTCTCTTCATTATAACGGATAAATAAAATGTTAAGTAAAATTAAGTATTCAAAGCCTACTTGCACTGACCCGCTTGTTTTGGTCTCATCACCGGCTGCAGCCATGTCCTCATCTCGTATATGAAAAACATGCGATTCGCAACTACTTGCTAATGCACTCGCATTCGTGTTAAGTAGCCTTGTTGACATGTTTGGCGAGTAAGGGCAAAACGCACAAGTCTTACTTAACCAGACTTTCAGACTGACAGCAGAAGGTCTGGACTCTATTGCAGCTTTCATTGGCCAAGGACCGCCCAAAAGGACGTTTGACTGACATGTAACAACCAATCACAGTTCATTTTGTTTCACGTCATGTTTAGGGGCGTGGAAATATAAAGTCGGTGTCCCTACTATCGAGGTTGACGTCACGCAATCTAAACTCCGCCAATTTGGCCGACCATCAGGAGAGCCTAGTGCGACTATAGCATTGGTATCGATAGTGGTTGAACAATGATTTAAAACCAGATTGTTTAGACCTTACAAACCTTACTATTTCAACATGGTGGACAGCTGCTATGCGCCAGGATGCCAGAAAAGACGGGGGAAAGCAAAGGGGAAATAATTTTATTGTATTCCTAAGGATCCCGATAGACGACAAATGGTTCACTGCAATAAAACATGCAAACCAAAATGGTTATTATAATTTTTGTCTTTTGTCTCAGTATTCCTATAGGTTTAATTACCCTAAAATGACACGAAAGACTAAAAAATTAAATAAATGGGCAGATATTGGCTATATAAGAATTTTCAGTATACACATACCACCGGTCACAATTGTGACCAAACATATTTTTTCACACACTTTTCCATAAAAATGTTAACATTTTTTTTTTTTATTATTTCAAGGGGCAACTAATGACGCCTCATTTGGATATTTTCATGTCGGAAAAATTTGGGATTAAACGGGTTAAGATTTCATGACATTTACGATATCCGCTCTACTCACAGTGATAAAGAAATGCTGGCTACGTTACCAAACAAACAAGGACAGCTAGGGTCAATTACGTAACAACACAGTTGACTTACCCTTCCAATGACGACGAAGCAGCCGGAAGACTGCAAAGTTTAATAGTCATCACAAAATTAGATTACTTTTCAGGGTTAATTGTAGTGTGTCCAGACTATAGGACGAGGGAAAGTGGATGAGGTAGTTGTAGATATCAGGATACTGCAGGTCAGAAAGCTATCCGTTCCTTTTATTGATGCACTAAAAGCAGGGATCTGTTACGTTTAATCGAATAAGTTTTGGTATGTACAGGTCTAGTTTTTTAATTAAAGTGTGCGGTGAACTCTGTTGCCTTGAAACTTATGCTGGCGCCATTCATTTCATATTCGCTCCGGGCCGTTTCTGCCTGCCAGCATGGAGGCGTTAGCAGAACGGGTCATGTGACCTCCAGAGCTCTATAACAGACCTGCGTTCATCTAATAAATTATTCACTCAAAAATGTTGTGCAAACTTTACATTTAAAATACAGCGTTTAGTTGATCCTCGGAAGCGATCGTTGTCACAGTTGTAAACAGGACGGCGTTCTTCTTTCAGGAGGGGGTTTGTATGGAATTAGATTTGTGCCGTTTTCAAGAAACTTATGAAAATATCAATTGAAACTGAATAAAGTGTTTGACGTTTTTAACATACTGCATGTTTTGCTAACCGTTCTCTCCTTTTTCCTTCGCCGATCTGTACTTAAAAATGCGTTTCAAAGGTTTTCATTTACACTTCTGAAATTTTCGTTCTCCATTCTGGCACAAATCTCTTGCGGGGTCGGGGCTAGCAGTGGTGTGTTCTCATTGGCTACTGAGTTTTTAGAATTTACATTTTTAGAATTTATGCGCATTTTGGCGTTTTTATTCAGCGTTTTTTTTTTTTTTTATGGGATATCCCAAAATGCGCATAAAAATGTGAGTGTGTGTATATATATATATATATAGAGCATGTTCCCACCAATTTTTTTTTTTTTTTTTTTTTTGATAAATCAATGTAGCCAACGTTTTCCTTATTGTGATGTGTTGGTTCAGTCCAGCAAGTGTTTCATAAGAAATATAAGACTTATTTTTATAAAAATCTTAGCAAAAAGACATGTACTATGACCTGAAGGTGAATATTTAGAATTACAAGCTACTAAAAGGCCTTTTCCTTTCAAAAAAAAAAAGGATAAACTGTCAATCAGACGACAGAAGGCATGTAGAAAATTGTTTTTCAGCAAAATTTTGATCATGTTGTCAATTTTGAGGTCTTTGAAATTTGCGTATCAAATATGATACAGAATTTAAAAAAATGAACTAAAGGGAATCTCTCACTGTTTTTCAGGAAAACCAGGAAGATTAAGATCTCATTGAAGAACAAATGGAGTGATTGCTTTGAGGTTCTTTGAGACGGAGGCATTTTGTCCATGCTTGCCTTTTTGACTTGACCTAGAAATATTTCTGTCATGCAGTTTTTAGGCATAAAATCAATTGCATTCTTACTATAAAAATGCAACAGGCTCTGTATAGTTTGACACATTAAGTATTTGTTAATTATACTTGTTAATAATTACATGGCTTATCAAAATGATCCATCTTAGCAAGCCATGAAAAGACGATACATATGAACCCAAGTCAAACGCATTTCTTACGGAGTTAATTATTCAATGAAATGTCCTGAAATACTTGCCTACCCTTCTGAGTGCACTACTCATTGGATTATTGAATAACCTATGAGGTTAAGGTCCACATTTGGATCCAATAGGGATCAAACCAGAAAAGATACAACTGCTCAGAATTAAATTACCATCACTACACTTCGTTACAATTCTCTGTGTACGTAATATTGATACTATAAAATGGCATAGAATAGCCATTACCCAGATGATGCATTTACTTCATACACTTATTAGTTGCAGCTTTCCTGAGACGGGCTCCTGGATGACAAAATAACCTTAAGTCACACATTAGACTGCAAAGTACATAATAGTGCATATAGTAGTAAAGTCTATATAATATGTCATTTGGAACAGAAAGAAGTCAGTAAAAACTCGGTCAAGAGCGACCACTTGTGGTGAAGGGTGGTTGAACAGTCTTGTAATGTTATTTGTTCTATTCTCCTCAACTGAGGCATAGAAGATGCCTCTAATTTCACTCATTTGTTTTGCACTAGCAAAAATATAGTATATAGCTACATATATGTTACCGTCTATGTTATCAGATATGTTACATCTGATATGCGTTTTTCTAGCAGTGATATGTACATGTATATTCTTGTATTTATTAACCATATAATATGAAAGCTTGATAAATGTGAAATAGCTTTATGCAAGTTTATCCTTGTTAACCCTATTGCCAAATAGGAATTTTATATGTGCTGATGTATATCTTTTTTATTATTGTATTTTGTATTTTTACTTTTAAATTCATATTTTCAGTATTCAAGATAGAGATTATTGTATTTTTATATTGATGAACTCCCATAAGGCAAAAAAACCCCCACAAACACAACAAAAAACAATCACATATGAACTGAGCGATGATCTGGTTGAAATGTTTCTAAGCACAGCTAAATTCTGTGTTATGCATTTACTAAATAATATATGCAATTGGAATGTAAAAATGCATAGTTTAAAGTAGAAGCATTGTGGTGTTCAACTGATATTGCAATCTGTTAATGTGCTGTTTTATACCAAATAAATATTTTCAGGTGTCTTTGTCTTGTATAAATGACGATAAGAAACTGAAAAAGCCCATCATCTGCTCTTATACAAATCTGGACAAATGATATAGCAGTATTTGAGGTAATTTAGGGACAAGGATATGCATTTTTGCTCGTTTCCACATATATATGAGAACATACATGGCAACACGAAAGCTAAATTTAGCCCTGGAAACCCTGCAGTACACAGAAGAGCTTCTGTCATGAGTCACAGCTCTCTGATGTCCTCCCGTTTAAGCTCCTCCTCTTCACACTCTTCTCTTTCTACATAGTGGTGTATTACTTTCCACCAAATCTCAATCTCTTCTCATTATTCGCGTTTAGTTAGTAATTTTGACATTTTTATCCTACATAACTTGTAAACATTACAAGGACTTGCAGTTAATGAAACAATATGTTGATAGATCAAGAAGTGTTTGATTTTTTAAAACAAATAAATGTCCTTGAAACATGATGGTACAGTGAGTATTGTTAGCTGAAATTATATTTTTATACACATATACATACATAAAAAAATATAAAAAACAATTGCTAAAGCTTTCATTAAAATTAAAGGCATTTAATTTTAAATATATACTGCCTCTGGGGTACATACATATTTAACACAAAAATAGACAGAAATAAGGAATACAAATTTAAAATATTTAAAAAAAGACAAAGTAAGAACACTTAATTAGATATGCACAAATGTGCTGTATATGCACTTGTATAAATATGTATTTACATATGTATAAATTCTTCTCAAGTCGCTTTAGGTAAATGCAAAATGTAAAATCAAACATTAAACTGTGTTAATTTAATTTATTGTATTAATCAAGCCAATGTTTCAGAACACAAAACACATCGGTTCTAATTTTTAAGTGAGCACATATTTTAGAGAACATGGTATTATTCAGTGGTGAAACCAAGATGCAGAAAAGGAAGTGGAACCAGTAATAATGTCTGCTCTGCTTGGCATATAAACACTGCAAGGTGAATTGATGTCTGTCTGGATTAGTGGATTGAGAGTGACTGTTCATGAAGCTCTCAGCACAATCTGAATGAACGACAGTCTGGCCGACAGCTGTTTGCATCTTATCCTCATCCATCTCAGGATGGCAGAGGATGTGAAATAATCTCCTAAATCATGGACGCTCTGCCAGGCGTGCCATTGCATACCCTTGAACTGTCATCAGTGAAGCTTAGCACGTGTGTGTGTGTGTGTGTGTGTGTTATGAAATCACATCAGATGAGGATCACTGGGTTTATCTCAGTATTGATGCAGCAGGACGTTATGGGATTGAGGAAGGATAGCTGTTCGTCATTAGATGCCCATGCAGACGTTGTATCAGTTTACGGATTTGGTTGGGTGAGTGCAGGAGTTGCTCTAATGCTGGTAACAGATATCCTACTATTCAATACAACTGTGAATATTTTTTCCCTTTTCCAAAAAGCCTATATGTGCTCCTCCAGCATGTCCCCCTTTAAAGAGGGAAAATCACTTATGCGCAAACAACTGTGCACACTGTGAAAAAAAAAAAGGAGCAATTTACAATGATAATAAAAAAGGCTGTGGTTGGGTAGCAACATTTTAGGAAAAAAACATTGAAAAACCACCACCATGCTTCACTGTAGGGTGATGAGTGGTGCTTGGTTTCAACCAGACATAATGCTTGCTATTCAGGCCAAAGAGTTCAATCTTTGTTTCATCAGAGACCAGAGAATTTTGTTTCCAGGCTGGCTTTCACGTCCCTTTTACTGAGGAGTGTCTTCCGTCTGGTGTCTGATCTACGTCTGATTGGTGGAGTGCTGCAGAGATGGTCGTTCTTCTGGAAAGTTCTCCTCTCTCCACATAGAAACACTGGAGCTCTGTCAGTGTGACCATCGAGTTCTTGTTCACCTCCCTGACTGAGGCCCTTCTCCCCAGATCACTGCATGTTTGGCCGAGCGACCCACTCTAGGAAGAGTCCTGGTGGTTCCAAACTTTTTCCATTTATGGATGATGGAGGCCATAGTGCTCATTGGGACCTTCAATGCTGCAGAATTTTTTCTGTACCCTTCGATACAATCCTGTCTCGGAGGTCTACAGGCAATTCCTTCATGGTTTGTGCTCTGACATGCGCTGTTAACTGTGGGACCTTATATAGACAGGTGTGTGCCTTTCCAAATCATGTCCAATCAACTGAATTTACCACAGGTGGACTCCAATCGAGTTATAGAAACATCTCAAGGATGATCAGTGGAAACAGGATGTACCTGAACTCAATTTTGAGTGTCATGGCAAAGGCTATATTTATGCACATGTGATTTTTTTCAATTTTTTTATTTTTAATAAATTTGCAAAGATTAAATTTCTTTGAAGTTGTCATCATGGGGCATTGTTTGTAGAGTTGAGGAAAATTATGAATTCAATCCATTTTGGAATAAGGCAGTAACATAAAATCTGGAAAAAATGAAGCGCTGTGAATACTTTCCGGATGCGCTGTAGAAGGTGCACGTCATGCATACAAATCATGCATTCAAATACAAAACACATGACACTAAAATAATGCAATAAACATTCATTTACCAATGTAAGATACAATACACATTTAAAACAACTGCCATTGACCAAAATGCTTTGCAGTATAATTAATACAACAAAACCCATTACATACAGTCACACAAACAAAATTAAATCCTGTTCACTCTAATCGGTTCTAAAAGCCATACAAAAAAGATACAACTTCAAACTAGACTTAAAAGCCTCCACAGATGGGAAATATTTCACGCACATTGGAAGAGGTTTCAATAAGCATGGAGCAGCCACAGAGAACAGCCTGTCACCCTTCAAATTTAATCTAGTTTTAGGAACATGATGATAATTTTCTGACTAGAAGATCTCTATTTCTTACATTCTCATAAGGCATCAAAAGATCAACAATTTATTTTTGGGCAATACCATGCAACGCTTTGAAACCATCAACAGATTAAGTTAAACTCAATTCTGAATTTTACATGCAACTAGTGTAAAGAAACCAAAACTGGAGTAATTCCCGCTCTTCTTTGCAGTCACAAGTCTGGCCGCAGCATGTTGCACCAATTGAAGACGAAATAACTGACCCTGTGAGATACCTATATATAAAGAATTACAGTAGTCAATGCATGATGATACAAATGGTTTCAGTTTAGAAATAATTCTGTGTTGACAAAATCCATCCTTCACAACACTAGTGACCCGTTTATCTAAAACCAAAGCCGAATGTGATCCATGATAACAGCCAAATTCTTGCCATGATCTGAAACACTTAGCCAACTTCCTTAGAGGCAGAAGAGGGTCCAAAGACAACACACTCAGTCTTATTAGTATTAAGATGAAGAAAATTGCTCGCCAACCAGGCTTTGATCTCACCTAAGCACTGTACAAGTACATCAAAAGATTAAGATCCTTTCAGATCTGTTGGAATACATAACTGTTGTCTGCGTATAGATATTGTATTTACGAAAAAATGAGCCTAAAGGGCATATGTACAACAAAGATATAATAGGCCCAAGTATAGAACCCTGTGGTACACCGCTATGTAATTCAGCTGATGTAGAACATAAATTTTCAATGCAAACCGAAAATTATCTATCCTTCAAGCATGATTTAAACCAATCTAAGGCAGTTACCTTAATGCCAACAGTGCCACAATAAAATGCAATAATTAATGGTATCAAAAGCAGCTGTGAGAGCGAATAGAATAAGAATAATTTCCTTTCCAGAATCAACTGCTAATAAAACATTATTAAACACCTCAAGGAGGGAAGATTATGTACTATGGAGGGACCGAAAACCTGACTGGAACATATATATAACAGCATTCATATCCATGTACAAAATAAGTTTTAAATAACCTTCTCTAAAATTTGTTAAAAAGGGTAATTTCAACGTATGTTGGCAATTACTTAAATCTGTACAATCTAATTTGTAACAAATGTACATCATGTCTAGCTCCATCATAGAGTCAACTCTAGAGGGCGAAGGCTTATAGGTCCTTTACATGCAGTTTGCAAGCAATCACATCATTAACGCACAGCACGAACTGACTGGCCTCTGCTGATCCTGCAGCCAATAAGCTTACTTGTGCAACATATAAATAGTCCGGTTCATTGTTTGCTGTAGGCTAGTCCAGCAGTGCGCCATCAGAGATCCTCTGAAATCCTCCACCTCCCCCAGCTCCACCTGCCTAGATTGATACATGAACTCTTACATGCTCACAGCATCATAGCATTAGCAAGTTCATAATTGTCATTGCCATATTAAATAACATGCTAAAACCATTCAGAGAGTTGTCCTGATTGAACTAAGAAGCAATTATTTAAATGAAAAACCATAATTTGTGAGGTGCCACATGTGAATATTAATATACGGTATCTCACTGTAAATTATAAGATGGCTTGTCAAAAAACTGTAAATTTAACAGTCTAGTTTTATTACAGCTTATAACCGTGTAAAGAAAGTAAACTTACCGTTAAATTATTAAGATTTTTACCTGTTGATTTACAGTGTTTTACTGTTAAGATGAATGACATCAGCAAGGATGAATTCAGTCACATTCTAATGTATTCCATAGATGTTCTAAAACCTCAAGGAGTAAATGTTTTTTGTACTAATTCAAGAGTTTAACTTCATTAAATTCTAAACTGTTAAAAAAAAGGCGTAATAAAGTCAAAATACACAATTACATGAAAGATTAATGGGGTATGTGAAGAAAAGTGTCAAACTCAATTTGACAGTTTTAGCTCCAAATTGAACTAAGCACATGCACATGAATCTAATGAAGGCGATCAGGATTACTTAAAACTACATGGCAGGTGTTTTTGAGCAGGATATCACAGGACTGTGGCCCTTTAGGAGTTTCTCGTTCCTAAAAAGCATGAGATGTTCATATACATTTTTCTTGCCTGCTGACTATATGAAGCATAGATAATATGTATATATAAAAAGTTATGAAGTTCTTCATAAATTTTCTAATATCCTGTACAGTTCTGAGCAAACCAGCCTTGTGCACATGGGCCATTTACTATAATTTGTGGTTAAAATACAACTTCTTTCTTGAATATCTTATGAAACTCCTTTTCAGTCACAGACAAGAATCTTCTTTGAATCCAAAATGACCACATTTCACTTAAAAAACAAACAAACTGCGAATGAATTCCAAAGTAATATTTCTCACCTTGCTTTAACATTCGACTTGCTTTCCAGAATCAATCTATTCCCATGGGCACTGAAATCCACAGAGGCAGCATCCCTGAAATGTGCGTTCTGGTTTTCTTCATGGCACCAACTGTTCTGGTAATCTCAACATGCACAATCTGAACACTTGTAGTGTCAAGATGTAAACGTAGAGCAAAAAGAAAACAAAATGTTTACATTTTCCCTAACTCTAAATAATGCTTATACTCAAAACTCACCCAGCATTGATATATTGTCGCTAAAGTGTTCTGAATTTTTTTATTTAAGCACATTTTCAAACAGTTAATATACGTCAGTCCTGCAGAGTTTAGCTCCAACCCTAATCAAACACACCTGAACAAGCTAATCAAGGTCTGAGTTTTATCAGGGTTGGAGCAAAACTCTGCAGGACTGTGGCTTTCTAGTTCGCCACCCCTGCTATAGGATAACTGAGCGGTTGCTGGGTGAATAGTTTACCCAAGCATTTACTTACCCTCATTTTGTTCAAAACCTGTATGACTGTGGAAGTTAAAATACATGTTGGTAACCAAACCGTTCCAGCTGACTTCCGTTATGTGGATAAAAAATACAATGGAATCAACAGGAACCGAAACTGTTTGGTTACCAACATTCTTCAGAATACTTTATGTTCAACAGAAGAAAAAAAGTCATACAGGTTTGGAACGACATGAGTAAATGATGACAGAATCTTCATTTTTGGGTGGACTGTACCCTTTAAGTCAAAAAATTGCCCATTTTATTGTCACCATAGCTCAGCTCTCCTCAACAATCACATGATTCAAAGTAACATTCACATCCATAGGACAAACAGGATGTTCAAATCCGTATGTATGAGAAACAGTTGATGTTTAGCCAACACCACAAATGAGAGGTTGTTTCAGTGTTGTCATCAGCTGCACCATCCTAAGCAAAAACCTCTCTGCAGAAATTGCTTGCAATGTCCTCGAGGCCAAACTGAATCTGTGAAGTGTAACAAATGAAGAGTTTGCAAGATTCTGTTTCACACAGATAAGATGCTCTGTGAAAGAGCAGTCCTATTAAAACCAGACCTTGGTATGCATGGATTCGGATGTAGTTCATTTTGGCTTTCTAGGGCACCTTCTCATCAAAGCATTCATCACTAGAAACTATAATGTGACTGTAGTTCAGCTAAAATAAGCAATACTAGGTTACGCACTAAACATAACTTGCATTTTGTAAAGTATAAATATGATTGTTTTGGGAGTTTGCTGAGATGCCTGGATGATCTCCCGCATTGAAGAAAACTGGGACAGCTTTAAAAACACTTTCTTGTAAGCAAAATTCAGCTTTCAAAGGACTGTGAAAGACTGAGACATTAAATCAGAGGGAAAAAAATATATATACACAAACACTCAGCAAAGATAATTTTTATTGTTCAAAGGAAGTTTGTGGAGAATTACAGCAGTACACACTTGACTGAACAGCTGCCTTTATCACATAACACAGTACAGACAAGAATGAGGTCAAAACTTTTATGGATCTTGAAATTAGTAAAAAATATTACTTAAAAATTACTATGGCTCCCAGATGGTGTGTATGGCTAATTCGTGTGGTTCAAGAAGGCCTGAAAATCGACATCACTCCTTTTTCTCTCGTCAAATTAAAAATGTGTAACACCCACACACAGCAGTAAGAAAAGAAAAAAGGATGATAACAGAGGGGAGTCGCAAACAGGCACACACATTTTGACAGATCTAGGAGAAGAGAAGCTGACAAGTTGCAGTAAGACTCAGAAATGTAACACCTAAAAACTTAATATGCAGAGGAAAAGAGTTGAGAGAAAAAAAAAAAAAGTTGTTTTTTTCATTTGGGTTGTTGAAAAAAGGAATACAAACTAAACGGAGAACATTGTCAAGTCTAGTTTGTGTACAATTTCGTCATTTTTAATGCTCTTCCAACCATATAAGGACTATAGGAAATGTATGGAAAAGCAGTAAGAAATATTCCCCTATATATAATTGCATCCGAGTTTTATTTGTTTAAATAGCCTGTTCAGGAAGCATTTATAATTGATTCTATATGTCTATGTATAAATATATTTCTGTATATATATATTTCTGTATATTGTTTTTTTTTTGTTTTTTTAAAAATAAATCTATTCAAACCCAGATGGGTGTTGTTCTACATTTGATTTCCTTTCCAGTTTTGTCACCAAAGCTCTGCACATATTCAATTCGAAAACTTCTAAATTTGTCATGACCTGATGTTAAGCCTGCCAGGCTTACGGTATCATTCCCTTTAGAAGAGCCAAATCAAACCAGTATCAATGGTAAATTTAGTGGCGTCCGCACTAATTCACTTCCCAATTTAGTACACACAATCAGAGTGATTTGCTCTACCCTGACAAGAAACAGGAGGAAAACAAAATAAAACTCACCAGCCCGCATGAACCTCGAAAGTAAGCGCGGGGTGGCGGAGCACGGTTTTACTTTTATAGCACCATTTTGATTGTTTGTACATTGTTGCTTGAACTGTATTGTGTGCCCACAAGTTGAACTCATTAACGATCTCCAAATTTTACAGTTTTATCTGAGTCTTTAGATATATATATATATATGTTTGTATATATATATATATACACACACACACACATACACACACACACACACACACAATTGCAGAGAACACTTCCTGAATGAGCTAACTATGAGATTCACACCACGTCATTCAGATGATGCTGGTTTGCTCTCCATCATATGGTACAACACCGAAAACACCTAAAATAGAGATTTTTATCATATCTGGATACACTAACACTAAACGCCCCGGTTGACTCTTTTCTCTGGGTGAGGGGGGTGTCTTTTGTAAAAGGGAGAACTTTCAAAAAGGACAACTCCTATAGAGTAGCCAGCAGAAATATCCATTTATCTAGCCAAACATCGTCTATACTGCTTTAAAGAGGATTCTCTTACATATACATGACAGTGTTTCTCAGTCAAACATCTTTATTCGCCATAGAGCATTAATGTTCTTCGTTTCATGCACGGTAATTCTTTCCACTCCAGCGCGCGGTTCTCGCTCGGTGAGGAACACCCGTCCGGGGTCAGTCGTCATCTATGTCGTCGCCCTCCGACTCCTCTCCTCCTCTCCGCTCGTACACTTTATCTCGGTGTCGCTCCTGGATCTCTTTCATCTCCTCTGCGTAGCGGGAGAAAGCTCCGCCGAACTTGCTCCACGCTTTGAAGGGTATCGTGATAGAGTTTCTGTAACTGGGCTTCACCTCGCTCACCCGCAGAAACACCCCGTACTTGTTGGAGCCCACGTCAAAGAAGAACCGCTTGGAGTCCACCGTGATTGACGTGCCCTCGGGAAGCTCCCCATAACCGCCGGCGCAGCCGCCTCCGCCGACCAGCTCATCGTCATCCCCGCCGTAGTCGTCGATCAGCTTGGCCAGAGCGTCGCGGAACTCGATGAGACCCTGAGCAGGAAGGGCAATGGTTTGCCCGGATTGCATGCCACCCCCGGGCACACCTCCCCCGACGCCAAACCCACCAGGCCCGCGGTTGACGGTCTGACGGATACGGAGGAACCGCCCCCGCTGGTTCTCCTTCAAATCGAGGTAGTATTTGCGGTTTTCCCTCACCAGAAACTCGCTCTTCAAGGCCCGTCTAGGCCCGCCGTCCTCGCCGCTAGAGGACTGGGCGATCTGCTCCGGGGTGCTGGGTCCGAGCTGGGCGTAGTGCTCAATGAAGTCCCCCAGGTAGTCCCGAAACTCCGCCGCGACTGACATGGAAAGTGTCAAGCGACTTTTGGAGCCACCAGCGCCGACCTCGGCGATCTTGATGAACCTGCCCTTCGAGTTCTGCTTCACGTCCAGATAGAACCGCTTGTTTTGGATGTCAAGGCGTTTGGACGCCAGCTCCTGGGTCTCTTGATCCCTCTGGAAGGGCTGGAATCCGCTACCTCCACCCCCTCCTCCGCTGCCACCACCACCACCGCCACCGCCGCCGCTGCTTCCACCGCGCTCACTCCCACTATCCCCATCCGCCATCTTCACCATCACCCAGAGCTGCGTTATTTTTTCCCACCCGTATGTCCTCAGGTCCCGCCTTCTGACCCGTTCTGAGGCACGAGAACGTCGTGTGAATGGCTAATAGCGCTGGAAACGTCACCATCTTAGAAAGCTCTTGTGATTGGACGTTTGACACGTCAATCATAAATTCGCTTCTCTAATTGGACCGCGACCTGTCCGTTGTACGAGTAAATACCACATCTCAATTTTCTTTGGCTCACTTGGACTGCCTGTCAAAGTGTAGGTCCCACCTTTTTGTTTTGACAGTACCACGGGCCATTGGTGTACAGTGGTGTCGATAACGCACTAAAAGCAAGCACTTTATTGCAGATAACACTAGGTCTTTCGTACTGTACATACAGAATCATTCCTGATCAGTCAACCCCTTCACAGTTTTCTAACCCTTTAAATATACAAATAAGAACTTCTAAATAAAGTTTAGAAAAAATATTTTTTTATTATAATGTGTCTCGTTCACATATTTTAAAATACATGTAACGTTAATTTATATAAATAATTAAGCAAAGGCAGAATATTAATTACACTTATTTCGGAAAAAAATATGCAAACAAATATACTAATCACGTTCATATTTTCTTAAAAAGAATTATGCCTCGGAAAAATGGTCATATATGTGGGTCCTTGACGTAAAAAAGTTTCAAACCCCCTGACTAAGTGTAAATATTAATCCATAAGGGAAATAGAGTTTTGGAACACAGTATCTTTATGCATATCAAAGACATTTTAGTATGATTTGATATTTAAAACGCTAAACAATTTATTATTATCAACAGAAAATGTTTTAATATATAATTTCCCTTAATGTGATCAGAATTGTTATTTGGTTTTGATGTGGTTTATCACTCATCTTACTCTTAAGCCTTGTTATTCACATAAAATCATATTTTTTGTAATGTCAGATGACTTGTAAATAAGGTTCAATGTTTTCTGTAAATTAAAAAAAAATTCAGGCAGTTGTAAGTCCCGCCTACATGTTATCCGTCCAAACATCATTCATCGATGGGGGATGGTAGAAGCAGATACATGCTGAAATCTCATTGGCCTTCCCGAAATTCGAACAAATAACGGACATTCTGATTGGCTGATTCCACCGCTCGGTACGCCTCGAGCGTTCTCTGCTGAACGGGGTTTATTGTTCCTCCGAGTCAAGAGGCAAAATAGATTTTAGCCAGACCTCCTCGGATCCCATTCAAAGTAATACTTCGCTGAAATGGTATGAAATTCTTCAATTTTGGTCCGTATATCTATATTCTGTAACTCGACATATCCACCCGTCTTTAATTCTGCTCATTTGTCGTCTTTTTAAATATTCTACGGCTAGCACCGAGCTAACGCTGGATGGATTTTGCGCTGTTAGCTCGCGAGAGTAGCGCGTGCTAATAGTCTTTTGCTATTTCTATTTATTTAATCACGACGTATGTTGTCACAGTGTAAATGATTTGCGTCTTGAACCTAAATGTCTTATATATTTGAAAGGTTTTGTTGAAAAACGTCGCAGCTGTTGCGGAATTTCTCCAAGCGGTAAAGCTAAGCTATACTCCATCCGTCAGCGGCGGAGCAGCGCTCGTGCTGATCAGTTTATATAAACTTCATTTATTGCGTAGTTCTTCAGAGATTGCCAAGTCTTAGGAATTCCATTACGCGGTTTTTATTTCTTGTATGCGCAGGTTTATGTCAGAAACACGGACAAACTAGAGTGGCGGTCATATGAGAGGGAGATTTACCTGCTTTAACAGGCTGTTCATTGACTCATTGGCATTCGGTGAAGTGGCAGATGGCATTGGCAGTTTTTGGGTAAACTTTAATTAATTTGAAGGAAGAGCAGATCCCATTCCTAATGGATATGTTTTACTCGTACCCTCTGGATGGGAAACGGTGCAAATTGGCAAGAGAAGTGGAGTATTTGCCTCCAAACCTGCGTTTGTTTTTAAGTGTTGAACACCGGTAATTATTAATTTTAATGAGCAATGCATTAAACATACGTGTCTCTAAAATAGTGGACACATTTGCCTATAACTTGTTACACTTTTGTATTATTTAAAAAAAAAAAAATATTGTTTATAATTGAGCAATTATGAAGAATTAAATGTAAAATGTAATTTAATGTTAAAATATATGTAGTAATATTTATGTAAAATATATATATTTTTTTAAAATACACTTTTTTAAATATAAAATTGTTTTTTAATGTAGTTTATATTATATTTATTATATAATATTATATAATTATATAATATTATATATATATACAAATATTAAAAATGACTTGATTAGTGTTCATTGAATTCATGTGTAAATTGTCATATTTTTATATGTATATGCAATATGTAAGCAATAATGTATTAAAATATTAATATTTAATTTCAGTATGAAATGAATATCATTAATGTAATTAAATTATTTTTATTATCATTATATAATATTTAAATTATATTATTAATTAAATTTGAATTACTATTTAAATTTCTTTGTTCAGCTAGTATGCTGAAGAAGCATGATTGACCTGAACCCCCCATAATTGTATTCATAATGTTATTGATTATGCTAATTTATTGTTTTATGCACTGAAATGCTTGTATGCGTTGAATCTGGGGTAGTCGTGGCCTAGTGGTGAGGGAGTCGGGCTTGTAATCTGAAGGTTGCCGGTTCGATTCCCATGCCGGCAGAAATTGAAAGTGGGGATTGTGAATAAACAGCACTCTCTCCACCTTCAATACCATGACTAAAGTGCCCTTGAGCAAGACACCTAACCCCTAATTGTGCTCCCCTTGTAAGTCGCTTTGGATAAAAGCGTCTGCTAAATGATGAAAAATGAAAATGAAATCTGAGTCTCTATTCTTTTGTAGGCAGGAGGAAAGGCTGGTAAAGACAGTGGCAAGGCCAAGGCGAAAGCAGTGTCTCGCTCACAAAGAGCTGGACTTCAGGTGAAATAAACGATCCATGTTCAGAAGTCCATTTGTTAAATATCCTTCTGTTAAATGGATGTAGATGTGGGATTTGTTGGGTCAAATACAACATGTCAGCTACTACTTTTCTAAGGAATGCTTATCTGAAATTTGTAGTTCCCAGTGGGTCGTATCCACAGGCATTTGAAGACCCGCACTACGAGCCACGGTCGTGTGGGAGCAACAGCAGCCGTGTACAGCGCAGCCATCCTTGAATATCTCACAGCTGAAGTAAGCATTGACTGGCATTCTGCAAATCAAATATGTGCTGATGTGTGGCACGCTATTAACCACATTTGATTTTTTTTTTTTTTTTTTTTTTGTCGTAGGTTTTGGAGTTGGCAGGAAATGCTTCAAAAGATCTGAAGGTGAAGCGTATCACCCCTCGCCATCTACAGCTAGCCATTCGTGGAGACGAGGAGTTGGACTCCCTCATCAAGGCAACCATTGCTGGTGGTGGTAAGTTGAAGTTTTAGTTTATTTTGTGTATGTTGCATACATACTGATGATGCATACAGATGTTAAGCACTTCCGTGATTGGTGTTTTCTCACAGGTGTGATTCCACACATCCATAAGTCTCTGATTGGTAAGAAGGGCCAGCAGAAGACCGCATAGTTCCCGTTGGGGCCGCTATGCTGACATGGACTCAAGGACTTGCATTTGGGATGTGACCAGATCGGCTTGTGTTCATCCATTCATCCATACTTTTTTTTTTTTTTTTTTTAAGTTAATATTAATGTTATACTAGCTAACCACCAGTGATTTGTTAGAGTTTTGTGTTAATGTTATATCGCCAAAACTAGAATGGCAAATAAGCCCCTCTTCCCCAACCCAAATGTCAGGTATTTTAGTGAGAGACAAACAGGAAGTGTCTGATCTATCCTCCTGTGACTGTGGAATTGTTTGTTGAATTGGCCAGAGCTATGGAGCTGTTTTATACTGAAAAATGGAAATGATAAAAACATTTTATACAAAACCGAAATGTTTGTTCTTATTTGAGATCGTCGTCTGCCACTGTGTTCTGACACTTTTTAAACTTTACTCCATTTCTTGGACCAAAAGGGAAACCAGAATTGTGTTTTCGTGTGCAATGTGATACCAATTAGTTTTAATTGGGGTTAATGCAGAAATTTTGTATGTATATGAATGAATGACACGTACAAAAAAGTATTTTAGCATAATTTAAACTTATTACAGACATAATTGATATGTGGTCTTCACCGCCACAGTACAGAATTCTATATAGAAATTATTCAAATGAATGGGCTGAATTTATATATTAACGAACACTTTAGTTTAAAATGTAAATGGAAGTAATCTATTGAAAGAATATATTTTCGTTTTAATGTTTTCGGACTGCTAATCATGTTATTTTCAAAATTTGTTAAATGCGACTAGTTGAACTGAAGTACTTTTTGACCCACTTGAGTGGGATTCAAGTATACATACTTTTTTTTTTTTTTTTTAAATGAAATTTCATAATTCTGTTGTCTTTGTAATATGGTTAAAGTGTACACTTTATTTTAGAAGGGTTTATATAAAATCCCCTATATATACCCTTCTGAAAGTTCTCTTAAGGTTTTAGGACAATTTTGATGAAAGATTTTTGTTGATTATTATATATTATACTCTTCTGAAAGAAAGTGTTCTTAAATGTATTAAAGGTGCACTTTAACCATATTACAAAGACAACATAACTATGCAATTTCATAAAAAGATGTACTTAAATCCTACTCAAGTGGCTCAAAAAGCACTTCGGTTCAACTAATTGCATTTAAATAAATAATAAAAAATAAATATAAAATAAATTTCGAAAATTATTTGATAAGCTGTCCGAAAACATTGAATTAAATTTAAACATTGTGCACATTTTTTCAAGAGTGTATGTCATTTCATTCATCTATATGAACAAAATGTATATATATATATATATATATATATATATAAAAAGTGTATGTGTATGTTTTATAATATCAGTAAGTAAAGTGTTGCTTACTATGCATTTACAATTTTGTGTGGTGATCAGTATAGTAATTAGTAATTAAGTAGCAGCAGTGCATATTATTTATTCCCTGATAAATAAAATTTAACGGTTAATTTTAATAATTTAATTTGATCAAATATTCATCTACCCAGTAATAGTTCCTATATGCCCAACTGTTATAAATATGTGAGGATTCATGTCAGGGTTAAAAAGTATGAATTTAAACTGCGTTTCATAATAGGAATATTATTTCACAGATCATGAATCAAAGAGCCCAACATTAAATGAAATCAAATCACTAAATGTTGAGAACATTCAATTCGATTTCAGTCATCTGGGTAATAAAATGTTGTTGCAAAGGGTGGACAGTAGGTGGCGGTAAAGACCACATATTCACATACTTGTGTGATTCAATACAAAATGCCAATTTTTAATTCACATTACTGTTTATGACTTATAAGCATTTATTAAAAAACAACCAACCAAACATTTTTTGATGACAGTCACTCATATGAACAGTTCGCTGCATTTAAGTTCGAATAAACAGTGTCTGTCTGCCATATCAGTTAAGTGGTTTAAAGCATTTTAATTCATATTTAACATTTAACAGTAAATGGTTTTCTGCTTGTCCTTACCATATGATCAGACTCGTGTTCTAGTGAACTGGCGGCTACAAAAACACTCATTTAATTTGTCCACATTAACCCTTTAGGTATCAAAATAGTCATTGTGTTAAATATCAAATCAAATATCCTAGACAACTGCAGCAAGGTGATTATTGGGGTTTGGCGGTGTATGTTTGTAGGTGTTACACCTCACTGTTCTGCTGCGTCATGCTGTATCTGTTATGCAGTCGATGCATGTGTGTGTGTGTGTGTGTGTGTGTGTGAGATTGAACAGCTTTAACCTGGGAATTAAAACAAGATCTCACACACAACTGCAGGCTTTGAGTTATGGGACATCTGCAATGCAGAAGCCTATATATAGCAGAGAGATGGAGAGAGAGAGAGAGAGAGCAATGGAGGGAGGGGGCTGAGGACAAGATACAATAATATCAATGGAAAAGTTGCCAATACCACAAATATAATTCAGTACTGCAGGTTTTTACCGCTTCTTTGAAGTTTTTTTTAATTAGTAGCCTAGTCTAATCAAAATATTGATTTAAATCTAAACATGTAACTGTGTCCAGAATCATTGCACTACTAAAAATCACCATGCACCGACAGATATTTTTGCGTGGTATTAATGCATGATGCATTTCAAATAAGTGGCTGATTAATGTGATTTATTGTTCTATTAATCTACGTTTAAAAACAGGAATTAAATAAACAACTTTAAATATGTCTATTTATTTGCCTATATAAAAGTGATTTATTTATATACATTTTTATGTGTGAATTATTAAATGAATTAATTGATTCTTCGTTTTATTTTTATGTGTCACTCCTGGTCCTCCATAGATTAAATCATAGCAATGTCTAATTTTTTTTATTAATTTAAAAAATGTAGGCCTCTATAAAACAGTATTTTTTTAATTATTAAAAAAGGTCTCATCATGTTTTCCCGTTGTGTTATAGCATTACATTAGCCATGGATGAGTATCTCTATATCATTATAGCTGTAATCATAACCATTAATGTTCTCTGTTCATATTTTTGAGATTATTTCTGGCACTTCCGGCTGTCTTTTAATAATTTAAGTGATGAAAGGATTTTTTTTTTTTTTTTAGCAGGAAATAGATTTGCAAAGAGTACTTTATATTGGAGTCTGCAAAATTGTAAAATGCATCATTCTGTGGTAAAATATGTTTGTATAAAGACCACTAAACTGTATTTATTAGATATGCCATGGCAAACGATTTCCACTTTGTTTTTTTTTATTGCATTAAGTAATCATTTAAACAAATCAATATTTCCATTTATTTTGTGTTTTTTTGAAAATAGCCATATATTAAGTCAAATTATCACAAAATCATTATCATCTGTATAATATCCCTCTTCCGTTCAAAATTTTTGGGGTCAGTATTTTTTAATGTTTTTGAAAGAAGTCTGTTCCAGTCTTCAGTGTCACATGATCCTTCAGAAATCATTATAATATTCTGATTTTCTGCTCAAGAAACATTTATTATTATTATCAATGTTGAACTCATTGTGCTGCTTAAGGTTTCTAAGAAAATCATGATGTTTTCAGGATTCTTTGATGAAAGAAAGTTCAAAAGAACAGCATTTATTTGAAACAGAAATCTGTAACATTATAAAAGTCTTCGCTGTCACTTTTGATCAACGTAAAGCAAAAAAAATAAAATAAATCTTACTGACCCCAAACAGGTGTAGTGTGTACTGTTTGTGTGCATCAATATACAATATCAGAGAAAAAAAAACTACACTCAGCATCAGCACTGACGTTTCAAGGTCATTCATTCAAGGCTCTTTCAGA
The DNA here is from genome assembly GCA_038088235.1 of Zacco platypus. Taxonomy (NCBI): domain Eukaryota; kingdom Metazoa; phylum Chordata; class Actinopteri; order Cypriniformes; family Xenocyprididae; genus Zacco; species Zacco platypus. The sequence goes on along the minus strand of CM076082.1, from coordinate 34,967,686 downwards.
CGTAAATGAGAGGAATATTTAAGGAATAACCAAAGGATGAGAATCACCCTCTGGCTCAGTTGTTCTGGATTCATCTAAGAACAGGAGATGTGCCTCAACAGAATGGCTATTTGCTAGATGCATAATTTATGCTCTCTGTCTGTCTCATCTCCCCCAGAGGACATGCAGTAATAAAACTATGCATTTCGGTCAGACTAAAGTCTTTTTGAGACACGCCAACTGCCCTCCTTGAAATTGTTTCCACTGAATAGCATGTATTAATAGTATAAGCCATGGTACTGAATGATTTTTAAAAAATAAAGGTTCTTTATGATAATTTTATGAAGAACTTTTTGACATCCATTCCACAAAATGTTCTTTATTGTAGGAAAAATATCCTTCTGACAACTAGTTTTAAGAGTATGCTCCAGAACCAGTAAATCAAGTCATTAAGTAAAACTCTGGTGAGTGAGTGTGTTTGCTTGCAGGGTTGGGGAGTAACGAAATACAAGTAACTTAGTTACGTATTTAAAATACAAAATTTGAGTAACTGTATTTCATTACAGTTACATTTTAAATGGGTGGTAATCAGATTACAGTTACATCTGAAAAGTATTTTAGATTACCAAAGTGATTACTTTGAATTTTAATGTCATTTAAACAGCAATTGGTGATTCTCTGACTCTGACAGTCTGAAAAAGTGGAGTTAAGTTTCACCAACATTTTAATACTTTTAAGAGGGATCATAAAAATGTTGTTATTTTTATTTGGTACTGTCCTGAACAAGACAAAATGACTGAATTTATAAAAAAAATTGCCCAACTGTTAACTTAACTGTCCTGTCATGACCTGATGATCCACGACTGTTTTCATGAGTCATTGTATAATTGTAAAAAAGGTCACTGCAATTTGTTTTCCCTCACAATTGTGAGTTTGCATTTCACAATTATGACTTCTTCTTCTCAGAATTGCAAGATTTAAACTCACAATTGCAAGTTATAAAGTCAGAATTGGGAGATATAAACTTGCAATACTGACTTTTTTCTTGCAATCGTGAATTCAGCATTGCGGGTTTATATCTCATAATTCTGACTTTTCTCAATATTGTGAATTTATATCTCATAATTCTGACTTTTCTCAATATTGCGAGTTTATATCTCATAATTCTGACTTTTCTCAATATTGCGAGTTTATATCTCATAATTCTGACTTTTCTCAATATTGTGAATTTATATCTCATAATTTTGACTTTTCTCAATATTGCGAGTTTATATCTCATAATTCTGACTTTTCTCAATATTGCGAGTTTATATCTCATAATTCTGACTTTTCTCAATATTGCGAGTTTATATCTCATAATTCTGACTTTTCTCAATATTGTGAATTTATATCATAATTCTGACTTTTTTCAATATTGTGAATTTATATCTCATAATTCTGACTTTTCTCAATATTGTGAGTTCATATCATAATTCTGACTTTTCTCAATATTGTGAAATTAAATCTCATAATTCTGACTTTTGTCAATATTGTGAATTTATATCTCATAATTCTGACTTTATAACTCTCAACTGCAACTTTATATCACGCAATTTTGAGGGAAAAAGTCAGAATTGTGAGATAAAAACTTGCAATTACCTTTTTTGTGTTTGTTTCACACTTATTAATATTCCAAAATATCCTAAAGTATTTAGATTAAGTTACTAAACTTGAGTAATGTAACGAAATACGTTACAAATGACTTTTTAAAGCATGTATTTTGTAATCTGTAGTGAAACACATTTTAAAAGTAACTTACCCAGCCCTGTTTGCTTGACATATCACATCTGAGACAAAGAGTACGTTTGGTTGATAAATGGCTTTATTTGGCTTTAGGGGAACATCACTGTATCAGTTAGCAGCCATACAGTTAAAGTGTCAGCACTCCTGATCCATCTCTGAAACAGTGTCGAGATGCAGAAAACATGAGGACTCTTTTAAGCAGTTTAGATTCATGATTAAGGCATTTACGTACATTTTACACACATCAAGCAAATCTATCCCAACCCCTCATATTGTCAAGCTCCAAGTGAATCAAGCCATGCAAATTGAAACTCCTCTTGATTCATTCATTTCATGAATAATTGCTACATTTATTGGAAATCTTGCTCTTGGCTCATTCCTCCTCTTCCACTCTTTTGGATTATAATAAGTCCTAAAGGTTGCAGCAAAAATGAATCCAAAGAGTAAACTCGTTTTAACATCACACTTTTCTCCACACGGTAAGGAAAAAATCAGTTGAAAATGTAGAGTGATTTTCTGCCAGGACATTATCCATTAAGCTCCGGACATTTCCTGTAACTCTAAAACAGTACAATGTTATGATTAATTCAGAATTCAGGTAAAATACTTGTGTAAAATCAAGTCCTTCGTATTAAAGGTAGGGTAGGCAGTTTCTTTTTCATAAACACTTATGGTTGAAACTCTCTTATAGCAATCAATAATAGTATTCTATAATAGTGTTCCAAATAATAAAACATACATATATCTTCATCCAATCATTGCAGTCGGATAAAATGCAATGATACAATGTCCTACCTGCCTGTAAACGTATGTTTCGCGCACCCTGCTCACGCAGACATCACACGTCATCAGACAGTCAGACGGACAGTCGACGAGCGCAGCAAACAAACAGCAGACACCTTTGTCATAACTATAATTACGAGATGCCAACCCTTGACGGAGCAGTTCACGTCCTCAGACTCGGATTTATGCATTTCTGTGTCAGCACTATCAACGCCGAAATGAATCTGCAGCAGTCAGGTGGTACAAATAAGAGCTTTGTAAGTTGTTTACGTTGATTATTATTATAATGTTAGGTGCTTTGACACGTGAGGTAATTTCTGTCGTCTTGTGACGATTTGCAGACTGTGCAGTGTGCGTTCATGTGTTTTATCTCATGCTTTGCTATTGCTAGCTTCTCCGAAATTACCTACCCTACCTTTACGTAGTATTGGGCTTTATTTTTATGTACTTTTCTTAGAGTGCAAACTGAAGCCAATGAATTAACTTACACAAGACATTTGGGAACTCTTTTTCTTTTCTTATTTTTTTTTCTGGGATTCAGTTTTACCGGGCAAGTCTTATTTAACAAACAACACGTAACATTTTCAATTGCCATATATTCATTGATCAAATTGTTTAAAAAAAAAAAAAAATCAAGACCATTGATGGAAAAAGTTCAAATCAAGGATAATGAGGGTGCATCTCGTCAGGTGTGGGTACGTTTGCGCTGCCTTCTCAAAATCAAGAGATTTCTCCACATTGATTCAAATACCCAAGGTTTGCTAAAACACTACTACTAGAATAATACTCTGTGGGCAGATATTTAACTCTTTATTTGCACAAAGGTTTATGCAAAATGAAATAATGAAGTCAGACCAACTGAGATGCCGTGATGTGATCCGAAACACCCATTAATCAGAAGATTTTTGAATCAAATGTGCCAAAATACTGGATTCATTAGTTATTTTTCCATCCATGAAGTTGATATTTTTAACCATTTGTTAAATAAAGATTTAGCCAGGTATTGAGTCCCGTTTGCTTCATAAGATTATTTATTTTGACAAATGAAGATCAGATCGCATTTGGAAACAATCCAGATGATTTCTCGCAGAAGTAGTTAAATTGATAAAGCAGGACATCAACCCATAATGTCACAGAATCTGCGTCCTGTAATCGAGCAGGCCTGCATTGTGAAGGGTCAGTGGCGGCGGTTCATATGGCTGTCTGAATGGGTTTTTGTAGTGGCTGTTTTTCTGGAGTAATAATGTGGCGGTTAATAGCCCTTCTCTATAGCTGTAGGTGTGACTGTCTGTGACCCCTCTGTCCTCTCTATAGCCAGCCTGTCACCTGCAGAAGAGAGCCGGACCCGTCACGACCAGCTGCAGTGCTGCAGAAAACACGTGTTTATGCTGCTTCCTGAAGCCGGAAAGCTCTTGTACGCACACACACGGGGGAAAAAAACACAGCAAATATACACAAACAAAACAAACTCACATTCACAGGCTAATGCTCTCTGTCTTCCATTGGGTCAAGATCATGTCCAAGTCATATTTCACCCCAAAAGTAAAAGATTTGTATAAGTATTTGGCACATAGAAAATAAATGATGATTAAGATTTATATATATATATATATATATATATATATATATATATTTATATGTGTGTGTATGTGTGTGTAAGAATTGTAAAATATTTATACATCATGGTTGCGTTTAATAATTTACCTATGCTTACGGACCTTTTCACTGACTAAATCGCAAATCTACTAAAGTTTTTCATACATCACTTATTTATAACGCTATATATTGTGTTAAATTACTTTGTTAGTAAATGACAAAAAAAAAGTAAAATAAAAATAACACTGCTGCTAGGGTGTTTCTAATATAACGGTTGAAGGAGTGACAGCAAATCTAACATCTTCTTCTGACCAACGTAATCAATCTCTTTATTTTTCCCTCTTTTGGAAAGTCATGGAAACTCAATCAAATATTTTTTCTTTTCTATTGGAGAAAATTTTGCTCTATTTGCTGTCATCTCTAATACACCGCTATAGACGTTTACCCAACCATGACGACGTCTGCTTCGGAGAACCCTGGAAATTTTAATTAAAATCATTGTATTACGGCATTTTTACTGTAATATAGTATTTTTACTACAATACAGTAAAAATATCAGACCCGGACATGATCTCATGAAATTCACCCATTTGTGAGCAGAAACACTAAAGGGCTAAAGGAACCTCATCTAGTTTCAGAAGGAAGCCATGCCACAGATTAGAAAGAGAGAATAAGAGAGAGGAAGATTTACTTCAGAAAGAGTGAGATCCGCTCCATCACGAATGAATCAATCAAGAGGAGATCATTTTTGAACACAGGAAGGAATAGAGGGATATTTAGCAGCATTATTCTCTAAAGCGTCAGAATCTAAATTGCAGAAGGACTTTCCCACACTACATATGCACAGTACACTCTTCTCTCCAAAATCTAAACGCTGAAACCCTCCCCAAGAAATCCATAAATGTTTAATCTGTAATCTCACCAACCTCGTTGAACTCCATGCCGCCACGTTTGCCGTGCTATGACCGTTGCGATTGAGGAAACCATGAACGAATGGACAGATGCATATATTAAAGTTCAAAAATGATGCATGCTTTGCATGAGAATGCGAATGAAACATTCTTTTGCCAACGAGTGAACTTAATGAAATGAGCTTGGACAATTTCATTCATGTGGGTATAGATGCCCTAATATCGCTGGAAAAATAGATGTGGCCTGTCCCTGTGCTTGGCTCATGACATACATTCAGGACTCGAGTGACGCTCTATATAATGGATATGCTGTTGCTCTGTGAATAATTACCTCTTCCAAAGTCCAAACTCACTTTTTTTTTAAAATCAAATAGCACCGAGAGGTTGGAACCAGTTCATTTTGCCTTGGATGGCATCACCTTCCTTTGTGCTGTCCTGCACTACTAATGGCACGTGAACACCAGGTGTGAATGAGATCTTTGCTGTCTGATCTTCACTTACGTTGCTATCTTGACACGAAAATGAAAATTTTGTCATCGTTTAATCTTCCTAATGTTATTCTGACCCCTTATTATTGTCTCTATTGCGACACAAAGAATAGCTTAGACCAGGGGTGTGCAATTCTGCTCCTGGAGGGCCACTGTCTTCTTCTTCTGTTGTCTACATGGTGGTTGGCAAACCAATTATAAGGTGCATTTTGTGCCACCTACTGGATTGGAGTACGGAGCACAACTTGGTTGAAGACACTTAAAAAATGAAATCCCATTTAGGGCCATTGTCCTGCAGAGATCAGCTCCAACCCCAAACAAACACACCTGAACCAGCGAATCAAGGTCTTAGTAAGCATACTAGAAACTTCCAGGCAGGTGTGTTGAGACAAGTTGGAGCTAAACTCTCCAGGACCGAGTTTGGACACCCCTGGCTTAGACTAAATGTCGTTGTATCTTAGATTAACAGTTTCTGTTTTCCATAAAAAAAGAAGTGGATGGTGTTTTATACTTCCAAAAAAGGATTTGCACTTGTGTTAAATAAAAACAAAATGGCGCACTGTTCTGCTATGTGACCTATCCTGACATGACCTCACAATTTCAGGGAGTAATAATTCGAATTTCAGGATTTCTGACATATCAGGTCAGATCATGTGACTTTTGAAGACTTGGAATACAGAATCGCTGAGTACGTGATTTCACCAAGTACATGTTCCATCTTTGTTGATCCTGGAACAACATTCCAATCAACCAATCAGATTTGAGGGAGAGGTTTATAGTTTATGTTTAGGTTTACAACCGGGGTTTGGTGCTTCTACATCAGGTGTTATTTACCTATCATTTCCCTCTGATTTTAGGGATAACTAATGGGTAGGGTCAGGTTTAGAGGTAGGGATAGACTAAATTTTCAGACTGGAATGTTGTTCCAGGATCAACAAAATATGTTGATCCATGAACACAGCGGTGACCCAATCGTATGGACAACATTTTTTGTCCTTTTGGAGGTTGGAAGTTTACTCAGCATCCACTTCCATTGAATGAAAAACAGAAACTCTGACATTCTGCCTAATATTTCCTATTGAAAGAAAATAAAGGATAAGAAAATTGTCATTTTTTGGATGAACTACTCTATATACTTTCTGCACAGACCCCGTTTAATCTCTTGAGTGCTATAGAGAAAACATCCGTTTTGGTGCTTTCATTACCAACTCGATGCTTTCCCGCAGAGATCCCGATACATCAGCAGATGAAATCAGCTGTACCTAATGAAATGAAAGTGAAGATGAGAAGATGAGGCTTGTTTGGTGGAGTTGTGTGTGGCTGAGGGACAGAGAGGTAAAGAGGACATGGAGGGGTCCAGACGGATGTGGCGGAAGCAGTGATGGTATGCAGTTTTACTTGCTCTTGACCGCAGCGGCCTTTTCGCCTTTGTTACTGTCCCCCTTTTCACTCTTGCTATCTGCCTTATTGCTATCTGCCTTGCTATCACTCTTCTTCTCTTTCTCTTTCTCCTTGTCATTCTCCTTCAGCTCCTTTGGACTCTTCTTTTCTTCCTTTTCCTTCTTCTCATCCTCCTTTTCCTTTTCCTTCTTCTCCTCCTGTTCTTGCTCCTCCTCTTCCTCCTCCTCCTCCTCATCGCCTCCTTCTTCCTGTTCTTCTCCTTCCTCTGCCTCCTCTCCTTCCTCTCCTGCCTCCTCCTCTCCTTCTTCCTTCTCCTCCTCTTTCTCTTCCTCCTCCTCCTCCACCTCCTCTTCCTGCTCTTCCTCTTCCTCTGTCTCAGGTTTGGCTACGCTCCTCCTGTAGGAGCTTAGGGCATAAGTGCGGCTCGATGGATAAGAGTAGGCGGACTGCATCATGGCTCCGCTCACAGAGCTCAGACGGCATTCCTCACCTTCCAGCAGCTTCCTGTTGGGAACGGCCAAATATGGGATTAATAAATGTATCAACTAATGAGATCAAATGAAAATAGCTGTGAGTCTGACCTGTAGGCTGCGATCTCAATATCCAGTGCCATCTTGACATTCAGCAGGTCCTGGTATTCGCGCAGGTGGCGGGACATCTCTCCTTTTGTGCTCCGAAGAGCAGATTCCAGCTGCTGAATAGTGTCCTGTCATCGCAGACAAGACGTTTATGTCACCAAAAGCTTTTCTGACAGGAAATTTTACCCAGCTAATGTTCTGGTTAAGGTTCTCTCAAAGTTATGAACAAATGTTCTAGCAGTGACGTTAATAGAATGTTTGCTCAATGTTATCTGGTCTTTAATAATGTTCTCAAAATGTTATTTATACATAACATTTGTTTGTTTTTTAAATGTTATTACTTGTTTCAGAATGTTCAGAGAACATTCAAAAGTAACATTCCTATAATGTTTGCAGAATGATAAAATGTAATGTTTCCTTAAAAGTGTAAATTTTAGGAGGATCTATTGACAGAAATGCAATATAACATAGTATACATAACTATGTTTTCAGTGGTATATAAAGACCTTACATAATGAAGTAAAAAGAATGTTTTTATTGCCTTCGAATGAGCCATTTCTACCTACATATACCCATTTGTCATTTCTGTCTACAGACACCTATTCTATTACACGTTAAGTCGCCATTTTGCGCCGGCATGTTTCCCTAAACAGACAAACTGCTCTACAGAGCGCATTAGCTTGCCTGGCTACAGACGATGACATTTTTGTCCTGTGTTGGCCACTGTAGCTTCTCTCTATTGAAATTTGCAATATCACTGCTAGATACCGCTAAAATTTATACACTGCACCTTTAAGCATTTTAAAAATTAAACGTTTTGAGTGTTCAGGGAACATTCAGTGTTTTCATTACTTAATGGGGACTTTAGAAAAATGTTTTTAGATTTTTTTTTGTTAGCTGGGAATGCATTTCTCCTGGAGCAAAAATGTACTTTAAAAAGTACTTATATAAGATATTTAATAGAATGCACAAATAAATTTGATATTCATTGTAAGTAAATTCATTAATCAGTAAGAAAAAATATATATCAAGAAGCATTTTAAGATCAGAATCGTATTGGATTGGATCGTGAACGGCCTAAAGATTCCCAGAACTAGAAAATACACATCTGAAAATGCCTTTAAATATAGTGGGGTCCAAGGAAGCACATTAAACAAAAAAACCCCAAACAAACAAAATCTTTTTTTAAACCTGGCATTGGCATGGTAATGGATATGACAATATTAATATGTTTGGTTTTGGCTGAATAGATCTGCTATGCTTCTGCTGCTGCTGCAGATCAAGTACGGGACTTGCTACTGCCAATACATACATGACACGCTGCTGTGAGCAAGAAAGACATGCTGCCGCTGTACAATATACCATACATGAATTACCCAGAGCAGATCTATACAGGTGGAGCTGGGGAAGGGGGAGGGTTTCTGAAAGCACGCTGCAACTGCTATAGCAAACGCTGACTGAGTATTTGAAGGATGAACAGCGAGCTCACTGGTTACTAAAACAGCAGGAACCAATCAGCTATGCCCTATATATTGAAAGTAGAAGCCAGCGCCATCTAGAGTTTCATGACAGAACTTTATAAAATTGTGACATTTATCATATGACTCCTTCCTTTGCACAAACAGTTGTTCTTTGGATGCACTTTGGATCATTTTATTATCATGCTGGATCACATTATCATGATCATCAATTATTGTTCATGTCAGTTAAAAGAGATAGTTCACCCAAAAATGAGAATTCTGACATGATTTACTCACCCTCATGTTGTTCCAAACCTGTATGAATTTCTTTGTTCTGCAAAGACACTCATAAAGGTTTGGAACTACTTGAAGGTCAGTATTTTCATTTTTGGGCGAACTATCCCTTTAAATGATTTAGCTTTTTTTCTTAGCAAAATTAATTTGTATGCTGCTTTGAATAATAGTGTCTGCTAAATGAGTAAATTTAAATGTAAACCCAGTCAAAGTCTTATGTTCATAAAAGATTTTTAAAAAATTAAATTAGAAACATGCAAATTAGAACAGTACTGTACAATTGCCATCATATTTGTGGCCTCTATATAATTTTAAATTAAAAAGCATTCACTGAAATGCACTCACCTGCAGCTCGCCGATCTCGTTGTTGTTGCGGTCCTCCATTTCAGCCAGCTGTCTCTCTAAAGACTCATTATGGGCTTTCAGGGACTCGATCTCCAGGGTGCGAGCCTGCAGCTGCCGGCGGTACTCAGACAGCTCATCCTTGGTCTGCTTCAGAGCATCGTTGTTGCGTGCCGCCGCCTCCGTCACGGAGACGAACTTGGAGCGGTACCATTCCTCTGCCTGCTGCTGGTTCTGGGAAGAGAGAGACTCATACTGGGCACGAATGTCCTTCAGGGCCACAGCAAGGTCAGGCTTACTGACGTCCATCTCAACAGACACCTGTGCATGGAAAACAGACAACAAACTAATCGTTAATAAGTTTATTATACAACTATAAATCTAATATCAAGTCATTTGAAATATTGAAAAAGATTTCTATTTTAAATAAATGCTGCTCTTTTGAACTCCATATTTATCAAAGAATCTTGAAAAAAAGACAAGTTTCCACATTAAGCAGCACAACATTGATCATAATAAATGTTTCTTAAGCAGCAAATCAGCATATTCGAATGATGTCTGAAGGATCATGTGACACTGAAGACTGGAGTAATGATGCTGGAAATACAGCTTTGTCATCACAGGAATAAATGACATTTTATAAATTATAAGTTTTTCTAAATTATGATAATATTTCACAATATTGCTGCTTTTTCTGTATTTTTGAACCAGCATAAACTATTGCATGGTAGTGAATTATAGCCATAAATAGTCTTTAGTCTGTAAAATTGACTGGTAAAATTGATTAGAGGAGGAACTGCAGTTTAGTTACTGATTCATTATTGATTTCTAATAAATAATGAATACCCCAAAACACGCATTGACATCTGAGCTAAAAGGAGAGGATAGATAGATAGAGTATTGAAAATGTAATATATCTGATATACGCAGTGCTAATGTTGGCCATGGCATGTTTAATCAGTCTTTGAGTGTAATTTGTGGTAATGAAGTTTTGGGCCCTTGAGGCTGCGGGATGGAGAGCAGACTCAGGGGATTTAATGCTCAAAGAAAGACGATGCTGCCTGAAAGGTTTCTTGGAGATGCAATTCATCATCAACACAGAGAACAGCAATCCATGCACGATGAGCATCAGTTACATCAGTTCACACTAATTGTATAATTGCTTATACTCAGGGTTTTCAGTTCATCACTTTTATCCAACACCATTTTGAATGAAACTAAATTGGAGATCTCATGTCAAATGCAATCTTCAGTCGTGTAGAAATACTCTGGGAAACAGCTGCAGGACTCTGAGGGAGTCTAAAGTGATGCAGTCCCTCTCAAGGACGCCGTGCTGGAAGGGTCCCGCTGCACTCTGCAGCCACACCTAAAATCCTGCGCTACTGCATCATCTCCTCGTTGCCAGGAGGTAAGGAAGTTTAAACACCCCATAATCAATAATCTTCTTTTAACTTATAATACATTTCTCCCTCTACAGGGATTCTCCTTGTCTTTGTATGATTAAATATTTTGTTTCTAGATGGTAGAGTTGCATTAGAGAAGGGCCTGGCATTATAAATGCACATTTTGACTGAGGTCCTGGTGCAGTGCAGCGTCAGATTCGAGTGTCTGAGCTGCAGTGCTGTAAATTCTCCCAGACGCACACCGCCCTCAATGACACTGCACAGTCATGATACGCATACCCACACTATGAGTTATTAATAAACATAGTACATAGTACATAATACATAGTATTTCTAGTCTTTATCTGCTTATCTTCTCAAATGTAGTTGCTTATAAAGAATTTTCTACCTGATGAGACCTTTAAAATGACTTTAATTGATGTAAAGCTATGGTTTCACTCATGTTAAATTGTCATATATGCAAGTCATATATAATTTATTTAAATATTTGCAAATGAAGGAAATGTTTGTTTTCTTGACAAAACATTGTATGGTATATATTATGTAGCAATTTTCAAAACAAAAGCATATAGAATATTTGGCTTAACCCCAACTTGTTGTTAATAATAATAATGTAATTCCCAAATAGATCTGCATCATTATGCCACCGCATAAATCACACTGTCATGAATGACACTGCAAAACTATGACATGATATGAAATAATAATGAAGACCAAAACATTTGTAAGCTTTTCATAATTATATCTTGTCTTAAGGTCTCAGTTAGTTATGTAAATTTCACATTTCACAAACCCATTTAATGCATATATTTGGCATAATGGATTAGTTTTATCTTACTGGGATCAAAAAATTTGATATATGCCTTTGCAACTATTGCATGTTATGTATTTGCAATGTAAATCTAAGAAGTAGCTAACATTGCTCATTTGCCACAAAAAAAAAGGGGTTCATAGTTTTAGCTGTTAAAAGATGATCTCCCAGGTTTTAGTTGGCATCCCAGCCTGGCTAGCTAAAAAGTGCCCATACCCCTCTAAAACCAGGCAACAGATCAAAAATTATAATTTAGATTTTTTTTCATACCTGGGTGGCCTGAATTGACGCCTGTAACTCCTGCAGTTCCTCCTCGTGCACTTTCCTGAGGAACGCGATCTCATCCAGCAGGGACTCAACTTTCTTCTCCAGCTCCAGGCGGGACAGGGTGGCGTCATCCACGTCCTTGCGGTATCCCTTCAGGCTGTTCTCGGCCTCCTCCCGCAGCCGGGTCTCCTCGTCCAGCTTCTCCTTGACGCGCTCCAGCGCCTCGTTCATCTGCACGCAGTCCAGGTGCATCTGGCTCTTCTCGTGCGTCAGGTCCTCGACACGCGCGCGCAGCTCGCGGACCTCCTGCTCGTAGAGGTCGTGCAGGCGCGACGGCTCGTTGTGGCGCTGGCGCAGCAGCGCGACCTCCGCCTCCAGAACTTTGTTGTGCTGCTCGAGGTTGTGCACCTTCTCGATGAACGTCACGAAGCGGTCGTTCAGGCCCTGCAGCTGCTCCTTCTCGTTCGTGCGGATGATCTTCAGCTCGTTGGTGATGGCGGTGGTCTGCGTCAGGTCCACGGTGTCCGGCTGGAAGCCGCGGCTGGATCCGAGTTTGGTCCGGTAACTTGAGGATGTGATCATGGGGGATGGAGAGCCGTAGGTGCGGTGGTGCTGCTGCTGGGGTACGGAGCGGTAGCTCACCGACACCCTGGACGGGCTGCTGCCCACGGGGACGCGCCGAGGCGCATCTCCAAAAATCTTCCTGTATGAGCTGCTCGTGTACATGTCGCCGGAATAACTCATGCTGGAATGCTCAAGATCACACAGACCGAGTGAGTGAAGTGTGTGGATGTGGGAAGACAGAGAAAGAGAGAGAGAGAGTGCCAGTCTGGATGTCACACCGGCATCTTTTATAGGCACGGAGCGCGAGCATCATCTGACGCAGGGGCGGTGGTGGAGGGGGAAACCTGCAACCCTGAGCAAAAAGACAGAGTCCCAGGAGAGAGCTCATTCATTCCCTGCCTTTGCATTTGTGGCTACTCATCCTTTTCCATACGATGGAGATTGTCATCATGCAGAGAACTGAGGATAAATAAAGGTCAAAAGGTATAAAAATGAAAAGCTACATTTGGGGTTCCTCGGATGACCTTTGGAGAATCGTTGAGCACCTTTTTAAAAGCCAAAACTGAGCTTGAAGGTTCCTGCAATAACTCTAAAGGCAGTCATTGGTTCATAGAGGAAGGATTTAAAGCACTTGAAATATATATTAAAGTTATATATATATTCCCACTATAGGGAATTTGAAGCACTAATTTCTGGATTTCCAGAAGGTTCAGAGGAACCAAAATATTGCCTAGAGTTTCTTTCGCAGTGTAGCCGAAATTGTCAATTTACTATTTGTCATAAAAATGATCTTTATAATATTCGTTAATTTCAGTACAAAAGTAATGTGTAACTATTAAGTGCAAATGTGGTGCAGTCAAACTGATTTTGTGTTATTGCAAATTACCTTATCATTCATGTGTTTATGCAGAGGTGGTGCATGTCTGCATATATATATATATATATATCAGATTGCTTTAAATAAATTAAACAAACATATAAAACAACAAATAACTCCATACCTATCATGTGTGTAAGCAGAGGTTCTGCATGTCTGCATGGGACTGAAGCATGTTGCAGTGAAAGGGAGTGTCTAACTCTGTTGTGTTGTAATGCGGGTGGCAGGCTGTGCCTCTGCAGTGTCTGAATACTGAATGAGACACAAGAGGTCTTACCCCGATGACCCTCCACGATGCAGAATCCTGTGCAGACTCAAAACCAGCTGGTAGTTTGATCTCATCTCAACCATATTGTGCATCTAAAATGGGTTAGAGAAGACATGACAAAATGCATATGAGTGCTGATAAAGTCAGTATTCTTTGGGAAGCTGCATCCTATCACACTTTTTCCTGATGAGTCATCAGTATTGGCGGTGGGGGAGCGGTGTGGGAGGCTGTATTTTGAGTGCAGGACTGTCGCACCACACAGACTTGGGTTGAGGCCAAAGACAGGAGCCACGCCTCAGGATGGGCTTTAGCATGATCACACCGGCAAACCCCTAGGGACATGATGCAGGTCTCACTGTCTTCAATCAGCAGTTTCTGAAGCTGATGTTTCACTCTAATAGTAATCGAAGACCTGAGAATGAGCATTTTCTCTGTTTAAGGATGACAGGATCTAGACCACTGCAGTGAAACAGAAATCGGCCCAATGTGGAATGTACTAACTCAACCAGATGGAGGTACCAGAACTAAAACCACTTTGAAGTTTCAGGGCTGAACCAATGAACAATGATAAAATACTCAATTGTAGATCATTTCTGAGATGACACACACACACACACACGTTGTGTTTTCATTTTTTATGGGGACATTCCATAGGCGTAATGGTTTTTATACTGTACAAACTGTATATTCTGTCCTCCTACACTACCTCTACCCCTAAACCTACCCATCACAGAAAATGTTCTGCTATTTTAGATTTTCAAAAAAGATAATTCTGTAAAAAATGTCCCCACAAGATCAAAATTTACTAGTATTACTATACATGTGGGGACATTTGGTCCACATAACGTAGGGAATACCCACACACACACACAGACATCTATCGACAGACAGACAGACAGACAGACAGACAGACAGACAGACAGACAGACAGACAGATAGATAGATAGATAGATAGATAGATAGATAGATAGATAGATAGATAGATAGACAGACAGATAGAAAGAAAGATAGATGGATAGACAGACAGAAAGACAGATAAACAGACAGACAGATAGATAGATGGATAGATAGACAGACAGATAGATAGACAGACAGATAGATAGACAGACAGATAGAGAGACAGACAGATAGATAGAGAGGCAGATAGAGAAACAGACAGACAGACAGATAGACAGACAGATAGATAGATGGATAGATAGACAGACAGACAGATAGATAGACAGACAGACAGACAGACAGACAGATAGATAGACAGATAGAGAGACAGACAGATAGATAGACAGATAGATAGAGAGGCAGATAGAGAAACAGACAGACAGACAGATAGAGAGACAGACAGATAGATAGAGAGGCAGATAGACAGACAGATAGACAGATAGATAGACAGACAGACAGATAGATGGATAGATAGACAGACAGAAAGATAGATAGATGGAAAGATAGACAGACAGACAGATAGAAAGACAGATAGACAGACAGACAGATAGATAGATGGATAGATAGACAGACAGATAGATAGACAGACAGATAGAGAGACAGACAGATAGATAGAGAGGCAGATAGAGAAACAGACAGACAGACAGATAGACAGACAGATAGATAGATGGATAGATAGACAGACAGACAGATAGATAGACAGACAGACAGACAGACAGACAGACAGATAGATAGACAGATAGAGAGACAGACAGATAGATAGACAGATAGATAGAGAGGCAGATAGAGAAACAGACAGACAGACAGATAGAGAGACAGACAGATAGATAGAGAGGCAGATAGACAGACAGATAGACAGATAGATAGACAGACAGATAGATGGATAGATAGACAGACAGAAAGACAGATAGATAGATGGAAAGATAGACAGACAGACAGATAGAAAGACAGATAGACAGACAGACAGATAGATGGATAGACAGACTGAAAGACAGACAGACAGATAGATAGATGGATGGATAGATAGACAGACAGACAGATAGATAGACAGACAGACAGACAGATAGATAGAGAGACAGACAGATAGATAGATAGAGAGGCAGATAGAGAAACAGACAGACAGATAGATAGAAAGACAGATAGACAGACAGATAGATAGATAGATAGATAGATAGATAGACAGACCGACAGATAGATATATACTACATATACTGTAAAAGGTATGTGCTATCTACTTAAAAAAATTATGGCAGCAATATTACATATGATATTTTTGAGCAGTTCTAGAGCTTGATTTCTTTAATGGAATCTACCTGAATAAATCATGTAAAATCTCCTAAATTATTTAGTCTAAGACACAATGAATTTAATATTTTAGTTAAATGTGCACTGTAAAAATCAAAAAACAAACCAAGTTGGGTTGAAAATGGACACACCCTGCAAATGGGTTGTTTTAACTCAGCGGTTGGGTTAAATGTTTGGGTAGTTTTATTTAAGTCAACTTTTGTTCAAAACTCACTGTATTACTTGAAATTAACATTTATTTATATAAGTTTAATGAATAATAAGAAAACAATAAACATTTATTAAATTACTTATTAATAAATGTTCACCTTTTGGGTTCATTTTAAGCCAGCTATATAGTAATTTTTAGTTGTGTTACCTAAAACTACCAGCACTTTGAGCAAATATTTAACCCAACCGCTGCGTCTGTCCATTTTAACCCAGAGTCATTTAGAGTGTGCTTTTTTATTTTAAGTTGACTCTCGACTTTGACTGATTTTGAGTGAACAGAAATGCTCTGTTTGTATTTAACTTTGTTTTCTGCTGGCACAGCACAACAAACGTGTTACTGTACTTGCACTAGCAAATGTCATTGAACAAAACAACATGCTTAATGGTATTAATGCAGTTATCCACAACCTAACCACAAGCTCTGCTCTTCTGCACAATGGTAACAATCAAAACTTCAAAATAACAGAAACTCTTTCAAATGTCAAACATAACTGAACATTAAACATGAACAGATGTTTCCCTTCACTCAAAAACGTATTCACTCTCCATTTCCGGTCATATGCAAATCATGGTAACTACCAATCAATGGTGACTCTAAATTAAACCGCATAATTGAACTAATTCTCTGAAAATAAATAGTTAGCATTCTTTCCTTCATTTTATCAGCTTAATCAGTTCCTTAAATCAAGCCTCAAAACTGATTAAGTTTCCTTAAAAGAAAATGAGGAAACTTTATATCTTGGTTTTATTAGTGACATTTTCTCAATATTTTCTATATAAAACACTGAGCCACAATTTGCTTAATAAGATATACCCATTATTTTTCATTTTCACCTTCATTTTTTAATGAAAATTACAAGACCCATGATTCATTACAGATAGATAGATAGATATTTCATACATGTTTCAAATCAAGTCATTATTCCATAAACACACTTATAAAACAATGGCCTAAACAACCCTAACAACATGGAGCATTACGCTGATTCATTTTGTAAAAATTCTTTACAAAACAAGAATGATAGTGTCTACTGTTTAGAATTCACTGTTACATGGTTTATGTTTGCATTACAGTACAAAATGATTCCTTTTTATAGAATGTTCTTTTTTTTTTTTAGATTTGTTATATATTTCAATATCATATTACTGTAGAAATGTAACAAATTGCTATCTTATTCAGTTTTGTATTATGTTAGGTTTTGAACTTAAGTTTAACAATTTTGAAAAGCATATGTAAAAATGCACAAATTGGCTTGTATGTACATAGAGTTTTAGTGGTGTTTGCGTCTAAATGAGAAATTAATTCATGTCATTTGAAAGATATTGTCATTGAATGCATTTTGTGCTAAAGCAATGATAAATGACCTACAGTTTAGCCCACATAGACTGAGGATGTGCTCACTCGCGGACAGACAGACAGACACATAGACAGACAGATAGATAGATAGATAGATAGATAGATAGATAGATAGATAGATAGATAGATAGATAGATAGATAGAGACAGACAGATAGATAGATAGATGATAGATAGAGACAGACAGAGAGACAGATAGATAGATGATAGATAGAGACAGACAGAGAGACAGATAGACAGATAGATAGATAGATGATAGATAGAGACAGACAGACAGACAGATAGATGATAGAGACAGACAGACAGACAGACAGATAGATAGACAGATAGACAGATAGATAGATAGAGACAGAGAGACAGACAGACAGACAGACAGACAGATAGATAGATAGATGATAGAGACAGACAGACAGACAGACAGATAGATAGACAGATAGATAGATAGATAGATAGAGACAGACAGACAGACAGACAGATAGATAGATAGATAGATAGATAGATGATAGATAGATAGACAGATAGATAGAGATAGACAGACAGACAGACAGACAGACAGATAGATAGATAGATTGATAGAGACAGACAGACAGATTGATAGAGACAGACAGACAGATTGATAGAGACAGACAGACAGATTGATAGAGACAGACAGATAGATAGATAGATAGATAGATAGATAGATAGATAGATAGATAGACAGATAGATAGAGATAGACAGACAGACAGACAGACAGACAGATAGATAGACAGATTGATAGAGACAGACAGACAGATTGATAGAGACAGACAGACAGATTGATAGAGACAGACAGATAGATAGATAGATAGATAGATAGATAGATAGATAGATAGATAGATAGATAGATAGATAGATAGATAGATAGATAGATAGATAGATAGATAGATAGACTCTCAGTATTTCTATAAATGAACCACTAGAGGGAGTTATATACTCATGAACTCTGACAGGGTCCTGCTGTTCTCTGTTTAGTTGCTGTTGTTTTTTTCTTTCTTATATTAAATGTCATTGTATGTTTTTATGAAAGTTGAATAATAAAAAAAAAGATCTCCGTTTAACAGTTACAATGTGGCCTCAGCCTAAATAAAGGCTCCTCGTATCATTTTCTGAGACAAATGTCAAAAACACAAATCTTATTCTGTTTAAAGTACCTTTGTGACATTATGAAGCAATATATTTGCTGCAAGAGATTATTTTCACACAATTTATGTGTCACAAGATATGATCTCATCCCCATAAATGGAATGGAATTTTTCTGTATATGTCTTGAACTGCCTGTTGTTTGGTTTCTATTATGTGAAACCCCATCCCACAATGTATAAGCATAGAGACAAACATAGCTCACCCCAAAATGTTTTAGTTGGTTAAACAGTTGACTATCTGTGTTAACAGACGTCTGAGCCACACACACACACACACACACACACACACACACACACACACACACACACACACACACACACACACACACACACATTTTAAATATGAGGACTCATGAAACATCTTCATAAAAAATGTTTATGTCGTAATACCAGTGTAATACCCATGTCATTAAACAAATTTGTGTCCTCATAAATCATGAAAACTAGCACACACACACACGGTGTTTTCATTTTTTATGAGGACATTCCATAGGCGTAGTGGTTTTTATATACTGTACAAACTGTATATTCTGTCCCGCTACACTACCCCTACCCATCACAGAAAATGTTCTGCTGTTTTAGATTTTCAAAAAAATAATTCTGTAAAAAATGTCCCCACAAGATCAAAATTTACTAGTATTACTATACCTGTGGGGACATTTGTTCCCCATAACGAAGGGAATACCCGCCCACACACACACACACACACACACACACACACACACACACACACACACACACACACACACACACACACAGAGACACACACAGAGACACACACAGAGACACACACACACAGAGACACACACACACAGAGACACACACACACAGAGACACACACAGACACACACACACACACATAATTGTTATTGTACACACCATATATTCTATCCACCTAAACTTCCCCATCACAGAAGACTTCCTGCATATTTACATTTTCAAATAAGCCTCATTTAGTATGTTTATTAATCCATTTGCTTCGTGGGGACTGCTGGCGAGTCCCCAAAATGTAAGTGATCTCGGGTTTTACTATCCTTGTGGGAGCATTTGGTACACACACATATACACACACACACACACATGCTGTTTTCCTCGTGGGGACCAAAAAAAATGTTCCAGCACAAGGTCAAGGATTTTGGATGTTGCCATCTTTGTGGGGACATTTTGTCCCATAATGTAGGGTTTACACACACACACACACACACACACGCACACACACACACCTACACACACACACACACACACCTACACACACACACAGAGTTGTGCACATGACCATCACTCTCAAGCCCTCCTTGAGACTAATATGGAGACTTTGTGTCCAGGGAGGGAATTCCTTGTGCAAATCCTCTTAAAGATTAAAAAAAGAGGAGAAATACAAACAGCGTTTCTAAACAGACTATTGTAGAACAGA